>JAOWBP010004096.1:1844115-1926190 GCA_028571105.1 Tragopan temminckii | reverse complement strand
GACATCCAACCTAAATCTTCCCTCCCTCAACTTAAAACCATTTCCCCTTGTCCTGCAGTTATCAACCCTTTCAAAGAATTGATTCCCCTCCTGTTTGTAGGCTCCTTTCAGGTATTGAGGGAGCCTACAAACAGGAGCATGTAGGTGGCTGGGTTCATTGCACCAAGCTTAATGTTTTTTTTGTTGTTAGTACTGTAGAAAGATTTTAATGTCTTGATGAAAATACCTTTTTTCATAAAATACTGTTTTTTACAGGATGATGAGTGGTACGAACAAGCTACAGATGTCCGATCACAATTAAAGTTTTTTGAACAGTTGGAACGTTTAGAAAAGCAAAGGAAAGATGAACAAGAGAGGGAAATCTTGCTAAAGGCTGCCAAGGTATCTTATTTATTCTATTTTTTAAAATTATTTAGCAGTTCTTAATCTTCAAACAATTACTTAATCTCTTGAAATCTGTTTCTGGAACAGTTTTTGTTTCTTAAACTGTAGCAGAAATGCTGAGTCACAGCTTGAAGCAGTGATTGAGCACCTGGTGGGAAGGGTAGGGCCAACCCAGGGGAGCTCAGTGCATCCAATGCACCTGAGTGACCAGAAGGGGTGATGAAGGATACACCCCTTCCCAGCCCTCATTTAAGGGTTGGCAGTGGAGGTGAGGGTATCTCTCTGGAGATCCCTGCCTACCTGAGGCCTTCCAAAGGTAAGCATATTTTCTTCCTTCATTTCTGCATCTATGGCTGCTGCCTTTGGGCTTCTCCTCATTTGCCACCCCACTATTATTGCTGTACTTTGCATTGCATTAAAGCATTACATATACCGGAGAAATATTTCTGTTTTGACACCGCACCTTAAATTTATGAAGTCATGCTGTTTATCCACAGTGACAGCACACCTAGCTGGCTGGAATGCTCCTGCATTCTCAGGAAGATGTAATTCTGAATATGGTGGGTTCTTGAGACTATGCCTTACATAGGGAGGCAATGCCTTACATATCTCTAGATAAATTCCTATCCAAAACTGCAACTTTAATTGTATTACTGATTTATCAAACTACAAATAAGTTTATTCCTTAGTTATTCTGGGTTATTCATCCATTGTTTTACATTTTCACTGAATTGTTTATTGTATATTCTAAAGAGTTTATATGGCACAACTCGGTGTTCAGTGGTAAAACTTTGTCTGTGTTATTAAAAGACCTTTTCATTTGCAAACTTAAAAACAACAACAAAAAAAGCCAACCCAACAACAGGACCTGACTTGCTAATTTCAGAAAAATGTTTCCCAATTTGGCTGTTTTCATCTTTCTTTTATCTGTTCTGTTCTCTTTCTTAATTTATAATCATTCACATTTTTAAGTAGTCCACAATTTTCCGCAGAAGATATATATGCCCTTTAAATGTTTAGATGGAAGCAGAGACACTTTTCATTTTTAATGCTTTTTTTTGTATTTCATTTTCTACATTGAACGAATACATCTTGATGAATCACGCTTTCTTTCTCTGTGTCTCTTTTTGTTTGTTGCTTTTTGAAGTCTTTCTCTTTTTTTTTCTCTCTCTCTCTTTTTTTTTTTTTTTTAACGGACATTGAGGAGAATACAGTTCTGTAGTCTTCAGTTTAAAAACATTTTACCAACTGGGCAAAGTCACATGCAAGTTGATCTAAGGCTGGATTAGATGTTATCACTTCCAAACTTATGATGCCGTATTTTTTGGATTCTTTTTCTTTTAGCTTGAGTTAATGTTATCTTGACTTCATGGGAGTTTTAGGAAATAAATACATTAACAATAAGTTTGATTCTAATAGATTATAGAGCAAATTCAAATAATTACACCAAAAAACATTGAAGAGTCTTTTACATGACTTGAAATCGTTTTCATTAACATAATGCACATGTAAATCAGCTTTATAACCAGACAGCTAGGCATAAAGACATTTTGTACTAGAAAAAATATGTATGACAAAAAAGAAACAAAACCACAAAGTAACCATGGAAGAAAAATGCTGATTTACTAGCATTAATGTTTAGAAAGAGAAATTGAAGATATCATGAAACCTTTGAAAGGTGCTTATGTGGTGTTCAGATTTAAGTGTTAAATGCTAGTTTTGAATTGAACTTAGAATGATAGCATCTGTCCTTTCTGGAGCGTGTGTCTGCTCTCTGCCATGCTGTTCCCATGGATTGACCACCTGTTTCAAAACTCACATAGAACATAGTTTGGCAAAACATGTTCAAATCACAACTTCTTATTCTAAACAATACATTGTTCATTATTTCCTCAGAATCTAGGTATCTGCTGAAATGCAGGGTGCTCTGTACATCAACAGAGAGAACTCTTGTGATCTTTATTCTGAATTCCTGCATACTAAATCCTTAGCCAGGATTTTGGTCTTTCTGGTCTTTTCTCACATCCTTAGTTGTTTGAGGAGATGGAAGACCTTGTGGAGAGGATGCAATAATTGCAATGAAACAGTTATTAAATGGACACAGTTAAAATCTACCTCATCTGCTCTGGTAACTAGTGATACAGACTAGAAAACATTTCATGTCTGTTTGTGGTATGCTGATTGCTATTTGTGCCTGCAAAGAGGGTAATGATTGAACTGGTTCTGGAGACTGAAATACCTCTTATGCAAAGAGATTGTTTCACAGATCAGGGCACCTTTGTCATCTTGATATTATTGTGTATTTAAAAGTTAGAAACCTTGGGATTTTAAGATGAAATTTCTGTTTCTGCTTATTTTTCTATAAGTGCTTAAATCTAAAAATCACACATATATATATAAAACCAACAATGTAGAAGCTGCTGCTGCTTAATTTTAGACAGTGATTTTTTTTTATCCTGTACATGTTTTGGCACGTTATTATGCAATGTTTGTTAAAGATACTCAGCAGAGTAATTTTAGGATAAGTTCTGAAATTGCCTGCTAGTGGTACCTAGTCTGTTGCCTAGGTATGGAACAGCATATACAGGTTCAACTTGCTTAGTGAAAGTTCTTTTTTAAGTATTTAGTTTGTGAAGCCTCTTTAGCAATCAAGCCACGTGTTCATGAAGAATAAGATACTGACAAAGGGAATATTGTGTTCTGATTGACCTACAACTGTATTTTCAGCTACTACTGTAAGATATGAGTGTAGAATTCATAAGTACCCTGGTGGGGTGGATTTTGCTGCAGGAGGTGTCTTGGGAGGAACAAGAGATAAAGTCAGATGGAGAGACCAAAGAAAAAAGTAAGGCTTCAGAAACTTTAAAAAAGTTATTGTAATATACTGTTTATTTTTAATTAAACACCTATAAATTTTGAATGGGACTTCTACTTTGGGGACCTTCGCATCATGTCTGATAACATGCGTACCAACCTAGAATGTATGGCTCAAAACATTTCTCTAATTTACTTTCTAGTGATACTTTTTCTAATTATAGTGCTTAAAGATGATATATTGGTCCCCAAAACTGTCAGATCCACAGTTGTCATCTGGTGGAACAACTCCTGTTTCACCAGATGTGATGATTTAAATACAGAACTGTACAGGGAGTTACTACAAGTGCCTTGATTATCATTACTTTTGGATTTTCTTCCTGTTATGTAAGTAATAGGGTAAAGGAATAATGACACAAGGAAGGGCTATTTTGTGTGTTTATATACATACACATAGGTGGAGTGCAGTCTCTTTAAATAAACTATTTTGGAGAGTCACCTCTTTCTCCTTATTTGTTTTCCTAATAAGAAGCCGCTGGCCATTGTTTCCACTGTATGCAGAAGCAAAGGTCTTTTGAATCTGTCTTTGGTGGTTGATATGGGAAATCAGAAAAGAAGCTAAGGGAAGTCTTAAGACAGCAGAAAGGTCAAAAGCCAGACTGAAATAACTTGAGGAGCTTACCTTTACATTTGATGTGGTGTTTGTTGTGTGGACTTTCTGAAAACACAAGGCACATGTCTTGCTATAGTAAAAGATGCTTTCATAGTGATTCATCCTTGCTGCTTTCATAGCGATATCCAAAATCTGGAAAATGTAGGTTGTGTGTATGAAATAGAATGAGGTTCTGATTCGAGTGTAATAACGGAAGCATTTCTGGCAGCAGAAAGGAGTTTGTGGTCTATTATCGGTGTTCTGTATTAATAGCACAGGCCTGTCTAGTTTTGGGTTTTAAAATATGACTACAGCTATCATAGGAATGTGGCCTCTATTCTATGAATGGTATCAGTAAGTAAATTGAAAAATTGCTTGGTGGTGTTTGCAGAGTTAAGCAGCATTTATGGATGATGGAGATTTCGATAGTGCAGTAGGTCGAAGGTGCTTTTTTACCATGTAGGTGCTTTTCTATTGGAGAGAGATCGTTGAAATTTGGCCGTGCAGATTTCCTTACACAGCGCTATCACGTGCACCTCCTGTCATTACTTGAAGGGCCTATCTCTCTGAGTGAGAGATGAGTTCAGTCGTCATGCCAATTTAATCCTTTCCTTCTCTTCTGAGACTACAGTGGATGTAATACAGCTTTTTGTGAGATGAAGCACTTTCTGAACTGAAACTTGTAACTCAATTCTGATGAGAGGAGAGCAAAGAGTGAATTATTGCGTTGAGATAATTTTCTCAATTTTAAAAAATTTGTTACTTCAATTTTAATGATTTTAAAATGAATCTTCTTTTAGACCTGCACTCTTGCAATCTTCCTCACTGTGGTCGTAGCTCAAAATAGGGTTTTACCCTCAGCTATGCTGCTTTTAACTCTCACTTTTTATTAACAAAGCTAATGTGAAAGCAAAGTGTTTCATGTTGCCAATTTAATTTCTTTAATTAAAAGTGAAAGTTATAAGCTGGTACAGCCGTGGGTGAAGTTCTAATGTCATCAATGGGGAAAAATAGGTTTAAAATTGAAACTGTTGGCACAGCAGTGGCTCTCAATAGTACAGCACCTGCAGTTGTGACTCTTCACTTTATTTAATGAAAAAAGATGAATTTGAAGAATTAAAGACTCCCAGGACATGTATTGGGAAGGGGGAGAAGAGGTGTGAGTACCTTAACGGGGATCAGATTTTGCTGATTAGGCAACAGGTATTTAGGAATGGAGACACTGAGAGTTTTTCAGAGATTTAGCTGAAAACATCACAGTTATTCTAAATCTAAGAGAAACCTTTTTTTGTTAGTGGGGAAAAAGATGTAACTATAGTGCAACTTTGACATTGCAAATGACAACAAATATGGAATAAAGTTCAGAGCATCAGAAGGACTGTTGTTCTGCTCACCTGCACAGACACAGGTGTCCTTCAGTGTTAAAAATAATTGTTGCCTTATTACATTGAAGTCGTATAGATATTCCTTCAAAAATGCTTTTGATTGCTAATGTAAGACAGTTGTAAGAAATATAAAGTCCACTTCTTAAAACTATGCTATTATGTGTGTAATTAGATGTCTGGTTTTTGTGGCATTATCCCTTAACACAAGCAAGGAGAAAAGCTGAGGTTTGGAACATTGGTTTGGTAACATGTAAATGAAACCCCATGTTTCTAATTTGCTTTGAATGCGCACATTTAACATGTGCTGCTTTTCATACTTTCAAAGTCTGATATTTCCATAGAGCTAATGTGATCTATGCAGTTTTCAGATAAATAAGATAGCAAGTTCTCTAACACACAGCACTTTCATTGTTAACAATTAAAATATCAGCCTGTTTGGTCTAATGAAAGTAGCTTATGTTTGGGAGAAATGTTAACAAACCTGGCTTGGTGGATACATTCTCAGTAGGAGACATCATTTAATGTATTTAAAAGTATGTTATCTGGTGATGATCAGTCCTAGGTTTCTCTAAAATTACTATGGGAAGCGAGTTTGCTTCTAAGGATGTTTATTCACCAACATGAAAATGTATTGCATAAATCCAGCTTTCATTATTTACAGATACGGAGATGTGAGGGGGAGGGATAAGAGTCATGATGAAGTGTTTGGATAGGGGGTCTGTGACTGGTGGGTGTTTCTGAAGCTTTAGAAGAAACATGGAGGAGACATTGGTGCCTTAAAGGATTTTTTGAAAATCTTTTTTTTTTTTTTAACAGATCAATTGAGATGCAGCCTATTAATTTTTGGAGGTTAGTGGTAAAGGAGAAAGGAAGACAAACTCAACAGTATGAGATGAGTTTGTAGAGAAAATTGAAACTAGAATTAAAAGAAAGGAACAATTAGCTAGTAGCTTGATGAAAGTAAGTGTGAAGTATTAAAGTAATTGGTGAATAAAAATAACAGAAGAGATGCAGGCACTACAAGAGCTGAATAGCAGCAAAATTGTTCAAACTCTTCAGAGGAAGCAAAAGATGCTTACATGTGGAATGGAGTGTAAAGAGAAGCCAGTGACATTTTTAAAGCTTATCTAGCCACCTCTATTAAGTTTGACATTTTCGTTTGCTTCTATTTGCTTTAATCTGTGTTACATCAGCATTGAAGAAGCCTTTTGTGAGTTACATTAGATCATAAAATGAAGAATTAGTACAGTTGTTATTGCTTATCCTTTTTCTTTTCCTTTAACACGTTTTAGTCTTTGTATGCTGATTTTATTTCACTGGCTTACTGATTTTCAAGCTGACACAGTAGTCTGCAGGAACACATTTTATTTTAAACAGTCTGTTGGAAAAACCCTACTAGCATTTGTTTGAACACACACACAGAAAGAAAAACTCAGAAAACAACAAACAGAAAATGACAGTTGAAATTCCTTAATTTTATTAGTATGGTACTTACAACAGAAATGACATCCAGTATGAAGTTGGAATTCTACTAATCTGAAGCAAGAGCTAACTTGAGCTCTTAGAAAAGAGCATTTCATATGGATTAAAGGAATAACCAGAAACTCATTTCGTTATCCTGAATGTAAAAGTAGTTCTAAACCCACTTTTTAGTCTGGGTTTTGATATCTGACATCACCTAGTATTTTAAAACTCCATTAGTGATCAATTTGCTGTGTTTTACGTCACTCAGCATCTGAATGCTCATTTTCAACTATGTAGCAATTTCTGTTATTTTTTGTATAAAAGGTCTGCTATCCTGATGTCCAGATTACTTTTATTTTGTCAGTTCCTGAAAACAAACAAACGAAGCACAGAAATAATCTTTAAATGTAAAGAAAACAACAAAAACCAAACCACTTTTTAAGAAAATTTGTAATTTTCTGAGTTTTTTCTTCACTGAGGGAGACGGGAAATGTAGATGTTACTTTGTATCTGTTGCTTTGCTTTTTTTCTCCCTGTGTCCCTGAATGCAACACAGATCTGGTATGTTTCCCAGGATTCTGTCACTTTCTTATAGAAACTTGGTAACATTATTATAAGTCTCAGCTTGATTCTCCGAGGACTCCATGCTTTCTCCTTCAGCTGAAATGCTTTTAACTTGTACTTTGCATTTGGCAAATGATTCAGCTTCATGTAGTAGTGTGAATACACTTTGTATTTCTGTACTCCCTTCTCTGCGAGATTCAGAAAGCAACAGAAGTTCATTGTACTTCTATAAATTTATCATCAAAAAGTCATGAAAGAACTAAAGCTGATTTCCCAAACATCACACTGGAGAAACTGAGGCACACAGTGATTGAACTGTTATCAGAAAATGACAGAGCAAGGACCTAATTCAGCCTAGATCTTAAACTCTGAAGTCCGTCTCCTAGAGAAGGAACTCATCAATCTCCCCCCACGCTGAATAGGTATAAACATAGTCAAGTTCCAAGTAATTGCTCTACTAAATAGAGTCCCAGCTCTCTGGCATATCCATATATTTAATGAATGTGTCTTTTTGTTCTTTAAACAGTGACTAGATCAGGTTGTCTGCATTTTTGCATTTTTCTTTTTGTCTGACCACAACACTTAAAAGGAACCTGTCTGCATAAAGTTGTTTCTTTCTTTGTTGGTATAACATGAGAGTCTAATTCAGTCATCAGCTATCTACAGTTTTTGATATCTCATTGCTTTACTACAGACACTGTCCTGTCAAACTACCTTTTATGTTAACAGGCACAAAATCACTGGAAGGTAGCACTGGAAAATGCATCTAACACATTTGACTCTTGTACTGTGCACGTTTTCTAAAAATCTCCTGATTGTTTAGTTTGAGCTTTCTTTACCATTTGTGTTGTGTGTGTGTGCCATGTTAGCAGAAAAAAAATAATCTCAAATAGAAATAAATAACTAAAAGCACAAGAAAAAGGGTAGAGAAATCGGTCATTGTTACTCTCACTCTGAAATGATAACAAGACTCTCCAGGTATGTCCACAGTATCACATCCCGCTACCCTTAAAACGTATCTTCAACTGGTTTGGTTCATGTATTTGTCACTTGTGAACATAATGTATTATGAAAAATTCAAACAAAAGGAAAAAAAAAATTGAGTATGTGTAGGTTTACAGTTTAACACTCTTCTCAAGTTTCAGGTCTGTCTTCAATCTTGAGAGGCAGAGAAAGGAGAGAGCAAAGAAAGTGTTCTTTTAGGAGTTAAGTAAACAACATCAATTTAAATCTGAAACAAAGACAATAAAATCTTTCAAGGACCTGGGACAACAGTGGTTTTTTGTTGTTGTTGTTTTTTTTTTTTTTTTTTTGTGAAACTTCTAAATACTGACAAATCATACAATTAAAGAAGTATGATAATGCATGTTTATCTACCTCTGTAATTTCATACAAATTGTATTGTCTTTATTTCTGGAGGTTTGTTGTTTGGAAGAATAACGTTAAAACTGTTTCCAGCACATTCTCTATCAACAGCTGGAAAAAAAAAAATTAGTTGCAAACAGTAAATTATTTTAGAATAACTCCCTCACTCACTAACGAATTAAAAAGATCAGATACTGGTAAAAGGTGTCAGTTCTGCTCTCAGACACTTTAATTTGTTTGTATTAAGTAATTGAAATCTAAATCTGTATGGAAACTTTAGAATTGAAAAATACATAGAGGTGCTGGTTTTGTTTGTTTCTAAATTTAAATGTCAAGTAGATTTTACTTGTAACTGAATATTTAACAGTCTTTTTGGTGAGGCCTGTGCATTTGAAATTGCACCCCTGTGAATTTAAGTATCCCGTATTTGACACCTTGTATCTTGTTCCTCTTTCTTTGCTATCTTTTAACTTACTGCAACAGATGAGGGGTCCTTAAACCATCTGTTAACCTTTTTTCCCCATTTTTTTTTTAACATGTAGAGTCGCTCAAGGCAAGAGGACCCAGAGCAAGCTAGACTGAAACAAAAAGCAAAGGAGGTAAGCAGAGCTAGAGATCATTACACTTGACATTTCAAGGCTTGAACATATTAATTTTTTATGCCTTGCTACTTGTATATCGTTAATAAAAATCTGACTAAAAACTTTTTAGGATGTATTTGTTGCTTTGCCTTTGATCTTAATGTTTGCAAACTAATACATTAATACATGTGAAGCCTAAGGAGATTTTATAAGAGAATATTTCCATACATTACATTTTCATTTCCATTTTAGGTAGCTCTAGCTTTTGTTGGGTTGTTGATGACAGCAGCATTAGATTTTGGTGCAGAATATATGCCTTTGTCTTTTTTTAAAATGTCACTTTCTTAGAAATGTGTTACTTAACAATTCTGTTCTGGCAACAGTCTTTCAAGTAAGGTAATTGCCAGTCATCCTCTGTACAGCGTGGTTCAGTGTACCATTTACTCATTGTTCTAAATTACAATAATCTAACAAATATCAAATAATTTCAGTTGAAGTTTTGATATGTTATTCTTAGTATACTTTAATGTGCAGTAAATGGGCGTGACAATCCTTTGCTTGAGGCATCTTATACCTTAGGATCAGTTTGTGACTTAAATCAGTTAAAAAGACTAAAATATATCTATGAATGGAAAGCTGTTCCTATGAAAAAGAAATTAGCATCATATAGAGCAAACTGGTGCTTTTTTTCTCTAGCTAAGATATTTGGATATGTGCATTAGGAGGTAATAATAATACATTAGAGGGTAATATATACCGAAAAATGCATATAACGCTTTTTTCTCTATTGACCTGTTCTTCCAGTTTAGTTTCCCTTTTGGCTGTATTCTATAGTTCCGTTACATATACAGATTTTTTTATACGTGTAGCAGAAAAAAAAATTAAGGATGCTATTAACTTTCATTTGTCTCCTTCCATTATGTAATTATGAGTCTTGTAAACTTAAAGCCATGCAGTGTTGGAATTGTCAAACTTTCAAATGAAACAGAGAGATTGAATTATTTGGTGGGAGAAGACACAGGATTTGATACTATTTGAGCTTAGTAATCAGCCCATATATGCAAAGGAAATCGCATGTGAAAATATGTGGAAAATAATTGTTGGCTGGCAAGGCTTGCATTTGAGCTGAGAACTAAAACTAACATGCTGCTGGAAATGAAAGTAAACTAGAAATAAGTGCATTTCTTGCTGCGACAGTATTTCCATTCATTGCAGTTCTTTTCTTCGTAACTGGAAATCTGAGACAGCAAAGTAAACAACAGGGCTAGAAAATACATTTTCTAATAGAATGAATTATTGGCTCTCTTGATAGCTTTGATGGAAGACTTGTGTTCTAGCCAGTGTTCTTGCTTTTGGTGTAGCTGTTGGAATACCTCTCCCTTGTATGAAAATCTGGGATTTCCATTTAAGCTGCATTTCTTACCCACTAGAGGGAGTGACAGAGTGCTGACGTGAATAAAAGCGTGTGTATGAAATGCATTATAAGTAATTGTAATACTGGTATTATTAAAGACATAGCAAATAGTTCGGTGATAATCTTATTAGCAATGTTTAGATTTTATGATTTTAGAGAAGTAGTGTTCCTGGAAAAACGTTTGAGTAAATGCAGAGCGAATACCAGGTTTTTTGTTTGAGTGCTGCACTCTTGTCGTGTACATTAGCCCTGCCTTTTTTCCCACCCTTCTAATGAAAGTGCGTAATTTGCTGGCACCTTGCCTCTCTCTGAAGTTGAATTTTATTCTACATAATTGAAACCATGAGAAATTTAGGCATGTATCTGTTTTTAGTAATTAGAGTTCTATGGCTCTTCAGCTGTTTTAGCGACTTTCACATAAAATATTTAAATACTAAAAAATTGAAACTAAAACTCGTACAAAAGAAGTTAATTAGGAGGCATTACTTACAGAGCAACCTACGTATGTAAGGTCTTCTTACAGAAACCAGATGTAACAGTCAGGTTTCACTCACGCACAGATTAGCACTCTTATAGTTAAGTCAGCGCAACCCACTCTTATTTCAGTTTGATTGACTTATTTTGCTTTAGCATTAGCCTGTTTCAAATGGATTTGAGTGAAAGCAGTAGGAAAACGCACCTGTGGGAAGGGTTTATTGCTTAAAATTCCATTTTTTTTTCGCACTTTTAAATTAGTCCAGCTTTCTATGGTTTTGCCAGTGCATTGTAATGGTAGACTTACCTAACAAACTTGTAAAACACATTTTCCATCCAGACTCTTTCAGGAAGCTATTTACATTGTTTGTAACAAATTCTGAAATATTTAACTTGTTGTATAACTTAATGTAAGAAACAGAATCATTTGTGAGTAGTATCTACTTCATATTCCATGACTGAATCTTTTAAAATTAAGTTTTAAAAATATGCTGAAGTTGACTGGAAGAATCACAAATAGAAGTTAAGGTAAATGAGTTCCCTAATTTCCATTCAGAAGGTTCATTAAATAGGACATAAAACAGGCCATATAACTGATTGATCCAGATTAGGAATAATTGAGTCAACACCTAATCATGTGAATGATTTGAAAGAAAGACAGAGGAGGGGAGATCCTAAATATCCTTTCTGTCATGAATATTTTTCTACGTATTCAGTATCTGTTGGCCAAAAATCTTTTAATTTACAAGTGAAGTAGCTGAGTGCGTTGATCCCAAAAGATTAACTTGGTTAAAATCTTTGTGTCATCACCAACCAAGAATATTGCATAATAATAAAAACTTAAACCAGACACCATAAATGTCTGGGCACGTATCCAGGACCTAGATCAGCTTAGATAACACTCAGATGAATCTATTCTCAGATGTACTTGTTAACCGTGCAAGTGAAATCATAGGCCTGTTGATATTCATAATAGAAGCCTTACTAATTTCATAGAGAGACAGAAGGCTGTCCACTTACCTTTATCCATGCAGGTATCCCATTTTTCTAGAGTTTAATAGTCCTTTAACAGTGATATTTGCGTGGTTGCTGCTGCGACTGTTACACTGGTGAGGAGGTTTGGGAGTACCCAGCTCTTGCGTAAGCAGACCAAAGGCAGGTTTTTTCCATACTCTCCACATCATTGTGGTGCTCATTCCACCCGGGTGCTGTCATCCTCCTTGTCTTTTGTAGTAACTGACTTATTTGGTTAAGTTTTTAGATTTTGAAATGCATCCTTTGCTGAGGTATGTACACAAAAACATCTGGACTGATAGAGCCATAAGGTCCTTCTCTCATCTAAAAACACTATTGAAGTGTGTATGTATTGTGTAGATCACGTGATGTATTTTGTAGTTCTTGAAATGTATAGAAATTTAAAATCATAAGACAACTTTTATTAGCGAAAGTACTGAAACTCTAGTGTAATGTATGGAACACTTATATTACAAAATCAAGTTTACTTTGAATAATTTCTTGTCACCACATTAATACCTCTGTAGCAACTCAATAGGTGTGGTTTCTTGTAAAAATAATAGTTTATCGCAGTCATTCATGCTTCGAAAAGCCATTACTGAAATGAGAAGCAAATGAAAAGGATTTTGTTTTGTTAAGTTCTTTTTTTCACCTCAGCAAAAACAAAATTCTTGACAATTTTGCTAGTAACACAGAGTCTTTTGTAATGAGATGTCTCAAGTTTTCTGTTGTACCGTGCCTGACGTAAAAGTATTCAAAAGCAACAATCTTAAATGGTTTCTTATAAAACCTTTGTTGAGAAATTGAGCATTTTGACTGAAATAAGTTTGAATTAAGTTTCCATTTAGCTGTGTAATCCACCTGAGGATCATAAGATGCAAGGAATAACTAAGAACGTGATAGTAATGAAGTAATGAATTACTGCAACTGAAATACTGCAATATTTATACAACGTGTCCTTAGAACTTGGTTGTTTCAGAAATATTTTGCTGCATTACTAGTCCTGTAGCTGTGATGCAGAAGGAATGCCAGTGTTGTCAATACATGCAGAAGGCTATCCAAGAGTCACTTTGTGTACACTCTCTCATTACCACAGTTCTGATCTTTATACCTAGAAAAATGCTTAGACTATTCCTGTACTCTTTAAGGCTGTGCAACACTACTGCAGCTTTGGCTCTAGAGTACAAGATTTTCCTGAAGTTATAAAGTTGTTGTAGTGACTTTAAATATGAATGCTGAACTTGCATCTCAGGAAGAAGCAATCCTGTCTGTTATCAATTAAAATACTTTCATAAAAATTGTGCTGTGTTATTCAACTTATTGCTTTTATGGAAATGTATTTTTTCCTTATGAGCAGAGATTACTTCTGATGTACAGATATTATGGTAACGGTCACAAATTCTGATAACTGGAGTTGATATGAGCTTCTGGGAAGGACAGGAGAGGAACAGCTGATGAAGACATGATTTGTCTATAACCAATTTATAGTTTATTAGTTTAAAGATAGTGAATATTGACAAAATTTAGCTGTTTCTGAGGATAAGGCGTTACCCCACCATGAATTTTGAAGTACTTAAGAGCTTCATGCAATTGTAGTCATGCTGTTCAGCAGAACTCTTTTTGTAAAATTGAAGATCATGACACTTCCAGCCTGTTTCCCTGTGCTTGGAGCAGAAGTGATGGCAGGTGTTTGGCTGAAGGTGAAGTGTGGTGCTACCTGTGCTATACAGAGTCAGAAAACTGAGTAACTGACATAGAAAAAATAAAGCCAGGGAATCAAGGGAATGGCCATAGTACTTTTCAACTAAGTCAAATTGTTTTATTCCTGCTTAGGTAAAATTTATATTAATTAGAGTTGAGTCAAGGACTAGATATTTTTCTGGTCTTTTTTCTGACCTAGCTCTGACCCAAGATTACCTCATTAGTCTAGCACAAATCTAAATTAAATCCAATCCTGTCCAACATAGTAATTTCCTTGCTCAAAATCACGTTGTTGGAGTTCCATAGTGATGCACGATTTTAGTATGTGCAGTACCTGGCTCTTGTTTGCTTTTTACAGAGGAAAAAAAAATGAAGGAAAAGCTCTTTTGTGTGACTGCTTGTAACTGGCATTTGTAGCATGATACAACGAAATTCTCTTTTACTTATGTACAAGCTAAATTTATGGTCTGTCTTAACAACCTAACTCTATATTTGATGCCTTCTATAATAAGCTAAGAACACTAATTCACTAATTATTATCTAGAAAATCTTAGAACTTCATTAGACTCCATTGCTGGAGTTGCATACAAATTAGAACGCATTGCATAAGAAGGATCATTAGTATCTATTGATGTGCTTTGCTACTTCACGAGGACCCCTGTCAGACCTGAGTCTTTGTATTCTGAGTGCTTATGAGCAGTGCTGAAAGAGGTGGTGAATGGGGACTGATAAAAAAAAAAAAGCAACAGGTGATCAGAACAGCAGAGAGCAATGAGAAGGAAAACTGTCTAGTCAAGCATTGTTCATTACTTATCTGGTGTGTAGTGTTGTGCTAAAAGTGGTTGTAGAAGAGGTGTTTGAAAGACAGCAGTCTTCAATTTAACACAGCAGCGTTGTGGTATCCTTAGATTTTGTATGACAAATGTATCTGCTCTGATGCAGTCTGCTAGTAGAGGCATTGGCAGCTATGTAGGCAAATGAGTTACAGTATTTTTCTTACGGAAAGATTCTCATGTGGTTCTCGTAGAATTTGGGAACACAGAACAAATAACAGTCATCTATGTTTGTAAATGTTAGCTTTCCTTTTCTAGATTCTTACTTATTACCTTTCCCAACAAAATTTTAGAGGTGTACCTGATTTTCCAACAAAACTAACGAGGAAGATTTGAGACTCGTTCCCAAACTGAAGTTTAACTTTGTTCTGAAACTTTGTTTATATTAAGGTATTTCAAAACAATGCAACAGCCGTTACAAATTGTGCTTTACCTGATGTGTTTTACTTTTTTGAAAAGCTGAAAAGGAGATGGGTATACAGAGCAATGGGCCCTGTTCCATACAAGATTGTTGTAACAAGCAGTCTGTCATTATGAAGTAACCAGGACTACTTAAATACAAATGTACAGAACCTGGGCTGATCGGGGGATGAGCTTTCTGCAAGGACTCTCTGATGCTGGAAGAAGCTTTTGAGAATCTCACCAAAATAATTCAGTAGAAACTTTCCCCTGTAAAATGAGTTTTCTGGAGGTAGTGTCTGATTTTTCCATTGCAGGAAAGAAGCAGTGGAATTTTTAACCCTTCAGATTCCCTGCAATTTTCTTTCTGTGTCTGGAGGAAAAATTAATGCTTTTGCATTTTGTGGCTGCGCTAAACAAGGGAGTGGCAGCTAAGGGGGTGGCAGCCCCTCTGTTTCTAACTGCTTCTGTGTGCATGGACTGCAGAGCTCAGAGAACAGCAAAGGGGACAGTTTTCTTCCACCTTTGTTGTGCAAGGTTTGCCATAAGGGTGGTTTGGCTTTGCCTCTGCTTTGTATTTGCGATGGCACCCAGAGGTTCCGTGAGAGGCAGGGAGGAACGCACTCAGCAATACTTCCTCCTCCAAAACATTTTTATATTCTTTCATGTATTTGAATATATACTTATGTAGATATATATCAGATCAATTTCCTAAAGGAAGATGTGAAGACTGAATTTCCAATTCTCTTTCTGCCTCAGTGGTATTTTGTCTAAAATGGGTCATCTTCAGGGAGAAACAAGAGTGCTTAATTTGTGACTCTGTCACAACTTAAAAAAAGAATTCATTTCAAGCAAGATGTGAATATGAAAAAATCACCTAACTGTTTTATCTAAACTGCAACAGATTTACTCCCCTGCTGATCTAGAAAAATGATAGTGCTTTAGCTTTTAAAATACAATTGCCTATTTAATAAGTAGAGGGCAGCAAATGTCAGCTATGTCTGGTTGTCAGAACCTGGAGAGGTTACTGGGAAGACAATACAAATTATGAGCTATTTTGGTCCCTTCATCAAGTCTGCCCTGCAATACTGCAGCTTGCAGGGAGAGGTCAAGGTGTACTTAGGCTCCAGCCTGCAGGGCAAGTTTTCCCCCATCCTCTGTATGTGCGTTGGTTTCTTGCTCCAAAATAAGCCTGAATGAGGGCTTTAATTCTACCGCTGAGCTAACATGTTTGTAAGCCCTGTTTGGCAGCCTCCGAGGGCCTGAGGCAGCACACAGCTGCCAGCTTTCATCTGCCCCCAGTTCCTCGGGGCGCTCCAGTCACATGGCGTGACCCGCGGCGGTGGAGACGCACCTACTAAATCTTCTGTTCCTCTGCCCACTCAGTCTGGGTACTGCACATTGCACCGGCAGCAGGCAGCTGGCCATCAGCAATCAGCTGCATACCTCCTGCTGACAAATCTTCCATTGCGTTTTTGTGCGAGACCCACATATGGAGATCCACCCGTGGTCCCCACATCTACTCCCTGTTGTAGTCGGGAAGGGCGTTTGCATCTTCCGTCGCTTTACAATGGAAGGCCCTCATTTGAAGTGCATACACTTGGTGGAATTTACTGCATTTCATAAAATGTGTGATGTTTCTAGCCTATTAGTGGGAAATGAAGCGAAGTTAAATTTGGAACTGTAGTGTTTTTTAAAGTTTTTGAAAGGATAACCTTAGCCTTCCTTGCCAGCACATTTTTGAAAATCGTGAAGTATGTGTGTGTGTGATACTTTTGTGCATCTCTAACTAATTTATAAGATAATCAAGACTAATTTTCACAGGCCTCTTATACAAGAAGTAATCTGGTTCTGTAAGTCCTCTTTGTAAAGTTGTGCTATAATTTTCTTATTTGTCAGCATCTCCTTTCAGAGTGTGCGTGCTAGGATGTGACAATTTATGTTTATGTACATATATGTGTGAATTATGAAGCAGTGTGAACATCAGCTTTGTTGTCACTGTCAGGTGGTTTGTTGTGGTTGAATTTTTACTATTGAATTTTCAATACAGTTAACAGTAGGGTGAAATATGTCAGTTTTGACTTAGTAAATACTAAACATTTCTGTCCATGGCTGAGATGTGTGTGTGTGTGTGTATGTCTTTTTTAAAGATCAAGAAAAACATTACAACTAAAATTAAGTATATTATATATATATATATATACATATATGTATATATATACATACACACATATATACTTTTCTCCTAGGTTGCAAGTCAGATCAGGCTGATCAGTAACAGAGAGAGAGCATGAAAGCTGTGTTAACATCTATTGCCTGATTTTAGTTTAGTCTTTTTATCAGAAAGGCCCTTGTTAGTCTGTGAAAGAGTCTGCAAATAGTTGCGTCATCATAGTTGAATAAAAAGATGCTGCTCAACATACTCCTACAACTTATTTCTCTCTCTAGTAGTAGTATATTTAAAAATTAAAAAATAAGAAGTGTTCTTGCCATTCATGATGAAAGCAGTATCGTTTTCTTCCCTCAAGTATGTGTTTACCAAGGGAAGATATGATTCTCTCTAAAATGTAAACATTTAGAAGGCATCATTGCGTTTTTGTTGGGGAGTTTGTGATTAACTGCTAGATTTTTATGGAAATGATAGGAAGTTCTGAATCAGTTTTTTGTGGAATGTGAAAGTACATTGTAAGTTTGTGCTGATGAGTTTCTGTACACTGTAATGCCAGAGTTATTCTCATATCTTAGCATTTTGTAGAATTTAAGTGAAACAAATTGAAAAGCAGTCCAGTGCAACTGTAATTCATAGGTTTGTTATCTCTGCATAGCCATGTGAAAATCTGCATCAGGAATTGGAAATACAGTGTATGTTTCCTTACACTTCTGCATTCCTTTCCTTTATAACAGGTATAAATCTCTTTATATTCACAACAAACATTTGTGTTCTTGAAACCAAAACATTTAGATTTTTGAAGAGCTCTCTTAATCTTTCTTGACATATGAGTCTTAAATTTTATAGGGATTTTCACCATGTATGTCTAAGTGTAGTATTCACATGTCAAAGTGAATGAAAATCTGTTTATTTCCTTAAAAAGTTAATAATAATAATAATAAAACTACCCTGGAAGAAGTGTTCACAGTTGGTAAACATGTCAGGCAAGGCAAATAGGCTTTAGGGAAGTCATCAAAATAAAAAAAAAATGGGGGATTAGAGTGAATCTAGTCTATTAATTGAGAGAGAGAACGTTCACATTGCAAGGAAAATAATAACAGATTGAGAATATTTTTCTGACGTATATATAATTTTATATATTTCTTTTTGAATCTTATTTTTAGTTGTAATTTTTTTCTTGATCTTTAAAAAACAAAAAACAAAACACTTGGAGAAACTTCTAGGATGTTTGTTCCTCCCCCTGAAACTAATTTGATCTTTGATATACAGTTGCTCACTGTTCTACTTATAATCTTGTTATTTTAAAAGTAGATGATGAGGTGGAAAAAGTGTCCTGTTAGCTCTACTGATGTATAATTTTAGAAAAGAACTATTTTTAGGAGCGTGTTTAAATTCTGAACAAGTTAGATGTTTGTTTTCGCCAGGAGACCTTATTCTTGATGCAGCCCAGCACTTTGTGGCTCTAGCTGACAACTACCGGCTCTGGATATGTGTGAGAGGTCCCCAGTATGGGAGATGTGCCAAATATGTAGGATATCTGTCTAGCTAGAACAGGTAATAATCAAAAAGTTATTGAACATATGTTACTACTACAGTTTATGCTGCCACTTAATTCTTTCATTAGAACACTTTCAGCTTCCTATTTTGAGGAAGACTAAGTTTTCAACACTCAACAGAATCATTTTCTGTTTTAATAACGGTCTGTTATTAGCAGTTGCTAATTTTTCCTTCTTGAGCACTATGTTCAGGAAGTCTATTGGTTACTAGCGTGTATCAGAAAACAAAAATATGGGATAATTTTTTCCCTCTCGGAATATGAAATGTCACTAGGCTATCCTTCAAATGTTTGCATCTTATAGCCGTTTATCCTTTTTACTAATCTGAGGTGATACAGAGCTGCATGGAAGACATATAAAGAGGTGAAAGCTACACTTGTCAACTCTATAAACTACTCTCATTTAGTCTCAGGTAAAATCTTATTTTAGGATGGAGAAGTCTGGCTTGTACTAGAGGCTGTACTCCTCAGAGATGGGTAATTTGAGGTCATGAGAAACTCTCTGGCGGGGTTGTCTGAGAACAGTCATTAATCCCAGTTTTGTCAAGGTTTAATCTCAGTCATCTATACAGAGATAAAATATACTTCACTGTTAAACCTTTGTGTGTGTTGTGTGCAGTCACACAACTGATCAGTAGGAGATGGTATGTGATAGTGCTCTGCTCATTCCTTTTAATGTTTTGGGTATAGAGAAATTATCTTGTTAACAGTAGTATTATCTAAAATGTACGTTTCTTAAATTTGTCATCCATTAATTTATGACTCCAGAATGATTACAGTTTATGATGTGTTTTGTGATCTGCCCAGCCGTAAATAAATAAATGTACATCTCACAGATATTCTCTGGTAATTTTAACTGAGGCATTAAAAATAATTCCTGAGTAAAAAAAAATCCTTATCTATCCGTCTGTCTGTATGGAGAGATTCTCTTGTTAGTATTGAAGTTTGAAACACAGAACCTCTAAATGTGGTGTTCCAGTGGAGAAGGAAATGTCTGGCTTAACGTGTTAGACGTCATTTGGAAACGTGGAGATGGTGTGATAGATTATGTGCTAAATGGTAGAATAACCTGACTCTCTTGTCTAAGGGATTATTATTTCTATCCTGCTTGCATTTTAGTGAATTTCCATCACTTTTACAGTGTCTGTTCCTAACATTTAAAATATTGGAAATTGAATTCTTCTTTGCCACTTTGCTACATCACTGGAATAATAAATCTATTGACATCAGTGGCACTATTCAAAACAAATAGAATTTGCCTCTCTGATATCAAATATAATCTCATATCAAAGCATCCCCTGTGAACAACTGTGATTTGTTGTTGCTGGCTACATTCAAAACTTTTACTTAGATGCAAAATATTTTGGTAATTACCTATGTATAAAAGAATCTGCCTGTATAATGTCTTTGTTGAAAAATCAACTCAAAAATTTATTATTTTTGAATTAATTTCTGGTATTGCATATTTTACATAAATTTCTAAATGCTTTACTTTGATTTTTTTTGAAGATGCAAAGAGGAATGTAAAGATTTTTAATACACCAAATCTTTTTTCCAATAATTTCACATTTAATTACCAATGTCTTTGATAATAAATTGTGTTTCAGAGTTAGTGATGTATTTTATAGAGCAGAGTCCTTTGGTGGGTTGCTTACTGAAACAATAAGCATTTGTGACAGGTTGTTTGCTGAATACTTCCTCTGTGCATATGGCAGATCATAGTTCAGTTGTTAGCAGATTATCCATTGTGCCTTGATGTTAAAAGAGGACACCTCTCAGCCTATGTTTAAAGCTGTTCTGCACTGTCTTAAGAATGGTTATGTTGAATGGGATCTAAGAGAAGTTTGGGGAAGTTCACGGTTGCTAAGGGAAAAAAAGCACAACAAACATTGTAGTGATTTCAGCTTTCCGTTCAGGATCCTTTCTAAGGGGCATTGTGAATTGTACTGAATTTAAAACTGCTTTGGAGCAGGAGGCAGTTAATCAGTTCTACGCTAAAGCAACATTAAATATTGTTCAAGTTTATATCCAAAAGAGAACTTTTTTTAAAGGCATGTAGAACCACTATTGCTTAGGTGCCAGTATTCTAATCCTGTTTTTTTTAAAACTACTGTAGTCTGAAGACAGATTTTTTTTTAGACTTTTTATGCAGTTTTAGTATTTTAAATGTAAATTTTAGGTTGTAAATTGAAATTTTACCCAATTAGAAGAAGAAATACTTGTTTTCAAGACTTTTAGGAAGATGAAGGTATAATAAAGGGATAGTCTGTAGTTTCCCTTGCTTATTATAATGTGCTAAGGAATAAAGAACAAAGAATCTAGTGGAATTCTTCTGTGATTAATTCTATTCTGCTGTTGATGTGCATTTAAGACTTGTAATGTGTTGCAAGATCATTAAGATCTAAATCAAAGATTCGATTTGAAATAAATGGAAAATAAATTAAATCTGCATGTGTTATTTTGGAAGTGGAGAGAGTATTTTTGAGAAAAGCAGAAGAGAGAGAGAAGGACTGAAAAACATTTTACTTGAAAAGGTGAACACAAGGAGGTACACTTTAAATCACCTCGTTTCCTTTTTAATGCAAATCTGATGCCTTGGTTATTCGTTTTTATTATTTATTTATTTATCCTTATATAAAAGTTAGCAATTCTTGCATATTGGGAATGTAGCTATTTTTATGATGCACGTAACAGTGCAACTATTGCACTCGTTTCATCTACTAATATATCGGTTTTCAAGAAAAAATAACTTTGAATAAAATGAGTTAATTAAAGGACTCTTAAAGTGCTAAGTTTAATGTAACTGCAGTTCTTTAAAGCAGGAAAACAAGAAAGAAAACAAATAATGCCCCCTAAGCAGATGCTTATTCATGTAGGATAGCTGCGCTTTGATTTTGGAGAGGTGAAGTGACTTGCAGTTGGAAACCTTTATTTATTGTGTCGTTATTTATGTCTGCAATAAATGAGGTATAAGCATAAAACATGAAAAAGAAAATTAGGCATTATGCTAGATGTCTTACTTTTTGTATTTTATTTACATGAAATATACGTTTTTTTTTAATGGTGTGTTGCTATGCCTTTTGTTGACCATATCTGTACTCCAGGTCTGTCTGCTTGTTTCCATTGGCTTGTCATGTTCACTAATTAGGGAACTGCTGCATGATTCACCTTGTTAATTAGAGGGACTTGCACACAAAGGGCCTTCGGGCAGTGCGAAAGAAGAGCCTAGCACTAGTGCCCTGAGAAAGCTACAGCCTGTGAAGTAATTCTTCTCATCTACCTTCTATTTTTTATTTGAAATGAATAAATCATTGAGATTTTCCTTGTGGAGTGAGAATGCAAGAATTCACATCTTTGTAAGATGTAAATTATACGTGATCAATAGAAGGAGATGACTACTGTATTGTACTTACAAGATTCCCTAATTTACCACTTGTCAGTGTATGAAAAATTGCTTGAAATATTTTGTCCCCACACTGGTATTTTCTTCCCTTGATCTGCAAGAGAAATGAGCAGTAGCGGTTTTGCTGTACTTAAATCTAAAATAGAAAAGATGTAGATTATTTAAATTTTGAGCTTGTTTTGCATCCCCAATGGAACTTCCATTTTGCCAGCAAAGCCCCAGTACTACCCCTACAACTTTTCAGGGGAAGAAGAAGGTGGGCGTCTGGCTACTTTTGTTCCTCGCTCTGCGCTGCCTCAAATCCCACTTCTGAAAAGAGGAGCATGCTTCCTATATTGTGTATTCTTTAGTTGAGTATAGTTCCAGAATAAATTAAAATTGTTTTCATCTTGTCACTTAGACTTGATCGAACTGCAATCCAGACTGCAAAAAACGTTGTGTTAAAAGTGCACGACTAATCTCTGCACTACCCATTTCCCATCTGTTTATGACACTATAGAAATTAACTGCAATCACATTCTTTCTAACTGTTTGATTAGAATCACTTATTACAACCAAATGATTTTAGTAGACTGCTGCATTTTCCACATTTCCTCAAATGAAACTGGCAGTTTCGAGAGAAGGGTTTGCCATAGGAGTGGTATAGAATACTGGTATCAAAATCTGGGCTACTTTATATATATATACATATTAATTTAAATAATCTAGTTACTAAAGCTTCTTATCACAATTTCTGGTTAACTAGTCTTTTTGCTACTACGAAATTTGGTAGTTATGGAATATAGGCAGATAAATTTTACAAAAAATCAGAAATATTTATTTTGAAGGATGAGGTAAATGCTTTAGGCTGACCTGGAATCTGACCGTGTGACACACTTCTCAATTTCCTCAAAGTTGAGATCTTCCTGTGTACCTCATCCTTCAGTTTGCTCCATTGACATACTGACTAAATTGTACTTTCTCCATGAATTTGGTGTTTTGTGGAGAGTTTTCGGTGATGAATTAGTTGTTCTATTACTCAGATATAATGAAAAATTCTTTGAAGGATATCTTCCAGGATATCTTTCAGGAATACTGAATCATAAAAAAATCTATAGTGATTGGTACACGTTCTAGTACAACCTTTAACTCTCTAATGAAACTCTACTTACAGTAGGGAGTTCAGCCTCTAGGAGTTAAAGTGGGCACTCCAGCTTAATGTGTGGGGAGTTGTTAGAAAGCTTGGTTGAGAGGTTCATTTGAGCCTTGTATCTTCCCACACATTATTTTAAAAAGATGAAGCATTTTTCCTCGCATCTCTGAGGTGAGTTAGCTCCCATTATCCCAATATACCCAGCACTGTCAGATTTCCTTAACCAAAACCACAGCACGACAAGTTTGCTGTCAAAGCTATCAAGCTTTTTCAATGTGTGGTGTTCCTACCATTCCTTCTGTCTTCCCAGCCTGCATGAATGTGTTTATTTTCCTTTGAAAAATAGTTTGTGAATATTTGTAGTTGTCTTGCTGGGTTGCTCCAAAACAAAATAGCAAACCTTAGGGAAATTCTTTCAGAACTTTTTCTGAATCTTACTACAGTTAAGTTGCAGGCATCTAAAAAAGTTTTCATCTCTTATAATGCTGTTTTATGTTATTTGTGCCTCAGAAACCATTTCTTCAGTTTCTCTGTGTTTGCACCAGCAAAGCTGAGAAGAACAATTATGGGACTTAACAAAAGGCTTAAAATAAGGGCTTAATATTGCAGAGCCTGGAACTGGTGCTAACAGAGATAAGTTGTTTGAGGAATAGTTTAACCAAAACCAGACAAAATGTGCTGGAGCTTCAAGAAAAGATTTTTAAGAGTAAAAAAAATATAATGAATAGTATTAGAGAAAAGGCACAAAACATATTGCTGTAGAACACTTCTAGAGGAATCTGAAGGACATCTTTCTAAAAGATGCCTGGTACTACAGATATGAATATGGCTTAAGAAATTGTTAGAGAGTTGTAGAAATAAATGATTTTAAGTTAAATTTGAATAGCACATTTTATATGGAAAATTGAAAAGTCAAATGACTGAGAATACACAACGTTAACAGAAAGTTTATAGACATCTGTAAAGACTGTTAGACTGTCTCTGTTGATCAGAGACAATGGGATGAGAGTTTCTTCAAAGTATTTAGAAGGAAAAAGTAATATTGGGAACAAAGTACCCTGAAAACTTTACTCAGAGTTGTATGTGGCTTCTTCACGCTTTTTGTGTTTTGTAAGCTATGAGCAAGGTGTTAAGAAGACTTGCAAGAAAATTAGACCATACAAGTATAAATGTATGTAAAACAGTTCAGACAGCATGTAACAAGGAGATAAGATTGTTGTTTTACTGATCGTTTTTTAAAAAATTGTAGGTAATGTATGTGACTCAAGAATATAAGTTAAGGCTTGTCTTCAGGGAAAAATAAAAAAGAAGGGCAGGATGCACCTGACATTTTCCATATCACAAGTTTAATGCATTTTCACAAAAGTAATGGGGCTAAATGTTAATGAAAATTTTGAGTGAACTTCTAAAACGTAATGAAATTAGAAATAATAAACAGCATAGGTCTTCTGTATGAAAGACATCTGGTTGAAAGTACCCTGGTTATGGTTCCAGAACTATATTCATGCTTGTTGTTTAGAGAGACGTTCATCTTGGGGTCTGAAATGTTCCCAGTCTAGTGTTCATCCAGGGTGGTTTTTCCAGCACTGTGCAATAATTTTGACTCTTGGTAAGTGTATGTGAAAGAAAGGAATAACATGCACACGCACCCTTTTTCAGTACACTGGACCCTTCATCTTCAAACAGATGTGCAGCCATCGCAAGTGACCACTGGAGTTTTTACTGTATGGTGGGAGAACAGTTGTGAAGAAGTAGCATCCAGCTTTGCACTGAAGAAAACGAGATATAATTTTGTAGAGCTATGAGTATGATGTGTTCAGTGGATGCTTTGATGTTGCACATGTAAACCTTCTGTGTATTGTGTTATTGCAGTGCTGCTTCTTCACTTTAGCTACTACTGGTTTCTTACTAGGCAGTGTGCTATTGCTGAAGGAGTTTTTGTTGACCTTTAGAAACTTGGGTAATGCAAGGAGAGCAGGGAGCCAAGCATGAGCATTCTGTAGACATTAGCTGTTTTTCAAGGCTCTCTCTGAAGTTAACTGATTTTCTAGTCCTTCTTGATCATTGTCTTGGACTTTGTTGAGGTTACTGCCAGCATTTTTAATGAGTTTCATTTTTTTAATTGTGCCTTCTGTTGTGGACATCTTAGGACATGTATAATGGTTCCACGTTTCAGGCTCTCCTCAGCAAAAAAGATGTTTTTCCAGGGGGTGTAATCACTGTCTGAGACTGATAGATATATGTTGCAGAACCATCAATTAAGGCAGGCTTTTCGCAGCATATGACCCTGTTATCAAGAATTAAATCATTAGTTGGAAACAGAATTAGGAAGGATCTCTATTGATGCCTATTGGCTAGAAATCAGTTCTTAAGTCATTGTTTATATGATCTTCCTTTTATCAAGCATTTCTGCCATTCAGTGCTTTCCATTGCCGATTCCCTGTTCGGTGTTCATTGCTGGTTGTCTTCATTCTCGATTGTGGTTTACAGTCAGTCGGTATTTATAGTTTCTATCAGTCCCTTCTATGCCCACTTTTCTTATTTTCAGACTATTTCTGAACTATGATGGGGATTGTAAGTAGCCAAAGTCTGATTCTTTGTGAGCTGAGTTGGTTCTGTAACTACAGAAACTTAATGTTAAAGCTCTGCTTCTATTTCCATATGAAATCCTATATTAATAATATCCATATGTACTTGGCTATCTCCTCAAGCTCTTCCTTTCTCTTTATGTTCACAATCTTCTCTGTCACCAGGTTTTTCTTCTCGGCGAAAAAGCACCCCTGATTTCTGTCTTGAATTAGAGGAACACTCAACCTTTCTTTCTCTGATATGATGCCACTCTCTCCTCTTCCCTTTAAAAAAAAAAAAAAAAAAAGTATTTATGTTTAGATTTAAATTGTTAGATTTCCAGTCATTCTCTTTCTGATGATATTGAAGCAAGCTTCTCCTGCAGCAGTCCTTAATGTCTATAGCTCAGCCCCATGTTTGATCTGTGTCTCTGCTAAAGCAAAGGTAATTTATTTGCATATTTTTGCCCTCCGTTTGGAGCACGTTTTGCCTTCATATCAAGATGTTTTTAGCTATGGTTTTGAATAACTCCTCTCTTTCTGATTAGTAGTCCAGTATCTCATTTGCTTTTTGGCATTCCCTTCCCCATAGATTCAAGCAAAGGAGATTTACTGGAATGTTTGCATAGTTGACATTAACAGACTTATTTCTCCTGGGATACTCACTTTTGTATTCACTGAAGTAAGGGACTCATCTGTGTCCAATACAGAACAGCAACAGCTAGGCCTTTTTTTTTTTTTCTGTACTGAAGTTGCTTGACTGGAGAGCTTGTTTGTACCAAGTAGCCATTTGCTTTATTACTACCTTTCCAGACAGAACTAATTCCTTGAACAAATCTATACAATGTATTCCTCTAGCCATAACATTCTGAATTTGTTTTTATTTTAATTGATGTCATAGAAAAGTGGATTGTTACAGTACTAATTACAGCAGTGGTTGGGAACTTCAGTTCTTTAAGAAATCTTGACAAAGAATCCATGCTCATTTCTGAAACAGGCAGCATCTTTCACCCACGTGGCTGCTGCACGTGCTGGTAGAAATAGAAATCTAAGAAGAAAAAACTTGCTGAACATACACCAACACCATTTGTTAATTTATTGTTGTCTCAATGACTGTTCTCACGATGGCTTGTAGTGCAGAAGCAGTTTAAAATAAATACTTGGTTTCTGTTGCAAAATTATTTACCAAACCTCGTGACTGTGCCCTTGATGTGCTTTGGAAGTTATTAAATCTAGGTTTTGAAGATTGAATGTTGATTCTTCAGATAGGCGCATGGCTGTCTTCCTTGTGGCGTATGGCTTGTGGTGCTTCTTTTTTGAACTATCTAAATGTAACGAGTAACAGCCTATAAAAACAAACCAGAATTTTTGAATCTCTGTTAGCTTTTCTTTAATAACGTAGTAGTGCAATGTTCTTTTTGTTGGTGTTATGCAAAGAAGAAAATTTCATTTTGTGAGATAATATTGATATTCTTGTGCTGTACTTCTTGTGAAAGGTATCTCTGTGAGTTAAAGCTGTCACAAAGGAAGTGGTGTGCTAAAAATAAATTCGGAGCAGATCAGGAGCAAAGAATAGAATTTCATTTGTAAGCAGTTTTCTTTTATAACGTATTGGAATATTCATCTCTGTTTTAAGTAACTATTTTGACTTTCAAAAAAATTAATTGTTGATTAGCGTAGTTCCAAATGAAGCATTGGTTCTTTTCCAGAGGGCAGAAATTTTAATATTGATAAATATATCCATATTAATTGTGGATGAAGGCAAGTTAAAGAATGATATTGAACTGTGATATGAAAATGACAGTAAATGTGAATGCAGCAACGAAGCAGCTGCATCGTGCGTTGGTTGATGTAATGAGTTGGATTCATTTCTACTAAAGAATGATAATTAATAGGAAAGTTTTATTTATTTTATCAGGATGTGTAGTTGTAAACAGGTACTTCATTTGTTTGAATATCCAGAAATGATCACCTGGCTGAGTTAAGCAATAAACTATATTGTAATAACTGGCTGCTTTTTAAATTTAAAAATATAATTGATCATGTAAAGCTTAAGCAGCTTTAGTTTCGTTGTTGGTTTCAAGAGTACTTTAAAATCACAAAAACGCTAAAAATGGCTACATTTAGTTTACCTTATTCTGAGGACTGAAAAAGCAGAGGGTGGTTATTTTGGAATTACGCAAAACTTGTTGCGCTGTCAGTTCCACTACACGCAGAGTGCATTCCCAGAGTATACTGGGAAAAAGGGCTGCTGCTGGTCTGGGTTGTGCATTTGGCGTGTGGTGGTACAAGAGGCACATCTTAAAAATAATCTGTTGACGCCAAAGCAGAATATGAATTTGTTGTGAATTGTACAGCTCTCAGAAAATAGTTATTCCTGAACTCCTTGCAAGATACCTGCAATAACTATACGCAGTTTTCTCTCTGTTAAAAACAGCCTGTATCTTTTCTTGCATTCACTGAGAGGCTCCTGTTGAGTCAGACATGTTGTGTGCTTGTCTCTGAAAAGTGCTGTCTGCTCCTTTGGAACTGAAGTCAGAACACTACGTTTTTTGCTCTCCTCCAACTGTGAAGACTGCAGTTGGTGATAATATTTTTTACAAAGAGTCAGGTGATGAGAAGGAAGAAAGCTGGTAGAGCTAATCTGTTGTAGAGTATGGAAAAATATGTAACTTGTATGTATGAAGGATGGAATGGGGGGAATGAAGAGGCACAAATAATGGAGGTTAGCATGCTTTAACATGTTAAATATCACCTAGAAATTTTATTGAATATCTCACTCGTATGTGTTCATAAACAGCAAAGATGTTTCATTGTAAGCATGTTGATTGTGAGCGTGCAAAGATGTTCACTTAAGCCAAGTGCAGTGCATTAATTGCTGCAAGATTAATACCTTTGTTGGTAATCAGCATGAGGATTGTAATTCTTTCATTTATTTTTAACTATAGTCTTAGGATTATCTGCATTCAGATAAGCTTTTCTTAAAAACAAAAAACAAACACATCAGTGTTTGTTGATGTTTGTTGATGACTGTTGTTTAAGACTTATAAAAATTTGTGAAAATATGAAAAATACAGTATCAAGTATTTCACAATTTCAGCCCCTCATTTTTATGAAACTTCAGGATACTGTGATCTTACTGATAGTATATATATGCTTTTGATGTGTTTGATACGTTTTGACCAATATTAATTTAGGTTTACATAAGAAGGTTTTTATTTTCTGTTGGAGTATACCAAGTTATGTACTGTAAAGCCAGTATTAGCAACTGTATTCTGTATTTACCTGGAATTTTTGCACCTGACAAGATATTCCTTATTTGTATTGAGGTAATGTCTACCAGCCCCAGTGGTGCTAGATGGTAAGTGAAGTATGTAGTACAGAAGGATCCATGTCTGGAGAGCTTATAGTCTGACTATCTGGGTGAAGTGAGGTGAGAAGCACTGAGAAGTGAAGGGAAAGGTCTTGCCAGTACTCATACAGAGTGTCAGTGAAACAGAGCCCGGGTCCTTTGGCTCTGTCTGCTGAGCCAGATTTCCTGTCATCTGTTAAATTAGAGTTAGCTGAAAATCTTGTACTTGTTTGGACAAGTGCTAAGCCAATGCATTTGTCAAAAAATTAGTATTTGATATAAAAAACTATCTTCAGCTCTTCTCACTGAATAAAAAAACATGTCAACCTGAGAAATAAATGAGTGTAAACCCTCCTGCATACTCACAAATCTATTTAATATTTGCTTGGTGAAATAGCACCAGAAACTTTGCAGTTTTTGAAGCGAGAGTAGGATTTGTCCCACTGTGTGGAGTTTAAAGAAACATCATGTTTTACGTCACAATTGACACGTGCAGAAAGTAAAAAAAATACTAAATTACAGTTAATGGAACAATCCTTCACAATCATTGTGTCAACATGTAATGTATGCACATAATCACTGTGTATTGCAGTGCAGATTGTACACTGGGCAAAGTATTAGCTTACTGCTGGTTTGAAAATGGTGACTTTGGACAAGATGCTCATCTAACAATAACCTTTGTATTGTACCAGTTATCTATCAGGCTGTATTTCTGGTTCATGCCTCCAGGAAACTGAAACTTCTCTGCTGCGAAATTTCTTATTCTGTGAAGCCATCCACTCTGCAGCTTCGTCTGAGATCACTTGAAGCCAGTTGGCCCTAGCTTAAATATTCATCAGACTTCTGATAATTGTGATAACCCTTATAGGCTGGCAAGCATGGCAAATTAGCAAAAAGATGATAGATCTTTTTTTATATGCAGTTTTATCTTCAACCTTTCCTGGATATATGTTATACTATAGTAATAATTTCTTCTCTAAGGTATTTGCCGGTATCTGGATTTGCACATCTATTTACAGTTGCCTTGAAGCCTCATAATTACAATACAGCTGAAATGTCCATTTTCTTTCCCTGACTACAAATAGGGATCAATCGAATTTTAAATGACTGCTTACGGGCTAGCTCCCGATCATGACCTTTGTAAATGATTAGAGCTCACCACTGTTGCTATCTACCTTGAAAGGGTAAGCGGGCAGGTCTGTCTAACTGGCATTTAATCTGGAAGAGAGCCAAAGATATTTGAGCTAAAAACCTAATATGAGTTGGCAAAGGGAAGTATGTATAGACCTTTGCAGTATTATTTAGATATTTTTCCATGTTTCTTTTTTGTATTTAAAGGATTCTTTTATCCTGTAGATTAATTAGGTGTTTGTTTGTGTATGATTTTGTATTGAAGTTCTGATAGCAATTGAAGATATGAAAATAGGTTTCCAAACTCCAAATGTACTAAACTTGATTTTTCTGAAGAACATCAGAATGTTGCATTGGTAAATGAATAAAGCTGAAAAATGCAGTAAGAAAGATTTATGAAGCAGACCTGCTTTTTCTAGGCAGTAGTGAATGGAGAAAAGATACCATAAACTGTTCTTTTCTGTTTAAACCTCCCTTCCTTTTAACATCAGCCAGGTAATTTAGGCCTCACTTGTATATGCAACTCACATTTACCTAAAGTCAGACACTTCTATCTAGACCTATCAGTTCAGTTTTATTTTAATGAAGAAATGTGCCTGTATTGTACAATGTCTTCATTACCTCTACTGGATTTCTTGAGGTAGCCTTCTCTGCATTTTTGTTGAGGGAAGAATGACATCAGTGGGATCTGCAAACAAATACTTCCTCTGAATTTGTTGAAGGAGTTGCATTATTACTAAGAATTATGACTGCTTTTATCTAATTAAAATCACAATGCTGCTTACCTCATTAGATATTTTTGTGCAAGATAGATTATCAGAATCTTTAATAAAGTAATGTTGTTCATGGAACTGTGTCCCTTATCATTAATTCTCTAAAAGAATTATACAGTTAAAATGAGTATGCAATCTTACCTCTTCATCATGTGGTAGCTGAAGTATTTTCTCTTTCTGTAGCATACAACACTGTTACATAATGAAACTGGCAGGCTGTTGTCTTAGCCTCAGAGTAGCTAAATATGTTGTTCACTAAATCCCAATCCCATAAAGCAGTTGTAGATTCAGTTTGTATGGTTTTTATTTCAGTAATACTTTCTTCTAATGTTCAGATAGAGGTAATCTATTTAGCTTTTTTTTTTTTTTTTTGAAAGCAAGTATCAAGCCTAGTTGTAATATTCAAAGTAAATCTCAGATGAAAGAAAATGTATTTTTTAGAATTTTAATCAATATTTACATTCGCCATATTGATATTAAACTGGAGTTGTAAACCAGATATATAGGACTTACTAGGTGAGGCAGTTTTCAAGGCTGAGAGTGGGTTTTCAAAAACAGTTGAAATATGTGAAGCAGAAATTCTGCGGAAAGTCGAGAGAATTTCTCTATTTCATTATTACTCTGCTACAATGCTCCATTCTTGAGCTGCTAAAATGGTTTTTCTAGGAATAGCTTAAAACTGTTAGTAATTGTTCATATATGATTTTCACCTTTTGCCCACAAGTCTGGAGAATGCTCATGTTGTTATGACAGCAGAATAAAATCTAATCTTTTCTTTCTGATAGATGCAGCAACAAGAACTTGCACAAATGAGGCAGAGAGATGCCAATCTAACTGCATTGGCAGCTATTGGTCCCCGGAAGAAGCGGAAACTTGATTCACCTGGACTGCTTACCATAGGAGGAGAGGTATTTGTTTATACACATAGTAAGAGACCCGATTCTTTCAAAAGGTAGTAGGAGTAACTAGAGATACAGCATGCTGATGTTTTCAGTGAACTGTAACTTGGAAAAGGAGATACAAACTACTGAATTAGAAAGACTGTGAGTCCAGTTTATCGTATTTGTCACAGTTAAAATGACATCATCACTTAGTTGTATTTTTGAGTATTGTCTTTCAACAGATATTAAATAATATTTTAAAAGGAATGCTAAACCTGAAGTATGTAGGTCTCTCCCTACAAATGTTCTGTGTGTGTTTATGCTAGCTTTCTCCTCTGTATTACGAAAATAGAAGAATGGGTAAGACATGAAGAAAAATCTGGAAAAAGAAAACTCTAGTCTTGCTCACAGTCCAAATTGAGAGCTTATAGTAATACTAGTTTTTGTGACAAATGTGTCAAAACTTTTTACAGAGTGGCCCTGCAATTGCAAAGATGAGTTTGTAGTCACACTAAATTATGTTGTAGTTTCAACAAGAATACTGTGCTCTAGAAGTAGATTCATGTTTGTTAGCACATGAAGCAATGCAGAATCCTCAAGTGAAATATATTAGCCAACGTGGAGAACTGTGGTAATGTGATTACATTACCTTGGGTAACTCTTACTGAGTACTGTATTCTATAGTTCAGTTGTTTAACTTTTGTTTCTGCTAAATATGCCTACACCGTGGGAGTCAAAGTGATTCTATTATATGTCTGTTCTGAGGAAAATGCAAACATTTTGTTTTAAGTAACTGACTAGCATATGTACTTTGACACACCCATATAAAGAATTGCTTTCTGTAAAACAGGGAAAAAAGATTTTCAAGAAGAAAGGATGAACAGGAGTGAGAGGTGCTCCTCAAACACTTCCACCAAACATGTAACTAGTTCCAGAATGTGACTACAGGGTAGCCTAAGCTGATCTGTAGTCTCTGTCCCAGTCCTAGTGCATTCCTACCTTTTTCATGGGCTTTGGCTCTTGTGCACTTTGCTAACACATTTCCATTTGATAAATTGGCAGAAAAGTAACCTAACAACAACAAGAAGTGAATATTTTCTGCTTAGTTTGCTGAAGTAGTTTGGCTTAGAGCCCAGTGAGCACTGAAAAAGGAGCTTAGAAGAAGGCAGAAGCAGCTAACTTGAGATCACCTGCTATCACCTTCATTTGCTGTGTCTACTACCTTTCTTATATTCTCATGTTTTAGATAATCTGCTGGAAATGGCTTCCTATGTAGCAGGCAGCAGTTCCATCACTAATTCAGTCTATTTATTATTACATATAATGCAGTTTACATCAAAAATTTAAGGGCAAAGTTAAAGAGAAATGAGAGACACCATTTAGAAGAACTCAGCTTTTCTGTCTTACAGACTATAAAATATTACATGTACAGGATTTTATACTTTTATTTGATGGTGACTAGCAAAATAGCTGGAAAATATCTCTAAATGTTGCTGCTTTTTGCAATTTAATGTGTGATTGCCACGTAAGATATCAAATGTTCCTGAAGTAGTAGTGCCCAACTCTTCTTTGCTGTCTGGATCTTTTTAGTGCTTATGTTCATACAGAGCAGTGCGTGGCAAAGGTAGGGCACTGGATGGAACGTGCAGTAGAGGGAGAGCAGCAACTACTTATATTCTTTAGTTAGTATCCTGAAGCACTTACTAGATAAATAATAATAAATTTTGAGTTGTTTTTTTGTTTACCTTATGAATTTTTAATCTATTCAGTTTAAATTTGCAAGCTTTTTTCTTGAAATGTAAGGCTTTTAATTATTAGCATTAAAATGCACTTTCGTTTATGAAATAGATAGTCTCATGTAACTGTAAGAGTTAAAGCTTTAAGAAAATAATTAACCATCACAAGACTAGGCATAGTAGTTTTAAAAATCAAGTATTTGAGTATTGCTAAGATAGCATTAATGCAAAATTTGCATATTTCAAAATCTTTCATTTTTGTCTATGGAATGAAAGTGTAGAGGTTAAGTGCAGGTATGTGTTATACTTAAGAAAAATAATAATTAAATAATGTGGCTTTTCATCAAGACCTATGGCTAGTATCCCAAAATACATAAATAGAAAGTATATGTTTGAAATATCTGAGGGTATAATTTGTTTAAACATCAAGTGAAAGCCCTCTCCTGGTACTTGCTGGCACAGATGGTTTTTGAATACTGAGCTTCCAAAGACAGCTTCAGGGCTAGTTCAGTGAATCACCACTTATTGAAGACAGTCATTTTAGGGATAAGAAAAAAACTTCTTTCTCACATCGTGGAAGGGCAGTCATCTTAGGAATATTCAGCGAAGTATCTTGAAAATCCACCTTCCAAATGTTTGCAGGAGCATATGTTGGAACAGCACTCAAAGGAGAGCTGATATTTTGTTTCTTTTCACAGCCAGTGTTTATTCAAGCCATTTAAACAGCCTGGAAATATAATGTTCTTGCTGACTTGGATATCCCAAAATGGCTATAGTTAAAGCAGTGATATTTTGAATTGGGAAAAATTAATTTTTCAAGGACCGTAGTGATAGAAAATATACTTTAGATTATTTCAGTAGCCAGAGTGGCTACCAACTTGATTGAGATGTATTGCTAGCAAAAGATTCCATGTTTTTTTTCTGAGATTCATGTTTTGATGGTATAATTTAATCATTTTAAAGCAGTTTTCCTGTTAAGATTTTGTTTAAAATGTCTTTAATATTCTTAAGATTAAGATTTGAGGCTTGGAAATCTGTTATACCAGAGACTCCAAAATGCAGTTACTATACATTCCTCTGTATCAAATCTTTGTGCTAGTAGTTGTTGGAAGCATAAGGATGAATCCATGATTATCTGGGAGGCACTTGGGTACTATGATGTAAAAGGAAAAAGTACTTCTGACTCCAGATTCTTCATTCATCTGAGACTGAATGCGATTCATTTGCTTGCACATGTTAACAGTTGGCATTCTCACTTTATGCATGAGTTATCTGTAGATGTCTTGGCAACCCCTACAGTTTTTCCTCAAACCTATTGTTAATGTTTTTTTTTTTTTTTTTTTGTCCAAAAGAAATCTCAATACTAGGTCATTTTCTGTTTGGAGTGGGTTACACATGATATGTAAGTGTGGTAGAGCCTCTCTTGAAAAACACGGCCTTGTTTCCTTCTTTTCTCACCCCTTTCAAACAAAGAAATGCATGATCTGTCTTGCAGAAGTCTTTGTTGCAGAATGGTTGTGTCGTAGGTTCTTTCCAAAATGTCCGTTCAAAGAATGTTGTGCAGATTATGAAGTTTATGAACCAGCCAATATGATTTTGAAGCATAAAACTGTTTTTGAAAGATCTGAAAAAGAACCATTTAATAGTCTTTTATTCAGGGGAAAAACACCAGTCAGTAGGATTGCCAAGCTCTGAGCAAATCTTTGGGATATTTCCTCACCTTTTTGGGACTAAGGTAGTTTTATGGCATCCACTTTAAAAAATCATCATTGGAATGACTTGTTCTACAACTCAAGTGTCAGCTTGGTCTTCATGTCTGTACAGTTGGCTCTTGATAAATAACTTCTTAAGTGGTCTAAATATGTTTAGAAAGCGGTTGAATCTAAAGAACTTTTATACTGGTTAAGCTTGAGTTATATGAAAGCAGATACAATAGGCCATAATACCTTTTGCAAGCGTTTATGGTCCAAGAAGTTAAAACTTTTCACGCTTTTAAGCCTGTAGACTAACAGCAGAACAGGAAACTTTTCTGTGATTTATTGTATCATTGTCCTTTCAAGCACTGTTGCTCCATGCATCACTGACATAATAGAATGCAGTAGATGTCTCAGTCCCGTTTTGGTGTAGGATGTCACTCCTGTGGATAGTTGTAATTTCCCTTTTAGATGTAGCAAGCTATCAGTTAAAAATACGGGTTTGAATTTTCAGGTAGACAGAATGTAGTTGAGTTTATGTCCTTATCACTCTTTTATGGAGTTGAATGCATACATCTTTGTGAAGCTTTGAAATTTCCTAGTTCAGTTTTTGTGGCTTGTTTTGCTTGTTGTTTTCAAAACTCAAAATACATAATATAATCATTCACAGTAAATATATTGATATCTATTTGAAAACCAAAGTCTTTTTAAATACTTTACAGATATTATCCTAACCAATTATTGTACCTATTTTTCTCATTCTTAAATAAATGCGATTTCAAATAATTTACCCCAGTGATGAATTACTGTATTCCAGATTTAATTTCAAATGGTGTTCTAGACCATCAGGAGCATTAAAAAATACATATAATTGTGGTTTTATTTTGTGAAAAGAATTTGTAAGCATTAACACGTTTCACAGACTTGGTAATAGAAAGTAGGAATGTCTTAAATAGGAGGGGCAATGCCAACTTTTTGCTGATGATTTATACATTCACTCCAAATTAGAATTATTAGCATACATTGTGCCTGTTGCAAACAGGCAGAAATACAGTGAGTAAGAAGGCAGAATGATTTTGTATGGATCTCAGTTGACACGAGGAATAATAGTCAGTTGGCAATACGGGAAAATAGGAAGTGGCTCTGTGCCAGCACAAACATTCTTTTTTACTAGTAGAACAGGTTTGCATACTGTATGTATTCCTTTGATCTGTGGAACACAAAATATTCTGACACACGTTCCGTGATATTAATCATTTTTCCTTACTGGCCAAGACAAATTTGATTTTTAACTTCATTTGGAGATGGAAAGGGTAGTTGATCCCCGTCTGCATGATGTTGATCTAACACACAGAAGGAGACCATTAGAGCATTTATTTCCTCGCTTTTCAAAGGTTTCTTCCTGGAGCCTTACACACAGTATTTTGTATTTTAACTAAAATCCTCCTTGCTAGAACATGGAAAAAAAATTAATGTTGAGAATAATTTTATCAGTGTAGTACTATTAAATACAGTATTTTCATTTATGGATACTTTAGAAGTTTAGTCAGTGTGTGCAGCTTATTAGCAAGGAACATGAGAACTTGGCGAAATGACTTTTGAGCGGTTAATAGTTCATCCATTATTTGTCAATCCCTGTAGATCTCCGTTGCTGTTATTTGCTAAAATATTGTTTTTCTTCTTGCAAAAGGTAGCTACTTTGAGGATTTGGAGGGTATGTGAATTGCTTGTTGTTGTTAGGGTGATTTTTTTGGAGGGCTTAGGGGTTCTTATTATTTATTTATTTATTCTAAATGGGTCACTCTGAAAGTAACGCCTCCTATTTCTAATCATAGAATCTTTAAGGTTGGAAAGGACCTCAAAGATTATTTAGTCCAACTGTCCACTTACCACCAATGTAACCCACTAAACACCTTCCTCAGTGCCACATCTTCACATTTCTTGAACACCTTCTTGGATAGCCCTTTCCAGTGTCTGACCACTGTTTTGGTGTTTTTCCTAATATCCAGCTTGCACCTCCTCTAGTGCAACTTGAGGCCATTCCCTCTAGTTCTATTGCTAGTTATGTGGGAGAAGAAGCTGACCCCCACCTTGTCACAACCTCCTTTCAGGGAGTTGTCAAGATCTCTTCTGAGGCACCTCTTCTCCAGTCTAAACAATTTCAGTTCCCTCAGCCATTCCCCATATGAATTGTGCTCCAGTCCCCTCACCAGTTTTGTTGCCCTTCTCTGAACACACTCCATGGCCTCAGTGTCTTCCTTGTAGTACAGGACTTAAAACTGAACACAGTACTTGAGGTATGGTCTCACTAGAGCTGAGTACAGTCAGACAATCACCTCCCTGCTTCTGCTGGCTACACTGTTTCTGAAGCCATTGGCTTTCTTGGCCACCTGGGCACGCTGTTGGCTCATGTTCAACCAAGCATTGACCAGCATCCCCAGATCTTTTTCCTCTGCCCAGTCTTCCGGCCACTCTGCCCCAGGCCTGTAGCATTGCATGTGGTTGTTGTGACCAAAGTATAGGACTCAGCACTTGGTCTTGTTGAACTTCATCCCATTTGCCTCAGCCCAGTGATCCAGCCTGACCAGATCCCTCTGTAGGGCCTTCTTATCCTCAGGCAGATGGACACTGCCTCCCAGTTTGGCATCATTGCAAACTTTCTCAGGATGCACTCAATCCTCTCATCCAGATCATCAATAAAGATATTAAACAGGATAGGCCACGATACCCACCCCTGGGGAGTACTACTTTTGACCGGTCACCAGCTGGGTTTAACTCCATTCACCACCACTCTCTGAGCCCAGCCATCCAGCCAGTTATTTGCTCTGCAAAGTGTGTACCTGTCCAAGCCACAGGCTGCCAGCTTCTCCAGGAGAATACTGTGAGAAACCGTGTCAAAGGCTTTGCTGAAGTCTAGGTGGACTGTATCTGCAGCCTTTCTCTCACCACCAGGCTGGTCACCCAGTCACAGAAGATCAGGTTGGTGAAGCAGGACTGCCTTTCATGAACCTGCGCTGGCTGGACATGATTCCCCTTTTGTCTAACGTGTGCCATGTGATCTCACTCAAGGAGATCTGTTCCATGAACTTCCCTTGCACCAAAGTCATGGCTGACAGACCTGTATTTCTCTAGATTCTCCTTATGACTGTTTTTATAGATGGGAGTCACGCTGGCAAGCCTCCAATCTTCTGGGACCTGGGACCCCATGGTCTTGTAACAGTCTGGGTGGAGTAGTAGGTCTGTAACTGTTTCCATCTGAATCATGGGGGGTTTATTCTGCTCCCCAGAATGGGACCACCTTCCCATCCCAGACTTCCAGGTCAGGGGGTAGAGTACCCTGAGGATAACTGGTCTGATGATTAAAGACAGATGTAAAGAAGGCATTGAGAACCTCAGCCTTTTCCTTATCCTCTGTGGTCACATTGCTCACTGCATCCAGTAAAGGATGGAGATTCTCCTTAGTCCTCCTCTTACTATTAATATATTAATAATTTTTTTTTTCACTACTGTCTTTTACTACAGTGGCCAGGTTGAGCTCAAGCTAGGTTTTCACCTTTCTAATTTTGTCCTTGCATATCCTAGCCACTTCTCTGTAGCCTTCCTAAGTTACCTGTCCATTCTTCCACAGGAGGCAGGCTCTCTTTTTGCCCCAGAGTCTCAGTGAAAGCTCCCTGCTTATCCTGTGGCATTCGGGGACAGCCTGCTCCTGCATCTTTAAGACTTTCTTCTTGAGGAGTGTCCACCCTTCCTGGACCCCTTTACCCTTCAGGACAGACTTCCAAGGAATTCTCCCTACTAGTGTCCTGAATAGTTCAGAGTCTGTCCTCTGCAAGTCCAAGGTAGCCTTTTCCATGAAAACTACAACAGATACAAAGAGCACAATAGCACAATTTGATAAAGCAAATTCTCAGCTACAAAACACTCTTTTTCAGCATAGTCACTGTTATTAGGTATGTGCTTTCGTCAGTGATGAACAAGAGCCTGCATGCTGCAATCAAAATCTGTACCAGCAGAGCTGACCCACTGTGGCCACTACTGAAACGTACCACCCACCACCTTACTGTGCTCACATCCACTCCATAAACATTCAACAAGCATCAATGAATGTCAGCGGGCACAGTCTTTTCTGCATGAAGGAATTCAGTTCCACACCTTTGCTTCATAGTACTTCCATGTCAGATGCCAGCTTGTCAGACTGCCCCTCTGCTGCCATCTGTCGCCTCGCAACAAAATGGGATGGAATGTTGGTGGGAAGATTCAACCTCTACTGCCATACCAACAATGTCTGCCTCTGATGCTGTGGGACAACGTAATAAAATAGGAGGCACTACTTTCAAAGTAGGCCTTGTGTTTTCAATTGTTTTCTCCCTTTAGTGTCTTAATATTGAGAGGAGAAACAATAAACTATATTTTGTGGCCTCTGTTTTTCTGACGTTTACAATTCTAGGATTTTTCTTCTGTAAAACTGGTAAGTCTAAAATGAAGGGCCTAGCTGAGGATTTTTCAGAATTGGCTTGAATTTCTCCATGGACTTCAGAAGGTGGGGCCCAAGGTTTGTGACATTTTTAGATGTCTGTGCAAGTATTTTTTAAAAACTTGAGCAGAAAGTGTCCATGGCGTAACTTTTCAGTATACACATGGAAAGATTTAGTATCTTAAAATAGCAGCGCTTCTCCTCTAACTGACTCTTCTCCAAAAGAGTCAGGTGAATCATCAAATTGTTTTATTTCCTTCTCTCTTCCATCTTGTTTAATATCAGATAACTTTTGGGTGATCCTTAGAGTCTTAAGAAACTTAATTAGATGTCCATTCTTGGATATTTCCAGCCTGATTCTTTAAAGGAGATCAAGTAATATGTTGGCCGTACCAAGAGGGACAATTAGGGTACCAGCATTTAACATTTTCGTTTCCTCTGAACCTTTAGGCAGGTAGGCTTGAACTTCAAGAGAATCCTTTTGCTAGCTTATAATATAAACAGTTCACTTTGAAGTACTGAACAGAATTTTTGTTACTTAACCTGATCCAAACTGTAAAACCAAACTATTGCCTGGGTCCCTCTTTCAGACAAGAGCATCTAAGCAGTGCTTCTGCTACTTCTGTAGTGTTTCTGAAGTTACCTTCATAGGGCATCAAGTCTATTCTACAGTTTCTTTTAAATTTCATGATACAGAACACAGTGAAAACAGCTTGGAATATCAAGAGAAAATCCTCTTTGAGAAAATGAAGTTATAAGCACAAGCTTTCTGAAGTCCTGCAGGTACTCTATATTGATGCTCCTGAAATAGATCTGGCCACCATTGCTTCAGTTGCAAAAATATTCTGTTGGTAAGGAGAAATATCTTGCTTTAAAACAAACAAACACCTGACAGATGAACATTTCTTACTGTGTGTAGTAAAAATGATCTTAAGTAGCTCTACTGAAAAGAAAAAAAACAAACTGTGTGTGAAAGAGGAACGAAGACAAGCCTATTATGGTTTCCTCGTGTCACATATGATTCTTCCAAGATTGCACTGTAAGTCTGAAGGGTTTCTTTATCAATTTGGAAGTATTAATGTATGCATAGTATTCATGTATATTTATGCACAAATGTTAGAGTCAGGTCCTATTACAATTTTCATAAGCAATGTCATTGTGAAATGACAAAATATCAGCAATTTGTGGTGCAGGGTTTTCTATTCTGACAAATTTTGCTGTTTAATGAACACGATGTGTTGTCAGCCCCTATAATCTATTGTGTACTCTAAGAACATTTTGAGCAAACATTTGTTTAATTTGGAAATTATTGTTCACACTACTTCCACATCTGTTGACCAGTCTGCTACTGTCCACGTTTCCCTTTCGGAATTTGGTTAAAATTTGTCAATGATAAAATTGAAAGCAGTGACTCAAATATTTGAACTTTGAGCTTAAAGCCAAAAGCTTGACAAGCTTACACATCCTTTCTGTGTAAGAGAGATGAGAAAATGGATCCTGGTTGGCTGCGTTCACAGGAAGTTAAGCATCTGAGCTCCAGACCTGCAAGGACATGTGCACATGCTTAACTTTAAGCACAGTGGTTGGTTTGTTTGAAGTTAGTAACACGCCTTGTGTAGAACATTAATTACATGCAAGAAGGTTTTGTTGGATGGCTGTGTATTTCAGTGTTCATGTCAGTCTTTTTGTGTTTCCTACTGCATGGATTCTGCTAATCTGTAACTGATTCTGGTTTAGGAAGTGCCTTATTACTGTTTTCTTTACATGATAAAAACAGAGTTTTCTTTTTGGGAAACAGGCATATTGCATGCTTTTGAAAAGTCTCACATTATTTGACCACTGAAGACTTTGGGATATCGGTGTATTTAGGAGCAGGCTTCAGAACTTTCCCAGTGTGTCTTCAATATTGCAGGCTGTATTTTGCTTTCAAAGAATTAACATAGTAAAAATATCTGACAGGGGGATCTTCGTCTTGGTGTTCCTTTTGTTACAGAGTCTATTCTAGTGAGTGACTAAGAAAAAAGGGGGTTTTGTTTTTGTTTTGCCTGCAGTCAAACAGGAGCATGCTGGTTAAAGGGATTCTGTGGGGGAGTTGGACTGGAGAGGGCCTGAGGGAACTCGGAGAGACATCTACCACCAGCAGCTTGTCTGTGCTAGCTAATTATAGCTAGGGTACTGTTTACTTTAGTGGTATACTCCTTATTTATTAGTTACTTAGTTACTGCTTGCCTTCAAGTTACAGGCTTGCAGCCAGTTGCTGCAGGGGAGGTGCAATAGGAAGGGAAGGGCATCTAGCAGCACTGCAAATCGGAGCTCCCTGACCTTGGCATGTTTTTTAAAATATTTTTCTTCTTTTTCTTCTTTTTTTTTCTCTTTTTAAATAAGACACAATGGGAAATATGGTTTAAAAAAAAAAAAAAAAAAGCAAGTTAAAAAATGGAAAGAAGGAATTTTTTTACAGTCTAGCAGAACTGTGATGATTTATAAAAACTGTTTTTTTTTTCTTCTTTTAACTCCTGCACAAAAAAGCCCCACTTTTTTGTATGTCTAAAGTTCCATTGGTTTTAATAAAATTATGATTTTTATACCTTTTTTTAATAGGTACCACTTTGGGAATTCAAAGTTAGTTTCTTAGGGTACTCTTACAAACTAGTGAGGTAGTTTCACATCAGCACTCTTCCAAGCAAAAATGAATCTACACAGACATGTTTCCCATAATTAACTAAAACTAAATCAAACTATAGTAAAGATTGTATGTGGAAACCATGGGTCATTTGAAAGTCCAAGCCCTTAAGAGTTAAACAAAGGTGAACCACTTTAGAAAATTTTGCCCTAATTCACCCCCCTTTTTGTCATGAACTTTGAGCCTATGTATTAGCTATGTGAAAGAGATATTGTAGCTTTTGTTGTTCTGTTTGTAGTAGTGTTGGCATGATAATTGTCTCAGCAAACAACAGGCCAAAGAACAGTAGTGTTGTGTGGAGGCAAATTAAGAGAATCATGAGATCATCTGCAACTCTGAGAAAGCAGAAGTTATCACAAATAGCGATTTCCATGACTTGGAACGTGCAGATGGTGTTGACTGCAATAATTAGTAAAAGAATTATTTGTTTAGTCTTTCTGAGCATTACAGTTTCTTGCAAAGCTGGGATCATAACAAGAGCTGAACCTCTGTATGATGGACCAGTTTCTGAACAATATAGAGAAAGCTCTGATAGAAGAATAAGCATAATGTAATATCCATGGAAAAAAAAAAAAAAGTGAAGCTTCTATCTCCAAAGAAGAAGGTTGGGAATAAAAAAGGAGCACAACAGGTTAAACAGCCTTGGCCGAAGAAGTGAGTACCCCTAGGCAGACCAGCATCTCTAATCAGTGGTAGTGGTACTAGCTCTGAGGGGAGGGAAATTCAGGCTGGTGCTCTCATGTAACATTAAAAAGGACAAGCAGTCTGTCAGGAGAAACAGTCATTGGCGTGGGATTTCTTCTCTTGATCAAAAAGACAGCAGCACTGCAGCCTGCTTTATCTATAAGGGAGGTGTCAGCAGCGGGCATTTTTTTCCCAGGCCGTATCACTGGTCTGTGGTGCACTTTTCCCAAACCATAAAAGAAGTCACCTGCATTTCTCTCTTTAGCAAGGTTTTGTTGATCCCTGTCTTTCTTCTCTTTTCACTTGTTTTCAATTTTATGCAAGTCAAATCCCCCCCCCCCCTTTTTTTTTTTTTTTAAAGAAACATCTTTACAAAGCAGAAGGGGGAGCTAAATCTGATGGACCTGAAAAATATGCCTGATACTTATCTCCAAAGCCAGCATTTGTTCTGTCCTCTCTATTAGTAATTCTCTATAAGCAACAAAAAAAATTATTTAAGAATTACTGTGAGTTTGAATCTGCAATTAGTTACTTTCTAATAAGTGACGTGTTAATTCAATTGACAAGCTTACTTGTAATGAGTCATGTTTTTTGGTTTTCTAGTTAAGGGCAAGAAGAATTTAAAAGGGTTATCTGATTCCACACCTGATCATCGTTTTCACATTTGAGGATTCATCTGTGTCCAAATCACTTAACCAATAATAGTTTATTTTAGCAAAAATTCTTCTGGTTCTATAATATTTAGAATATGATTAATGAATCTCTAACTGAAGCATCAACTCTGTTTATATTGACTCTGGTCTCTGTGTGATCAAATCTGTAGATCATGTATGTTCTGCATTTGAGTTTGGTGTATGATCAGTTTGCAGCAAGTAAGGAAAATTAGGAATGTTTAATGAGCATTTTGGTACTTTTTTTAGTTGACATTCTTGATGTGTGTTAGAAAGACTTGAACTTTCCAAGATGAGAGAAATATGAATCTTGATCTGGATCTCATTACTCACAGTATTTATTCTAGCTGTTGTGACTAATAAGTTAGTTTGACATAATGGGGTTCCCTTTCTAGAGTGTTATATATTAAAAAATGTGATGTAATTCATAATCCTACTTGTTCTACCTATTTTTGAGCAGTGAGTCCTTGTTGGTCTGAAGTCAAACACGGTTTTTACACTAGCACTAGAGAGAAGAGACAAAGTTTTTTTGGATTTCAGGATAATTTTAAAATGTCGTTTATTGTATTTATATTTATCCTAGTGATGATCAAAATGAATGATCTTTAATTTCATTTTCTATACTTCTGCCCTTACTGTGTAAGTACTGTATACTGCTGTGATAAATGCATTAGATTGTACTGCGTGAGTGGGAGATAGAAAAGCAGTATTTGTTCTTTTGAGTATGCTTTTCCAGCTACAGGTTCCACAACATTAGATTTTTGCTATTCTTATTTAAATGATGAATTTAACTTAAATCTTCTAATTTTAATACAATCCTTTAACAAGGCCAAATAATCTTTAATCTAGTTATGAGTTATTTCATTTAACTTTGAATTTAAAGATGCAATCATTTAAACCGTAACAAAAATGATACACTTTTCAGGGTTTTCACAGGTATTTTTGTATCTCCCCCTTTCAATTGGTGTAATTAATACCTTTTTTCTCAATAATTTTGATTTGTACTGCAATTTCTGATAGTTTTCCCCTGGGCGAAAAAAAAATGGAAAAAAAAATAAACAAAAGCAACTCAATGATAGCTTTTTCTATCCTCTCTTTTCTCTCCTTTTGAAGACAAAGCTACCTGACTTATGGCTGGTTAGAATGAGCATCACGTAAAACAGACAAATCAAGCTGTGTCAGATTAATCCTCCTTAAGCAGCTTACACTCCAGTTGCATAGAAAGACACCATAACATGGAGAACTTGTTCAGAATTGACACCAAACTAGAGATTGCATATCAAAGAAAATGCTTTACCTACCTATTCTGCAGTCTACTCTTTAGTGTGAATTGTTCTTCTAGATCTGATAATAGAACACTTCTGGCTGACTGTACCGTATCAACTTGACATTTGGAATACAGATATATGAGAAGCATGTCATGTTAACAGAACGCTACAACAGTCATACTTTGTCTCAACTGATGGGGGAATTGCAGCGTACAGAGTAATTCATGTTGACAGTAAGAACTTGCAGATAGGCAGCCTAAAATGGTGAAATCATTATAGAAATTTATTTAGCTGGTTGAATGGCCATAGCAGATTGGTTGAGCCAGCCAAATCAAAGAGAATGTGAAAGAGAAATCTTCTCTACGACAATTTTAAAGATTAATTTGTGTCTGGCTTATATATCCTTCGGAATACATAGATTTTTGTCTGAATATTTATATAAACGTAAGAGTAGTTATTGATTAAACAGTATATTTTTCATATCTATTGTTCAGAGAATTAGGTACTTTTTCATGGTTAATATTTGAGAAATAATCTTGAAGAGAAGGTGACTATATAATTGGAAGTAAACCAATTTTATTTTTGTTTCATTTACTTATAGAAGAATGTTTTATCAATTTGATTAATAATAGAGTTTTACATTTTCGTTTAATTCACAAAATATTTTCCAGTTGTTTGCTTTTCTGTGCTTTTAAGTCTCTTATTGGTGCTAAAAATCAGATTTTTTTCCTCAAAAATTGAATAAAGATGATATTTTAGGGGAGAGTCAATGCTGCACCCGTAACAGTAGAGACAAGTGGCAATGAAAGAGAAACCTTGGAGTACCTTCTGTTCCTGCTTTTAACTGAACCTTAACCAATCACCTACATTTATTTTCTTAGAACTTAATTCAACAGGTTTTAGTCATACCCTCTAGGATCTCCATAATACAATTCTGTAGGTACAGCAAATTCTTCAAATCGCCGTCAGCAGCAGAGCACACAGGCATGTTACAGACTTCAGGCACGAGAGACCTAAGTCTGTAGAGAGAAATATGCTTTGAGTATCATCTGTATAAAAAAAGAGATATCCCAAACTTTGCATTTAAAAATATTTCTCCAAAGTGTCTCTTTCAGTATAAATGCTGATGTGTGTTGGTATTAAAGGAGTCTATAGAGAAAGCTCTTTAGCCCAGTGCAATGGGAATTATTCCATTGTCAGTCTGGCTCTACTTCTGTCTGTGGCTTACTCTAGTTGACTTTATCTTAGTGTTCTTATCTCATTCATTGCTATTCATAACCCATACTTGTGTGAAGATGGGCCTTTATTCATACGAAATATTTGCCAATTTCCTTGTTCCTTTATGTGAAGGAACAATAAATACTATTTGAACATATATACGTTTGATTTGTTTTCATTCTCAGTTTAATTATGCAGTGTGTATTTTAGACACATATGTCTGATTCTTGTCTTGTATTAATTTGTCTTTTCATGTTAACAAGTATGAGTACGAAGCAAGCAAAAGCAGTGCTGCTCTCCAGTTATAGGTGTACTTGGGGCCATACGTGTGTTAGCCAGAGACCTTTAAAAGAAGGTAATAACCAGAAGATTCTCTCTTTCTGGATACTTTAAAGAAATGTTTTCCAAAGATACAAAAGATGAAATTTTGGCATTCCTCAACTGGATGAGAAAAGAGAAGTCTGCCATCGACTCCACTCCTCCCTTTCCCGTTTATTCTTCCAATTCTTGCAATGCTTAGTTGGGGAAAAAAATTGATTGCATGGTAGAGCTAGGCTGTGGTAAAAAGCAAGCAGAGAGTATAAGCACTGTTTTTGGTATCCTCTGCTGGCATGTATAATTTCCATCCCCTAGAACTGAAATGTTGCCAACCTCTTCCTTTAGTTACTTAACCAATTGCAGTTTAGCTGTTCTATGTGACATATCTATCACGTGGAGAAGTAATTACTAAGAATTCACAAAGCAAATGCAGGAATCTGGGATTGATATTCTGATGCACTGCTGCACAGGTACTGTTTAAGGTTACTGTTTCTGATTGAAGTCTCTTTCACCTTTGTATGAAAGCAGCATAATTAATCAGACTGTAATGAATTCAGGTACTGCCAGTTTGTCACCTCAAGTAAAAAGTTACCAGAGCAGGCTGAAATCCAATTGAAAATGTGGTCATGATTAGTATTTAATATTTAAGGGACTGTTTTAATATGTGTAGTGTGACGGTAGACGCATTTTGACAGTGTTGGGAAATGTATTGCATGGCTTCAAGTGTACCTCAGAAAGTAAGTGCAAGATAATCCCAAATTCTCATGCAAATGAAAGTATTATTTTACAGATTAGAAAGGTACAGTCTGCAGCTCTAAATGTTTCCTGATTTGTCTATTTAGTTTTGCCTCTATTAGCAAAGGTCTCATCTTGTTTCGGTGTGAAAGTTGGATCAGGCATAATATATCCACCCAAAATCAAGAAGAACTAAACGAAACAGTAGTTTGGCTTGTCTTTTAAGTTGTTACTCTTAGTGATCTCTTATGAGTGTATTTGAATAGAAGTAATGGTTTTGATGCTGTACACTTTCCAAGTTAAGGGAGGTTTATATCACTACTCTTGGTGCTGTTTTCAAATGTAAATACTGTTGTTAGCGATCTGTAGTTCAGTAGGAAAATTCAGTGGGTGCTATTGTGTTGTGGAAAAAAAATATATCAGGATTTAGGCATTGCTTTATTTGCTTAGGTGATTTTTTAAATGCTTTCTATTTAAATTATTGAGAGAGATGATATTTTAGCAGTGCTTGATTTCCAAGGCTTCAGAAAGACTATCACAGTGCAAACAACTATACTAGTGGTGATCTTTGTGTGAGTCCTCTCGTGGATCTCACCGCAGTGAAGTTCAAACTATAGAATGGTTCATACTTCAGACAAAATCAACTGGATTATTTTAAATAATATAAATAGGTGGTATGGATTAAGCCGGCTGATATCGCCTGGAGTGAGTTGGAGAGCGCTCATATGAACTACTCTGCTGGCAGATCTTCAGGATAATAACTTCAGCAGGGGGCAGTGAGGAGCAGCTGGGGGGCATAAAGCCTTTGATCAGCACAGCTGGATCCAAATCTAACATCTGTCTATAGTCTTAGACTCAACACTTTTGTTAATACTTTGAGCTGTATTTGCATTTGTTAGATTATTTTGGTGACAGTACTTTTCTGTCTCTAGTGTTCCATTTCTTTCCGTAATCCCCCCTCACAGCAAAATCAGTATTGGCAATTCAGAAGAAATAGAACAATTATCTTCTTCATGTAACCCTTTAACAATTATTAACTTTCCTATATTTTTCTAGCAATGGCTATATGTGCAAGTCTCAGTAAGGAGCAGCTGGGAAATTAAAATACAGGAATTACAGAAAGAAGCTGTTTGGTTTTGCTGCAGTTGCCATCAAAGAATGCATATACGTCTTCTCTTTCTCTCTCAGATCTAATGAGAAGGAGCCCATGTGCCCATCTATGCAAGATATTTCAGGTTTCTACAGTCATGAAGCTCCTCTGTGCCTGTGAGGAAGTGAATGGCTGATGGGATGACAGGAGGCTTGAATTTACAGTCCAGTGCACGCTTGACCATAACTGAGTTGATTACAAACATTCCTGTAATAATTCAACAATAATTTAAAGAACACAGGGTGGAGAAGCTAGTCTCAAAAAAGCAGTGTTGCAAAGTAATAGTCTCAATATCTCTTAAGCTTCCTGCATACACTTACTCCTTTTTCTTTTCTTCTGTATTCTGTACTTGCTTCAGAAAAACAAACCTTGTAAGCATTTGCTTATATTTGGCATGGAATAATAAAGCAGACAAGTGTCACATGAATGATTGTGACACTTGTACAAATGTCTGTGAGCTCAAACAGGACAGGCAAATTATGTTTTGACCCATTAACTATAGCTGTCTTAGAAAAAAAATGCCAATTTACTAAACGCTTTAATTCAAGCAAGCACTTAGGACTTAAAAATTTGTCAGAATCATACTTTTAGTCTTCATGTTAAAAGCATGCTGAGATGCATCCTTCCATCCTCAGTTTACTGAAAAAAAATACAGCTTTGAGAGGACGAGGAGGAGGAAAATCAAATCGAGTGTTTTGATTCCTTTTAATACAGTTATAGACCATCATTTTTCCATTCAATATTTTCCATTTCCTACTGCTTATCCATTAAACTGGAAAGGGAATGAGGGCTTTGGATATCTTATCCTTTGGCACTGTCAGTTTTTGAAATTTCCTTTTGACTTCTTATAGTGTTATTTTAAGATTCTAGGGTTGTGGTGAGAAGTTTTCCACAGCATAGTACACATAACCGCCTCTACGTTAAATGAGTGAGTGGAGTAACCTGGTTGTGGAAACTTGGATGTGATGCTGCAAATAATTTATTTTCTTATTTAATATTACTGTTGTTGATAATTAATTTGAAAGAGGTATTTTGTTAAAGAAATCGAACTGTACGAATTCCCCTATCTCAAACATTCAAAGTTATCATTGACTCCTTTTTTAGTACAGATGTTTTTGTAGTTGCATGGCTGTGTTGAAGCCTGATGCCCTTTGAACTTTTCTTGCCAGCTCCCAGTAGTCTTAATCTAGAAAGATCATTCAGTACCTGTGTGATGCAGTAACTCAAAATGCCCTTCCTTTGCCTTTGTTTCCTGTCTTCTTCCTTACCTGTTACTTCTTTCCTTCCTTATCTTTCTTCAAATATGGAAAAAAAAAAATCAAGGATAATGTATTTTTTTAGTGCGAGACTACATTTCCATGAATTCAGACTTCATTTTTGGAACATTTTTCTGAAAATTGTATTAATGTTAATGAATTCTCTATTACTTGGATTTGAGTATGTAGTTGATAATATGATAATACAGTCTCAAGAATTTAGGCCAGAGAATAAAAGTTTCAAGTATTCATGCACTCTTAGTTTCAGTATTTTAATGGGTCCTCGAAGTGTAGCCTTTTATTAACGAGAATAATTTGGAACAAGATTAGCCGTCCTAGTAAGTAGTAAATAGTCTTGAATGTACATTTGTGTAGTCTGGTTTAATATAAAAGAGGGAATTAGGTTGGATCTGCCTAGGTATGAGACAAAAAAGCTCAGCTAAGTTAGAAGGCATAATAGGACTAAAAAAGTGAGGCACAGTTTTAGAATAAAATGAGAGTGAAGACTTGGCAGATTAGGTTTGCCTTAAGTCTATGATAGTTAAAATAACCCCATTTAAAATTTTGAAACTGTAATTTACATATTCCTTTATTATTATTCAGATTAATACTAAAAGGGCAGAAGTCATCCAAGGAACTTACACATTAATTTTCTTCTCCTTCACTACTCTGAGGATTTATTTCAAAATATTTTTCTAGTACCTTAAATTTTGTTGTTATTTTTTTGTTTTAACAAGAAGTAACTTTTCATTCTGGCTGTCTATTAATGCTGCTGAGAAATAAAGATGCTTTTACAGAATGCTTTCAAGCACAAAAGGAGATGGTTTTCAAGAGATTATTTTACATATTTACATATTTTACCTTAAGCATTTTGTAGTCACTGCCTACTGGTGAATGTATCAGATTTTTACGCACACTTTCAAAATGAACCAGTTTTGCTTCTAAGCCATTGCAAAGGGAGGAAATGAATTCTAACTTTTTTCACTTCATTTTCACATCCTCACATTTCCTTATTTCACATGGTTTAAAACAAAATGCCTCCAGCATTATTTTTCCTTTCTCAAGAGCAAAGTGAATGTGACTTTTCTAAGGGGGTCACAGGATGCCTCTGAGGCCTGTGGGTGTTACTGGACTGCTGCCTGCTTTCAGCTTAACTGAAGGGCTTGTCATAGTTTTCATCTCCTAAGAAATTAGCCCTAGGTGCTGGCCAGAAGCAGGAGAAGGCAGCATTATGAGTCCCACGCTGGTTATTTCCCACTGACATCAAATCCTGAGGTTTTCAAATTAATCCCACACAAAGACAACCCTTCATTTTGGTGCCAGTTTGAAATTAGACTGCAATAATGACCTTTTAAAGATGTCTAGTTGTTAAGATAACCCCCTGTTGAAACTTGAAGGTAGCTGTTGCACCCCGTGTTGATAAGACGTTACTGACGCTTTAGCAGATTTTGTAAAGGTGACTGGAAGTCATGGCCAGTGACTTGACCTATGCTGCTGAAAGGAATGAAACCGATAGCCAGCCAAGCCTGCCTCGCCTTGCATCTCGCTGCATTCTGGTTCCAGAAACAAACAAAGGGTCTTTATAAACTTCCAGCAGGCAGATTAGTTACAAACTAGTAATAGACTTGCACAAAAGAGGACTGACTTTACCATCAGAAAAAGTTAATACTCAGCTCAGAGTGTGAATTAAAAGCATACCTTCCAGTGCTTTTACACTGGCTGGCAACTGGAAAAGCTTGAAAAATGGAGCACTAACAATAACTGTTAATATAAACAAGTAAAAGAGTAATTTACTGTATTTTATCCTAAAGTATTCCATGTGAAGTGAAAACTGGCCAAGTAGAAAAAGGGAATCGCAGCATACATCTGTGCAATTTGCAGGAGATTTTTGTCTATTGTAATGAGCAGAAATCTGGTTTTGTCCAAAATTAAAATAACCCACCTAATTGTTGCTGCTTTTTCACCCTCGGGTTTTGCATCATAAACCCGTATGAATTTACCCTGTGCAAAATTGTCTTTCATTACCAGTAATAAATAGGTATGAAGCTGGAGATGATAACTCTTTGTAGTCAAAATACGTGTATGTAAACAAAAATGAGGCACTGAGTATCTTTGAAAAATTATTTTGATAACTATTAAGCCTTAGCAATTGCTTTTGTACATCTCAAGGAAAATATATTTCTGTAAAAATCTGTCATTGTTACTTGTAATATTTACTATGCTTAATTTTTCTGTGTTTTTAGATTTTGTACTGCTTCAAGACAGTTACAACCATACAGAATATAACTGATTCTGAGGCAAATTTGATTATAAATGTAACTATCCGTAATATATGAAAATTTCAGCTGTTTAACCAGCATCGACGACAGGTTTTCCTTTTAAAACTATAGTAAGTTCTGTAGACTAAGTACTTCTCAGCTGTTTGAATACCCTACCTTTGACTGTTTTCAGTTATTTCTATTCTCCAAAAATAGAAAATATGCATTAAACATTTTATTATTTGATGGTGTACTACACCATCTGCTGCCATAATACACTCAACTATTACTTGTTTTGAGAAATATGCTGTGAAATTGTAGTTTGCATCTATAGATTTTGAAAACATACATGATATTTAAGCATTCTTTTCTTTTTAACCCTTAGCACTGTTAGAGGTTTCAGTAGCTTCTTTTCAGCATTTCAGAAATTAAAGGATTATCAAAAGGCAGACATCAGAAAAATGCTGTTGATACCTGTATTTCTCTTTTGGATATCAAAATAGTGGGGATTATTTGCCTTATCAGTTTAAGGGGGTTGTGGAAAATTGAGTCTTTCGTTTTGTGATCATTTCTCTTCTTTAATATATTTCACCTAGTTTAGAAGTATGGATCAGAAACTCACAAGGAAAACTGATGCCCTTTCCTGCAGCTAAATTAACAGGAATCACGTGGAAAACAATCTGAGCCTTGTATGAAAAGGGGAGCCATTAAAATTAGCCCTAAGCTATGGACTGCACCCAATATCACTAGAACTGCACTCACTGCAGATGTGGAGGCTGGCTCTCAGGCAAACTGAGCTGTGTTGTATAGCTACAATTAAAATCAACTCCTCTGCCAAAAAATAAAAGGGAGGAGGGTAGAAGGAGAACATCAAAGACAGATTGAAATGTGTAGTTAGTAATAAGAGTGGTCTCCTCTTGAACCAAGCCCTGCAGCGATTCATGGCCCCCTTGTTAATGAGAAATTTTGACCTCTGGTTTGTAAGTTAAACTTGTAATCCCAGCTAATGAAGTAAATCAATCCCAACTTCAGTCTGTTGTTCCCATTTTTCTTTGCACAGTGTGTCTGGGAGTTGGTATCCAGGTCTACAAATACGATTTGGGGGAAAAAAAATTATTCAAGAGCTTTGTAACTTCTGGTTTGCAGATTCACTTAAATATGTCTGAAGCAGACAGATTATTTTAACTTGTCTGTGTGCTTGTAAAATGTCCTATTAGCGTGGATGTTTTAGACACTTGGAAATAATAGGCCTTAGTTACTGTTTTAAAAAGAAAGATGGGTTTACAAGTATCCGCTAATACTCATTTCATGAACAGGTTTACACTTTGGATAAGTAGATTTGTTTGAAATTGTTTAGGAACCATATTTTAATTCTTGCTGTATATTTCTGGGGATACTGACGATAGTTCTGTGTCAGAAAAAAGGTTTCCCACTGCTTTGAGAGAAAACAGATTCGCTAGCAGTAAAAACGAATGCAAAGCTAAGATGCTAATTTTCATAATGGTGGATCATCCTTTGAATTACATACTGCCGCGTCTTGTAAGCCATACAGTGACAAAAACCCTAGCCATTTATCCAGCCCAAAAGCCCTGGTAAAGCTTCTGAGTTGATGTCATGTCACACCACATTACTGAAGAATCTGTAAGAGATCAGCAGATGGTAAAAAAAAAAAAAAAAAAAAAAAGGTGAAGCCTTCATGAAAAAAATAAGGCGATGGTGGATTTCTAATGTGATCCCTTAAAATAAAATAAATCATCAGCCAGAGGAAGAAAAATGCTTGTAGCTGCTTTCCTTTCCTTTTGTGTCAGTAATTGGTATCTTTGTAGCTCCTTCTAAATGATAGGAGCTTTTTTGTTCTAATCATTTTCTCTATGAAGAGAGTTTTTATGTTAGTTTATAGCTCATTTGTGCTACAAATGCTGCTTTACAGGAGCAGAAGCTTCCCAACAAAATGTGTTTTTCTAACTCAAGGGGTACATGAGCTCCCCTCTAACTGCAGTGGATGTGCTGCATCTCGGCCCTTGCTTGCAGCAGTCGGCACAGAATGGCCTCTGAAGGTTTTGGCTCTAATACTGGTTTTTCATAGCCATGTTCCTGCAGTTTCACTGACAAAGCCACACTGCATATTATGATCTTTTGTAGATGTCATGCATTTGTATTTCTGTTGAGCGAACAAACAACCAAGTGTTGCTGTGTTTTATGCAACTGTATTAGAGAAAAGAGATGGGTTTACACTGGTGAAGTAGGAGGCTTTCAGGGTTGATGCAACTCAGTTGTTTTTCTGTGGTGGCCACAGAGGTGTGTGGGTTTTCCTGTTTGTTTGGGGGTTTTTGTTTTGTTTGCCGCAGTGACTAATCCGGTTCTCTTATTTCTGGAAGTCATATTACTTCTATGTCTTAAAAAAAAAATAAAATGGTGGCTTCTAAAGGTGGCTTCCGATGCGATGTGAATATTTGCTGCCTAGGTGGTTGTGCAGGGCTGTGGGTGCTGCTAGTAGGGATGTGTTCCCACCAGGTGGGGACGCACGGGTCCCAGCAAGTGGCTTGGCACCAGCCTAACACCCTCTTAGCTGAGGGATGCTGCAGTGCGCTGGGAAAGCTGAGATTCAACCATGCTTGGAGAAAAGGCTTCTTTGTGTCTTAGTGAAGCCCATCTTTGAGCCAGGCCTTGCAGTGATGGCTCTCCAATAAGTATCTTTTAGCCTTTTTCAGAAAGTAAAGGCAGCTGAAATGGCGGGACTGGAAAGAAAAGCTGCTGAATAGGAATGTTTGCAGAGGGCCAGCAAGTTGTGGGACTGAGATGAAAGAGGCTGTCTCCCAAGGATAGGGTGCAAGAACTTTTCTGTAGAGGAACCAAATATTAATGCAATCCAAATATGGAGATTATATCCCCTAGTAAGTTTTAGGTAGTAATGCATGTTTTTCCTACATATCAAATGTAGTGAAAAATTCTATTACTCAGAATTCCTCTGTATCTAGGAGGACTCTATTTGCTTTATAAGTAACACATTAAGGATTACATGTAATTTTCAAAATACACATGAAGGGCTAAATTAATTTGTGTGCTATTTGTGGTGATAATACTGCATAATCATCAACTCTACCTATCCATATTATTCTTTGAAGATGCTCATGACCCTCAATGATCTGAAGCAGGATATTTTATTCAGCTACAAATTATTAGTACATTATAAACTAGAGTTTATATTAACCTATTTTTTTGTCTCACAAAATTTAAAAGAAGCTTTTTTAATTCTGACAACAAGTGGAAAAACACAGCAGTGAAGCTGTTCTCAAGTGATACACCTTAGTATATGGGGGATCCTGTTGCGAAGAACTTCGAAAATAATCATGCTTTATTAGCTGCACAGTCTTTTCCCCTTTGTTTCTATTCATTTAATTTAAAGTGAAACAACTCAGCATGCAAAACTAAAATTAGCTGCAAAAAAAGGTGTAAGTGAATAAACAGGCAAATCCATTAGAGTCGATGGGTTATTGGATCCCTTGCCATTCCTCAGATGGCGGCCTATTAAAAGTGGTAATGTCTGCCTCCAGCGTGGCCTTAAGGCAAGAAAGAAGGCCAAGACAGGCATATTTCACATGCATCAGACACAAGAATTAAATAGACCAATGTTCCCTAAAAGACTGAAGTACATCTCTTTCTGACGTTCATCTCGGGCAAAAATTCATTGATCTCAGTATGTCCCTTGGCAATTATAAAATATTAAATCCAAGTCACACTTTTCTAGTTGGCTTAATTTTTTCTCTATTCACAGCTTTCTATTTGATCAATTTTAACAAGTTAGGAATAGCATCTAATAATAAAATAAAAACTGCAGAGTTTAAAAGTTTGCTCATTTGACGTTCTTATATTTTTGCATTTAGTCTTTAGACCTGCCTATCATTTTATTGTATTTTAAGTAAATTTGCACACTACATAGATGAAAAGAATATATATTTATACACGTACACACAAAATAAAAGAGCGCCCTTACCTGTGTCCTTTGAATTAGCAGTTTCTTTATAAAGGCAGATACTCATGTATGGTCATAGTATTGCAGTGAAATCTATATTTTAAAGCTAAATCTGTGTTGTTAATCATCGCAGTTGTAACTAGTGTCAGCAATTATTTCTGCTTCTTGTTTCTCTTATTATGTCAGACTGGAATACGTAATGTTGCATTCTTAGTTCTGAACTACTACTTACGCAAGCTTTTTTTTTTTTTTCCTACTTGAACCAAAATTTGGTTTTGTTTCTTTTGTGTATATACCAGTCTGAGACAAAATGGAGAACACCCTGCCAGAACTTGGTTCTATTTTAGCATAGATTTGGAGATTGTAACGTATAGTATAGCAGAAGGGATATCATTGCTGGTGGTCTTTGCTGACGAGAGGCCGTAATTTGAGGAAAAGTACTTCCATCAGAGCAGTCTACCTGTTGTGTTAGCTTGTTCTGCTCCTGTTTGGCACACTTACAACCTTCCATTCCTTAAATAAGCTCGTTCAGTGGCCAACAGCTATAAGCAATCTTGGCTGAAAAGATGTCAAGAAGAATGCTCAGAATCTTGGTTGTCTTTCAAAAAATGACAATTTTGATTATTTACTATCAGCGAAATTACCCCATGGAAAAGGGGGAAGGCTAACCTGGAGGTCTTAAATTTTCAGAAAAGTTAAGCCTGGGATTTTGCTTTGCATTTTGGAAACAAGATCCTGTTGTCATGTCGCTACATGTTTATAAACTGCTTACATTTATTTTAGTAAGAAAAGTTATTCTAAGTATTAATTAGAAAAAAAAGAGTATAGCTCTGTTAACACCGATGGAGCAATCACCTTGTCCTGTGTGTGCTTGGTTAAGCGTACAGTCTTTAATATGGGCCAACAAGATGTATATTTTTGTGTTTTCTCAATGGAATTTTAAACCTGGAAAACATTTACATTAACATTCAACAAAATGTATGTGAGACTAAGCTTTCTTTCTGTGTTCATAGTCCTCAGCATGGGTTTGAATTCACTTACTGTGAGCTAGGGCTTCCTGGGTGGCTGCAGGAACTGGACCGGCTCTCCCTTGGTGCAGTGGCTGCACTCAGACCCCCTTTTGTAAAATGAGGATATTAGTACAGCTTATCTTCCATCCTTTTCTTTCTTCTCTTTTTTTTCCTTTTGTCAAATTGCTAATTGTGCCTGTTCCTTGCTGTGTTTTTGTGCAGTAGATATTGTAAAAGAGCCTATTTTCAGATGAGACTTAAAGGTGGATATAGTTACTAATTGACTGGTACCCATCTATCCCGCCTGTGACCAACAAAGAGGTGTGGATACAAAGCAATATTCAAGTAGATGGGAAAACTGGACTGGTGACTCAGAATCTCATTAGCTGTAGAGGGTTTTTTTTCCCCTTTTTCATAGAAATTGTGATCAAGGCATTTAAAAGTTACTTCAAGAGCAATGCTGCTCAGAAGCATACTGAGTTTTGAAAAAACGCAGATATAGTTTTTCCTTTTAAAAATATATATATTTTTATGCTTCTGGGAGAGCCAGAGTTTTAAAAAGGTCTACAATATAACCTAGATTAAAAGGTATCTATCTCTCTGTCTCTCTTTATATGTATGTATATAAGTGATGTTTTCTAACTGTGTATCTGGTTTGCTCTCAGTCATTTGATACAGCACTGCACACTGTCTCAAACATAGCTAGGACTAATCTCGATGAAATTAGAACAGTTGTATTCTGTGTTTGCTGCGGGTAAGCTGATGGGGGTAAACTGAATCTTTCCAAGACTCAGAATGCTACTTGTTAATGTATTCTCTGCAGTGGTGATTTTGTAGAACAGCACACCCTTGTGACTAGGCAAGATTTAATTTCAATTTCTTGCCTAATGGACCAACACATAATATATTATTTATTGAAAACTTGATTCTAATTGAAGTTGTATCTCATTAAGCACTAGTATGTTGGGTTCAAACGGTACTTTTGTTCAAAACTTCCTTCACTGAGTCTCCACTGCTGTTGTCCATATACTCTTAATCTCCTGCCATTCATCTGTCCTGAATATAACTCTTCCCTGTTTGTCTTTGAGAATTTATAAATTGCATAACTAGGTTTGTTTTTGAAATCCACCTAAAATTCTGTATTTCAACAAAATGAGACAAAATAAGATCATTTTTGGCTAAACCTATTTTGAATGTTTCCACAACTTCACAACATCATAGGAAAAAAACTGTCCTCCAGTTAGCTGTTTAATTTTATTCTACACAAAGAAATACAACCATTCTTAATTTAAAAATAGTAATAATAATAATTTTGAAACGTAGATTAGTAATAACGGATTAGTTTTCTGGATTTTACATGTTTTTTCCTAGTTCAGCATCATGATATTCTTACACGTTATACTATGATGTTACCATACAGAGGTGAAACTAATAGCTGTAAAACATGACAACATCCTGCTGTAAAGGACGTGCCGCGTTGTTTATTAAAGTGATCCTGTTTAAAGAACGTTTTACTGAACTTAATTTTTCTTGAGCTGCATATTAATTTTAAAGGTCAGTGTGGTTAGTTACCATAGTAGTGACCTAAAAATAACCTTTCTAGTGTACCTGTATATTCCTGATCTGTAGTGTTCGCATTCAGAAATGTTCTTTCCCTTAGAGTTTCAGCAGCTAAATAAGTTGCAACCCCTTCAGCTATACTCATAAAAATTTGCTTCCAGACAACATGGTCTGTTTATTGTGTAATAATCGAAATGGCACTAAATTGCAATGATTGCTGAACACTTAGGAATTGCATTAACCACTTAACTGCTAAACTATTTTCCATTTTCTACCTCACTGTGAAGTATTATATTGATTTTCCTCTTAGTTAGAGCTGCTTACTCAACCTCTGAGATGAACAGAATATTTTAGTAGCCTCGTACACTGTCGTATTTTGAGTCAATCAGCAGTGACCTTGGATAAGAATTTTCTAGAGGTTTTTGAAAAAGCTATCAAGCTAAATAGCTTGTAGTGCTTATCCTTGAATCTTTGCAGAAAATTGAGGGAAACACAAAATGTCTCTTCATAAATGAGTTAAAAATTATAAGGAGGAGTAGATCTTTTTTTCCCTCTGAAGTGGACTGTTTCCTATTGCCTTTACTACACTGCTGCTAAGACAAATTAGTTAATGGTTATAAGGCCTTATACGGGGACTTAATCATAGCCTATAATGTGGTGGTTGGCCTGTAATTAAAAATCTAAATATGGAGATAGGTGAAGATTTTTGGTAATACCACTGCTTTCTGTGGAGAGGATGATTTTTTTGTTTGTTTTCTATGTAGTCTTTAACTATGTATGTATTTAACTGGGGTGAAGTATGCAAGCATCTAAGAAATATCAAACTTAAAAGCTCTTTGATGATAGCTAAACTAGTCTTGTTATCAAATATTTTAGTTTAAAATCTATTTTCTTCTTCCTTTCCAAGATTTATAAAGATAAATTCTGCCTCAATCTATTTATGAGAAAACTTGTTAAGAAAAGCAGAAGGGTTTTTGGTTTGTGTTTTTTGTGTAGGTGCTTTCATGGTTTTTGTTTTTTAAGCAAAACCTTTCTGAAATCTTACAGCAAAAAAAAGGGGGAAAAAGGCTGATACAGGTAAGGAAGAGTTAAACAGAAATTGAGCGGGGATGCTGGGGGGCAGCAGTGCTGCAGAACATAGCAGTGTTCGTGCGAAGGCAAGTCATTTCCCGAAACACTGCAGACACATGGCCTGAGGCAGTCTAAAACCTTTGGAGACCAAAATGGCTCGCAGGAGTTAGAAGTAATAAGGTGTTTTTCCCTTCTTTCTCCTTCACTGAAATTCTGTAAGGTTGCTATGCATTACCAAGGAACAATGCCACTATTTTTGTGTTTTATATGGGTATTAAGATCCATTACAATTTGACATTTTTAAGATTGGTTATCCTGTAGTTTGGTGTTAAATTGAAGTTGTTTGTTTTGAATTTAATTCTTTCATTTTTCAAAGGAAAAAAAGGCAGCACTGCTGTGCTGATAGCTTACCGAAGTATGCCAGGATTTGATGTTTGAACTGAATGGTTGCTATCCGAAAATATGGGCAAAATTATCTTTAAAGGAACTCTTGATTATTTTTTTCTTCTTTTTTAATCATTTAAAAGTCAGAATGATGCTTTCTGGCTAGCTTTTTACTGTCAGATTGTAGAAGGTATTGCACATCTCTCTTTAAGGCATACTGTTTCTTGGATTATTTTTAACACTATGTTACACATCTGAGGTGCATTGTGCTTAATGCAACACGCTTATGATTATTACAACCCTATATGTTTGCAGCAGCTAAATAAACTGCATATCAAATAAATTACTGCAGCAGTGATATTAGGCCAGCAGCAATGTAAAGGACATCTGTTAACTCTTTTTCAAATGCCCTGTCCTTACTCGTTTATTCTAAACATTTCTGTTGTTAATTACTACTTAAGTACGTGACATCCTCATGCAAACAGAGCTATGGAGACCTGCTCGGGAGGACAGAGGCAGGCCTGGGAATGCGGCTGCCAGGGGACCTTCTGCTTGTTGGGTTAGGGTGAGCACTGAAAAGTCGTGTAAATCGAGGCAGTGGACACGTATTTTCATTACTGCAGTTCTGGCAGTTGGCATTGCTCTAGCCGGGGAGACCTCCTCTAAATCAGCACGGCGCAGCCATGCGGGCCCTGACAGTCTAGCTTCTCATCATTAGCACTAGCGAAGAAATTGGCAATGAAACTTTCTCTGTCAAAATCATTTTATCAAAGATAAAAATGTTTGGCGAAAGTACATCTGTTTCAAAAATATGTTTGTTAAGAGGTTTCTCGGCTCCAAGATGATGTTTGCGCTGAGGAAGCGAGTCTGGCAGCACCTGGGCTGCACAGGCTGAGCAGGGCTGCTGTAGTGCAGAATGGAGACCTTGTTCAACACTGAAATGTGGAAAAAGGTTGCCTATTGAAACACAACTCATTAGAAACCATTTCCTTTCACTTGAAATTCATGCAAGACTGCAAGGTTTTTTGCTAGCTGATACATAGTGTGGCCCAGGTCACCATCTTTGTTTGTAATTTAGTGCATCTAAGGTATCTGATCCTGTAAGTAAATAAAACGATGTCTTTCAAGGGTTAGGTGATACTTAAGAACTTCTGTAAATTAAACTGAAGCAATTATAAAAGGACTGCAGAGATTCTCTGTAGACAGTGTCTAAAAGCTTTCTGTTTCTGTTGGGAAGCTTGCCAGAACAGCGTGAATTTACATTGCTTTTCATCAAAATTGTATGAAAAATAGATGCAAAGTAAAGGAATACTCAGTAAGCATGTTTCAGTTTTGCAACCTGAATATTGTCTGGTTTTCAAATTACAGTCTTACATCTCAATGAGGTTGAAGAAAATCTGTAGTATGTATTTATGGTATTTCCAGTTCAAGCATTTTCTCTTTCTTTATTACTGGAACTCAGTTAATCACAAAGCGTGTGTGGCTCATTGCAGTGTGTGAGACTGTGGAGGATCACAGCTCTGATAAGGAACCTCTAGTTAAATGATTCATCTGAGAGCAGACTGAGCGACCAAAGGCAGGGTGAACTGCTTGCAAGCGTGGAAGTTCCCGGCTGCAAAATGGCATCTCTTCTTTCTCTCCCTGGTAAAACCAAGACTTGCAGAGCCCAGCTCCTGCCCGTGCTGCTGCCAGCCCTGGTGAATGCTTCTGCCAGAGATTCTCACACATGCTCTGTAGAGGCTGTCAGATAAGATCATGGCTTGGCCAACTTTTATTTATGGGCCAATGAATTATGCAGCTGGGGTAATTAGATGTTTTTGTTTTGTGAATCAGTTTATGCTCCTGGGGTGCCAACCTAGGGAAGCCTGTGAAACTGCATAATAAAAGTCATTTTTATGCAGAGGTGGAAATATTTGAATGCAAAAGAGAATTATGTGTATATGTAGGGAAGCTAATGTCCTCCTGCATTTGGAGAGGAAGAGTGAAGTGTAAACTCTAGCTGTTATCCGTTAAAGCTTTTATTTCTCTTGCATTGGATAGAGAAGGAACAGACAGTTTTAGCATAAACTCCAGAAGAAAACAAGTACTTCTCTCTTCCCCCAAGTACAGTTATAAAATATAAATGCTTTTGTGTAGTTAGAAAACATGTGTGGAATTAGATATGTGTATTCAGGGACTCTGTGTGTGTATAGTCACTGTATGCTATTTATTTACTAGAACTCCAATTACAACTAAAATTCAATGTACTTTAATCAAATTATAGTTTCCATGATGTCCTTTAATTGCATATTTTAAAAGACATTTGAAGTAGCAGACTAGCATGTAGTTTTGACTTCACTAACCTACATGCCTTATGTTTGTGCCTCAAGATAACATTGAATAACATATTTAAACTACTCATGTGTGAAAAAGCAAAATTATATCTCATGAACTGATTTCTTCACACATTCAAAAAATCGAATTCCCCTTTTGTTCAGATACTAAACAGAAATCAGAAGAGAAACGTTTTTCTAGAGATGATATTGTTTTTCAAATTGGAGATGATATGAATACCTTTCATGAAAATGGGTGATACTCATTTTAAAAGTTAAGTCATTTTACAAAGGTATACTTTTATAAATATAGTTTTCATTATGTAGGCATTTCAGTCTGGTTCAGTTGATAATGAGTCAGAGAAGTTTACTGAGCTGTTATAATTTAATATTTTGAGTTGGAAATGGTTATTGTGAAATAGTAATTGGTGATAACCGTATTTGCTTCTTTCTTCCATTTCATCACCCAGAAGAACTAGTAGTGTTGAGTGCTGATGCTTTATTCATGTGTAGTAAAACTGGAGGTGCATATGGTCTTCTGGATGCCATTCATTTTTATTAAATACATATTTAGGACTTATATATGCCTATGTGTATAATTAGTTTTGTAGAGGTATGTGTAAATAGTAAGGCCACAATCTTCCATGGATTTTAATTACTGTGTAGCTATTCTCTGAGTTTTTGTAAACAAGGCAGATGTTAAATTTAAAAGCAGTGTGACAGATGAGCTGTTCTGGCAACGCCTAGAATTAAAGCTTAGACTTTCAAACTCCAACATCTGAAAATAGAACTTGGTGACATGAGATGCAAGTCTTTAAAAACAAACAAAAAGCTAAAATAATAAAAGCTTCAAGCACTACTGCCCAATTTACCAAATCTGTCCAATTTTCCTAACTTTAAAGAGAATTTATGTTTATTCCCATCAGATTAACATTTTATTTTTAATATGATGCTACTGTTCTTGTCACTGTTTAATTTGTAGGGTGACTCAATAGCAAGACAGTAAAGTGTTACTGTAATCTTGCTGTGTGTCCAAAAGCCAAATTAGAACTGCTCTACTGTACAGTGTGAGGTGGTTAGAGAGGGACTGAGTCAAGCAGTGTGGGGAGCATTGCTGACAGGTTGTAGTTTGTTCTTGGAAAGTATTGAGTGCACTGTAGTTCCACTGAGGATGATGCACTTCTCTAAACAGAAGCAAAGTACTTTTCAAATGACTATGTAAAGAATGTGGCAGGATCTTGAGCAATAATCCTCAGAATAAAGGATGTTCTGGCTACTGATTTGTCTTGCTAACTGAAAGGCCTGTACTTTTGAAGGAATTGTTTGAGACCCTGACCAAATAGCGTCACTTGAGGAGCAGTGAAGGCTACTGAAAAGTAGCGGTCATCTTGCTTACCGTTGTAAAATTGTAAAAGGGTAAGTAGAAGCCAAGATCTGAGAGTAATGGTAGAAGGAAAAGCTGATATTTGATTATCAAGGTTAGGGTTTAGATACAACAGATGGTGAAATAGTTATAACCTCCTGTACCACATGGGACTGCCACACACATTCAGGTAGCATATTATAAACGCCGTGTGGTGAGATCAGTGATCCTAACTCACGTTTTTAGTAAGACCAAGAAAAGCTCCTGAAAAAGTAATTTCATAATTTCAGACCAGATTAATGAACTGTATTTGGTTAGACTGCACAATGGAGCTCAGTATTCAAGAAAGGGATACGAGAAATTATGCATAGCATGCAACCATAAAATTTTTAATTCCCAAAAAGCTAAAATGAAGCTTGTGTTTCAGGAAGTCTATTTCAGGCTCATTATGCTTGAATTTCTGAGGAAAATATTTAAAGAAAAAACAAATTTACAGCACTTGAATTCAGATAGTTAAAAACAGGCTATGATTTGATTTACGATTTTTGTAACTTTTAATCAGGCCCAATTTTCAAAAGAGCACACAATCTTATTAAGGTGACAGCAAAGTGATAATTTTATCGTTGGAAACAATTATGACTTCCCTGGGTTATAGAACTTCAGAAAATCTTACTCCTGATCTATAGTTTCTGCCGTTATTATTCAGACATTTTTAAAGAATCTGATGTGATGGCATGAAAATGTGAAGGTAAAAGACAAAAAAAAAAGAGAGAGAGAAAAGAGTTAATCAAGTCAGAAGTACTGGGAGAAGAAGTGGAATGGTAGCAAAGAAGAAAAATGAAGGCAGAGAGTTGTGATTTGGAGTGGTGCTAAAGAGCCTCTGGGCTTGAGATTCATCTCGCATTTTATAATGCTCATGTTGTGTTGTATCATAATGCACTTGCTTCTACTAGAGCTAGCTGTTTCTCGTCTCTTATTGCCAATGGTAAAAATAGGCCAGTAGCATCATTCCATACTATTGAGTGCATTCTGAATTCCACACTGTTTTTTCACTCGCCTCTCTAATTAATTTAGTAATCCTGTTCAATGTACATGCGAGTGTACGTTTGTGTATGTCTGCTCTGTTGCCCTCTTCCGTCATCTGCTCAAGTTCTCACATTGCTGATGATTGGTTGTGCCAGCTCTCTTCCAAAGACAGGAAATTTATTACACTTCACTGCCTTTTGTTTTTTGCCTCCCAAAAATCCCCTCGTAGTCTCCATTTTGGGCCAGTACTTTGGGAAAGGTTCTTCTATAGCTACAGCCCTCTTCTTTGTTTTTGCTTTTTAAGTATTATTCATTTTCATTCTAGTTTGGGAGTAATTAGATATGTGAGACCTGTCAGTCTATATATTGGTCATTGTCAGTTTTGGGACCTACTCAGTGTGTATCAGATGAGTTATGCTAATAGGTGATCTTGTGTCTCTCTTAGACTCTTTCCTATTATGTTTTATAGTTGTTCGTAATGGAGCCTTTGATTTTGGCTGTAATATATATTAATAACTGTCTATATACAGTTTCTAATGAGGGCTAGGTTATGGTAGCGATGATATTTATTTTCAATTTTTTCAAGGTAGTCTGCGTGGTGTCCAGATTTACCAGGGTAGTAGAAGTGAGAAATTACAGATAACTAGGAGTAGAGCTTTAACATCTGGAAATGTTTTTGTGCATCGCTGTCTCCTCCATGAGTATCTGTATGCTGAAGAGAGTTTTCCTTCGTATAGCATGGATTGCTCAATCATGTTTTTGTTACAGCAAAATGTAGTTGCTTAAAGCATTTGTTGCATTTGATCCCACTTTATAAAAAGAGGTAGATCTGGGATAATTGTGAGAGTGTAGGAAAGTTAACTTCACAAAAGCAAGTTCTTTAAATGGCTTAGTTTGAAATTCAAGGCTTATTCTTTGTTGGTTGTTTAGAATGTAAGAGTTTAAAATATTTCTTGTTTGCTTTGTAATGAAATGGCTCTGGTAGAGCATAACAATTTGGAATTCTTGAGGAAAGGGAGATTACAGCTTTTTCAAATGTTAGAGCAAAGTTTAAATTGATGTTATTCTGCTTATACGTTAAACTAATCTGCTTTTTACTCAAGGCTTGTCTCATAATGGAGAAAAAGGAAAAATCTGGATTGACACTGGGAGGTTAGAGGAGAGTATGAAGCAGTAGGGGGCTTTTGATTTTTTATTTTTTTTTTTAAGATTGAGGTATGTATATTAAAGCAATTTGAAGTTGGGCAGCAGGTCCTGTTGTGGTCTGTGGGGTAGTGATGAGACATGCAGGTTGTGAAGCCCATCTGCGCTGAGTCCTGGAGAACTGATCCTGATGTGGAGGAAAGACAGAAGAAGGGAACTTAGAAAAGGATTTGAGGAGAAGCACAGTTTGATAAGTTGCAAATTGTGACTGTGCCGAGCGAGAAACTGTCTTCATCATGTGGAAGGGGAACCTAAGTGTCAACTGAGTCGGAGCTGCTTTCTGTTTTCTGATGTCTGTAGGAAGGAAAACAGTTTCCTTTTTGGAGCCATTCTTTCAGGAACTATTCATGCAGGTATGATCCAAAGGTTTTGGACTTTTTCTGAACAAAAGGAACTGCTAACTTAAAAACAGTCAGGAGAATTAACTGTAAGAAATATTTTTTTATTTCTTAATGTTTCTGAGTCGCTGAATGATTCAGACTTCTCCTGTTAAACTCTGTAATTTTTTCCCAGTGTCTGAAATACACTAGGCCTTGATTGTATTATGTGGTATGTAACAGAAAGTGTTAACCAACTTCTATATGTTATTTACAAATGTTGATCTCTTATTTCCTATACACTGGACTCTTCTCTGACAATGTGTTTATCCTGCAAGCTGAAGGTATTAGCATTTAAGGCTTAATTTTATTGCCACTCAATTCTGAGATAACTGCATTGCCTGCTTTTTTTTCTTTTTTTTCTTTTTTTTCAATTTAATGGACTGGATGTATGAATTAGGGCCATATACTACCCTCAATCCACAGAGGAGCCTCTAGTAATTACGAGGCAGGGTTTATAACGCTATTCTTAGATTGTAACTAATGTACTAGCAAATTTTACACTGGAAAAAAAGTGCCAAGAGCTGGTAGATCTGTGGCTATTTTTGCCCTTTGTTTGGCAAGTAGTGCATAAAGTCACTTGATTGGCACTTGCACAATTGCTGGGAGTGCACAAGATGGCCCACAGTTGCAAACATAATTATTTTAAAGCCTGGGTGTTATACATCATAATTAGGCTTAAGAACAGAAAGTCAGTGGAGATGAATGAGGGCAATTCATTCTCTCAAGGGTTGAGGAAATGATTTTGCGTTTAGATTTCACATTTGTAATTTTTTTTCCCACAAGCATTAAGATTTAGATGGTTTTCTGTCCCCCTCTCTTCTCCACTTCCATGTGAGGACTGACAGTATGTGAAACAGTTATATGGTATCTGTGTCTCATCTTAAATAGATGAGATGTGGCTCGCATATAGGGTGGACAAGATGCACTTCTTAGCGCTGATTTTCTCCTTAATCAGAAACAGCAACAAATGAATCTAGACCCCCACAGTTAGCCTGTCCCCTACAGTTGTTCTGCTCAGCATGTCTTCCATAAGAGACAGTCTTTACTGGCTTAGCAATTAGTATATTTTAATTAGATATTTAAACAATTAAATGTTACAGTTGTGTGTCTGGAGATTGGTGAATGTCAAGAATGTTTTAATCATTTTAAGTTTAAACAAAAGTCGCAATCACACAGGTTAAAAAAGAAAAGGCCACCCACTATGTAGAACTGCAGCAGTTTAGAACTAACACCAAGGATTACCCCAAGAGAAAATTCAGCTGGGAGTCGAGTATGATTCCAGGAAAATGTGAATCCTGCAAGTTCCACTGTAGGGCTTCTCTCAGAGTTGGTTTGACGTTTCTCCTCTCCCAGTGAGAGGGAATATGGGGTTGTACAGAGTGGTTGGAGTAGAGTAAAACTGGCAAGTCCTTAAAAAGAGGGGAAAAATCCCACATGCTAATATTGAAAGATGAGAAGGAAAAGGCACCACAACACTTGAAAAATAACAATAAAAAATTTGGCAGGATTAGTATTTCAAAGGGAGCAGCACTTGATTAAGCATTTGGAAAGCATGGGAGGAGAAGCATTCCAAGCAAAATGAAAATATATGTGTATGATGGAAACAGGACAAATAGAATATTCTTCTTGTAATTACCACTGCAAGAATTCAGTCCAAACTGAGTATTCTTAATCAGGTAAAATTGTCGTTGCTTTTAAGTCCAAGTAATGCAGTGAATTGTGGTAGGTATGAGATGTTTGTGGATAAAGATGTTGGCAAGGCCTGTAGCTGCAATGGAGAGCAGGTCCATGAACAAAGTTAAATGAAAAGACCTGGAGACTGCACCACCCGAGCAAAGCTTGTGCTGCGAGGTGGCAGAGGACACAGAGTTTTTGTCACACCGAGTGAGGAACGAGGGATACAGGAAGGCCTTTGAAAGGTGAGAAGTCCTAGCAGAATGCAGAGCTGTATCTCCGTGCAAGGAAAACTTAAGATTCTCTTTCCCACGTTAATACAGTTTATTTGTTCAGAGATCTGCCTGGATAAACTGATTAAGAATCTGAAATGATTAGCAGTCCGATTCCTTCCTGAGACTGGCCCGTTGAGGACTGGGCAGTTGAGCAGTTATCTCCCTCAAGCAGGTAAATGAAATGGCCCGTATCTGCTTCACACTTAATCTGTGTTATTTATTTCCATTGGGGCACTCTTCTCCCCAGGTTGTTTCACACTGAGATGTTCTGTGACTTGCTTTTTGTCAGTTCTTAGTTTTTGTGGGGAGTGTTCAAGTAGAAGAACGGATGGCTGGTCAGGGTGGCAGAAGGCACTGAATTCTTTCAGCAGGAAGGTTTTGGTGCAGTGCTGTTTTGCAAAGCAGTTTTTCAATTAGAATAGTACTTGCATATGTGATTTAGCCCTTAACATAATGAAAGCAAAGAGCAAGTATATATAAAGCATTCTTCTTGTAATGGCAGTCCATTTATATGGGTTGAAATAACAGCGTGTAATTATAAACTAAAATGATCACATCTAAAGAAAATTTTTTCACTGTATCCATGTCTCAGTATGATTTACCTTCCTCTCACTATTTCTTAATATAAAAATTACTGCGTGCTGTCTTTGAAATGTTGCAATTGTGTTGGTATTTGAAGTACTTGTAAATACTTGTGCAAATCAGCTTTTCTGATGTTTGTCTGCAGGGCGAGGTGTGTGTTTATGTGCCCAGGGGAAAGGAGACGCATTTGCATCCAAGAGGGCGTAGCAGGCGAACGCGTGCCAAAACGGAGTCTGTAGGAACAGTTGCACTGAAATAGTGTAGGGTAAAATGTTTGCAAACGAACATAACCAGCTGCCTAAGAAATGATGGTGTTCTCCCTGGAAATGGTGCTGATCTGAAGGCCTAAATGATAGCTTTTGGTGATGAATCTTTCTAAAGACATTTGTGGTGCTGCCATATTGTGCATACGAAGATGCACAGCCCTTTCGTAGATATAATTACATTTCATACAGTATTGTTCATCTTTGAGGTGCTGGCAAACAGTTATTATTTACTTTTCTGTACTTCAGGGGAATACTGATTTAAGGATGTTTCAGCTTTCATTTAAATCAGTAAAATCATTACTGTTAGCCTCAGTAGGTGCTGAATTAAACTCTAAATTATGTGGGACAGCTAATCATACATAATATTATACCTGTTTTTCATGTACAAAGTGCCTCTCAGCCAAAGATCTAATAGGACTTTATGCAAGCAAACATTATTGCTGCAGAATATCTCCAGAAGATTTCTTCTGATCCAAGATGTCTTATTCATAATGCCAGACTAATACATACGTTATCTTCCCACTCCTCTCCAGTGCATGGAGGTTGGAGAGAAAAAATTCCTTGTGTTTTTTACTCCATAGATTGCTTAGCTTTGAATTGTTACTGTGTGATTCCCACTTTCAGACTTGGGCTTGAAGTGCAAGTCTGCCACAAGGATGTGCCATGTAGCCCGGGAAGAAAACCAGCAGGTCTTTTATCATTATTGCCTTGTCTCTCTGGGTCACAGAGAAGCAATAGCCGCAGTTCAAGACTGTGTTCAAAGGAGAGATGTCAGGACTGAATTGTTTTCTGGTGAAGGAAGGATGGATAAAATATTAAATGCAATTTTCTATTTGCCCTTATCTTTGTGTTTTTTGACAAGAATATCACAGTGTATTTCGATGGCTCTATAATTCAGTGCCTTCAAAGATTTAAAGGTATATAGATTTGTGAAAAAACTGATTTAATTGTTCAGTGGTAGAAATCACTGTTATAAAAATCGGTGTAGATGTTGTTATAAATGTTTCTATGTTACATGAAAGATACTCTGTCCCAAATGAGGAGCGGCATACTTTTCAGTGTTACTCAGTTTAATTTTCATACACCTGCTGCTAAAACTATTATAGAATCACAGAATTCGTAGAGCTGGAAGGGACCTTTAAAGGTCATCTAGTCCTACTCCCCTGCAGTGAACAGGGACACCGCAGCTCGATCAGGTTGCCCAGGGGCTGATCCAGCCTCGCCTTGGAAGTCTCCAGGGATGGGCAACAACCACATCTCTGGGCAGCCTGTTCCTTTGTGCATTAAATTATAATTTAATGCTCAAAGACATTTTTACTTTCTGAGTAGTAGGGAAGTTTGTCCATGAACATTTTGGAAGAGGTGTGCTTGTATCTCTTAGTCCAGTCTCTCGGCATCCTTTAAGCCTTTTGGGAAATACTGATCACACCTGAGAGCGGGCAGTGGAAGGGGGAGAGAGGCAGAAAGGAGCTGGAGAGCGAGCCCATGAAATCTTCCTGAAAACTATTAGCTTGGGTACAGGAAAGACGAGATGTGCTGGTATTGGCAGTGAGGAATAGGCTTGGGTGTAAGCTCCACCAGTCCTGGGGTGGGTTTGTCTTGGGGGCCACGCGTCTGCTGCGCGGCTGCTAGGAGTGGTGAGCGCTTGGTGAGGGTGGCAGAAGAGCTGCCCGTGGGGTGCTGCTGAGACCGCATGGTAAATGTAAAGGCTCTAGAGGCAGAGGGACTTCTGTGGTGTGTGGAGGGTGCTGCAGTGGAGGGAGAGTGTTCCTGGAGGAGGTAAGAGGTGATGAATGCCTGTGGAGGAGCAGGTTTTATTCTGGTAAGAAGTAGTACAGAAGAAATGCAATACATCTGGAAGAAATCAGGCTCCATGGATTTCTCTGTTCACAGGACTATTTGTTTTAGTTTCTAGAGCGTATGTTTGTTTGGCAGATGGTTGTATGTTTACCTACTGACCTACCAGCTCTTCGGTTGTTACTTTATGTTGAACTAGAGCAGAATAGAAGTTACTCTGCTTTTCCAGCAGCATGAGTTTTCTCACAGAAGATGATCATGAAAATAGCAAACAAGCTGAGATGAGTGGCCCAAATCTTGTGTCTCATCTGACGTGAACTCGGAATTGCTTCAAAATGTGCACACTGCACCAGTTACTGCTCCATCTCTTCTTCTTAAGCCATAGTTTAAACCTAGGTAGCTTCCAACAATTGAATTGAGCTTAACAGTCCAACATTACTTAAAATTCTGCAAGTTGTACATGCGCATGTCAGCTGAATGCATTTGAGCTGTATTAAAGCTCATTAAAGATGGTGAAGTGTGACTGTGTCAGTGGGTCCTGGGTTACAGGTTTACAGCAGCGTTGCACCGGGGCCTTTTTTGCCAGTTCCTGCCTTTGACTCTCGGTGCATTTCGCTTCCTGGCCGTGCGCACAGCCCCAGCTGGGAGCAGCAGTGCTGTGGGTCTCTCAGGAAGGCCCCTTCATCACCCACCTCCCTGCAGCCTGGAAGGGAACAGATGCTGCAGGATGCAGAGCAATGCAGTCGCTCTCCACTGTCTTCCTTACTGTCCTGTGAGATTTGCAGCTGCCGAGGTTGATAGGCAGCAAGGGCAAAGAGATGGCTGGAGACGAGGGCCAGGTGGAATGGAAGCAAGTTGCTGTAGGTCATTTATGTAGGTCCTTTCAAAATGAAGAGGCAGAAAGGGTTCGTATGATATGTATATTGTATAAATTGTTGGGTTTTCTGTTCTCTTTTTTTCTGATCTGAAATAGCTTAAGTTTCCCTTAAGTTATAAATAGAAAGTTGCTGATACAAAAACTGGTACTGATGTATATTTGAGTGGGTGTGATTTGCTAATAGCTTGGGTGTGGCAGGCAGGAAACAAAAGATGTAAACAATTTACAGCCACTTATTTTTTTATTAGAGCTTTTATCTTTGTAACTCTTACGAGTTGCCATAGATACAGTCAAGCTAGGGCTCGTTTGTGTTGATGAGAAGCCTGTCGTGCTGATTAAAAAGAAAAAAAAGTTTGAAAAAGACCAATCTGCATTACTTCAATTCTACCGCTCTTGCCAAGGAAATCTGCTTGTATTTACATATATAGTTAAAAAGGTGGCATTTGGTAGTATGTGTTTTTAATGTAGTACTCGGTAATAATTTTGAGTTCAGCACCAAAAAATCAGTCTTTAATTTAAATCGCAGATCATATTGACAGAAACAAATCACTGTTCTGTCAATTCACAGATGTGTTCTTCCACTTTCTAACGACATTGTAACATTTTTTTTTACCTTGTAAAAGAGGATTACGGGATGATAGCAGGCTCACTCATTGGCTCCAAGTGAATGTGCACAGCTTAATGTCGTCTTATGGCCTTGCATCAAGTAGATGCTCTTACCACCCAAAAATTCAGTATTGAATGTGTCTTACCTCATCTTAATTCCAGCTGCTCAGTCCAACAAATATAAAGCAATTATTGGATTTATAGGTACCTCAACAATTAATGAAATTGTTTTAGATGAAGAACACTTTAAAAAAAAAAAAAAATTAGTAGCTTTTCTATCAAGGTTTATTGAAGTATGTGCTGGTGGTTCTGGTCCAGTAAGGTACAGGTGGTATTTCTGATGAGTTCTTGGCCTGAGCTTAGGGTGGCTGGTGGCCGCGTTGTGTGTTTGCTGCTGCTCGGTATCTGTAGTGCATGCGGAGCTGACAGGCACTGCTGGGTAGGGGGAGAGATAAGTGTAGGAGGAAGAGAAAAAAGAAAAATATGTTTGAGTCCACTTAATTAAAATAAGTATGCACATGGTAGTTCCTTGGAAAGCTGGAATTAGTCACAACAGCCCTGGCGAAACAGAGTGGGATGAGAGGCAGCTTAAGGCGGGGCATTGTTCCAAACCTGTGGAAGATAGAGGGTATGAGTTTAAATGATGCTATGCCATTTAGGAGTGCAATGTGTTTTAGCATAAAGGCTGAACAAATTCAGAGCACTGCTAATAAATGGATTATGCACTGGGGATATGTCTGGCTTCAGCATGGATGAGCAACCCTTGCAGCTGCAGCACATGCTTTTCCTATGAGCAGCGAGGCTAGGTGGTAAATCAATTAATCTATTAGCAAAAGCTACTTCATACTAGAGAGCAGAATCCCTAAGATCAAATGCTCGTGGTGCTCGAAGGTTGTGGGCTTCTCTTTCTCTTGCCTCCAAGCTTAGCAGCATTCATTTAACTACATTAAGGCTATGTTAAGAAAATAGGATTTGACCCACTATTGTAATTTAATAATCAGATATAAGAGAAATATATTGAGCAGCACTGTTCTGCTGGTGATTCTGACTTTGGCAGCACACACACAGAAAAGCAATAGAGAAAACAGTGTCACCTCTTCCTTGCAATATACCATATATGTTTTTTTCCCTACAACCTTTCAGTACTAAAATAACGCTGAACCGTATTTCTAGTGGCTGAAATCAAGAAGTATTTCCTGGGGAAAGAAAGGTAGGTTAAGAGCAGCAGTAAGTAGGCTTGGTATCTTAAAAGTATTGGAAGCTTCTGCCAGAAATTTTAGAGATTTGAAAAATAATTTATACATTTTCAGAAATTAAAACCTATTTTTTTTAAGTTAGAGCATTCTATTTTGCCAGAAATCAATTGGAATTATTAAAAGTGGTCTTTAGAGGTTGGAAAAAAGGTTGAATGTAGTAGTCAAGTTTCTGTTTTAAACTCAGCAAGACTGCAGAGTCTTTACCCCATGTTTGTTCAGTTTCTAAATATTCAGACCATGGGGTTCCCAGGCCCAGATCAGAAATTAAGGTAGTTTTTGGATGCTATCTCTGTTCAGAAAAGCAGGATGAGGTATTCAGTGATTGAGGAGCTTTGAACCAACTTAAACAAAAATTTATCATCATTTTACATAACAGTACACGAATGTTTGTCTTCATCATCTTACAGTGTCTGAGTCTTTCTTGTGATTTCTCTTCTTGATTTGCCCATCTCAGCAAGATGGTTCAGTGTCTCCTCACACCAAGCCTTTTTCTTCAGGACACCCAGAGGAGGGCATCTGGGTCTGCATGGGGCCTGCAGCTGCTGAGGTTATGGCAGCAGCAATGTACTCAGCCATGCACCACTCACCTCATTCCAGTCTTAGACTCAGGCCATGGAGTAAAGATTGTGTGCACATTTGATGTTCTAAAGAAGGTTTTATCTTCTGCAGTTAGTTCTGTCCCAAAAAGGCTCTTGAAATTATGCAGGCCTAATACATCTGTGGTTCACGTGACTGTAGCAAGAGAATTATCAGTATGTTTGTCCTGTGTTGTAAACAAACACTGTGTAGTTTTATCTCATGGGCTTGTTTCCACTTGTTTCTTTACTCACTCTTTAACTTGGTGAGACTCAGAATTACAGAAAAAGAAGTCTTATGTAATACTTTCAGAACAAAGTTCATAATACATGTAAGGTATTTAAAATAATCCAGCAGTTGGTAGCTGGAGGAAACTCCCTACCATTGCAGGACTTTGAACTCTGCTGTGCTTTCTTTGTAGGGCCTCGGTATGTCCGGTGGAGGTCAGGCTGGCTTGGGGACTCCTTCATCCAGGCAGTACGCACGACAGAAAATAACGCGTGTAAACCTCAGGGACTTCATCTTCTACATGGAACAGGAAAGAGAAACGAGCCGTTCTCTCCTGCTCTATCGAGCTTTGCTTAAATGAAGCCAAGAATTGTACTGATTTCTCCATACAGAAGTTCAACTTGCATTGAAAAGCTGTCATTTTAATGTGCCTTCTATTTTTTTCAGAAGTCAGTGTTCCGGTAATTTTGTTTTGTAAAACTGTCAGACACATGCAATAAATTCCCTTTATGTAAAAAAGAAAAAAAAATGTGCAAAAGGTTTTAAAATGTTAAATCCACAGATGTAACCAACTTCAAAGGCTTACTGCATTCGGCCACCTTAAAAAGGCTAAAATAGATGGCATTGAAGTTACGCGAATGGAAAGAGTGCCGCATGGCTCACGGAGACGTCATGGCCAGGAGGATCGGGACCTGAACGGGGAAAACCTTTGTGTTCACTGACGGTGCTGGTTTTCCTTGAAGGTTTGCTAGCGCCGTTTCCACTAACCATGGTAATACCCGTTAGATTAGATATAATTGCAGTTTTTTGCACAGCTAAAAGAATAACCAATGCACGCTGCCACAAATTTGATATATTTAGGATTTTCGCTTTTACAGCACAGCGCGCTCCTTCAGCCATTTGCTGAACCAAATCCTAAGTGTGGAATCTGTGTGTTTGGGTCCCAGCTGAAGTCCACTGAGTAGCTTCCCGTTGTTTTCTGAATCTCTTCAACCTTTTGCACATTTGTAGCAGTTAGTAACATGAATCCTTTTATTTTCTAAAAATATCTTAATTTATTTATTGCAAAGAGTATGGTTTAATGATGGTTATAAAAGAGAGTATCGTTTGGGAAAGATTTTAGAGTATTCTATATGGATTATTCAAGTCGCTGTAAAGGAAGCTTTTGGGATCTGGTTCCCTCTTGGCAGTCACGAGAGCCAGGGTGTGCCCTGGGAGCCGCTGCTGCGGGGACTGGTGGTGCTTTACCTTGGACGATTGGACCTGAGGACTCCAGTCCAGAGAGGCTCATGAACAAGTGCATGACTTTAAGCACATGGGTAGTTGTAAGTACTTACGGTGGGATGAATGCTTTTTAAATGCTTTGCTGAATTGGATCTTCGGGGGCCCACGCCAAAGCCAAGCAAAGTTAGCGCGAGTCTTTTTAAATGGGTGTGGGAGAGGAATGCTCAGCAGGAGGTGGGCGCGAGTCGTACTTCAGACGTGACAGTATTACCGGTAACCGTGGAAGGGAGACATTTGCTTATTTATCTTTTCGATTTTTACTACGTTACGCTTGCCACTTTTTTGAGGCAATATTTTTTTTTTAATGGGAAACCGTAGCGAAAGCACAAATAGAACTATTTGTCCAATAGTTTTAAAAACAAAAGTTTTAATTATTTTTTAAGGTTTATGAAAAGCAGAAGAAAATTTATACTGCTGCTATTTAGCCAAAAGATTATTCATAAGGTATTTAAGGCCAGGAAGTGTAAAATTATGTTTTAAATGTATTGATAATTTGTACATATTGTTTATAAAGGCCTTGTGTTTATTAGAATTACGTTATTTTGATGATTTCTGTACATACTCGTAAATACCCCCAATTTGTGTGAAAACATACTCCCTTATTTGTACTTATTTTGTAAAGAAATAAAACAATTTACTAAAGTAACACATCGAGTGACATAGTATTAATTTATCAAACATGAATTTCACATTGTCTGGTAGTTCTTAAGCACTGTTCAGAAACATTTTGCATTAAAATATTAACAGGATACCCACAAAGAAATATTAAAACCAAATACTTCAATGTTTTGTTGTGCTGATTCCTATCCTTTGTCCAACATCTAATAAAATTGTCAACAAACCTTGATGCTATTAATGCAGTGAATGAATGCACTCAACAGTTGCCTTTTCAAGGGCGATCGGTCCAATAAGCACAACATAACATTCATCCATTTCTTTTCAGATGTGGGAGCAGAGCGGTGCCACGGGGTTGTACAAAAAAGGCTGGTCTTTAAGCCACAGCTTCGGTGCTCAGCAAAAAAAGGGTCAGAACAATTCTGTTCCGTCAAATTAGGTTAAAACCAAGCTACGTTTGCTTTTTGGCCTTTGTAATGAAAACATTTGCTGGCTGCACACCACAGTTTTGTTGGAGATTCTGCGATATTTTAAAACCTGTTTTAGCAACACTAAGCGATGCTCTTAATTAAGTTACGTTGCTATAGTTTGAGGCCAGAAGTAAAAATTCAAATTGGTTTTTGCTGATATTGCTGCCTAAGAATACAGGGAAATAAGTAAAAAAGATATAAATGAAACTGTAATAAACTTTAAATAAGTGACCTGAAGTTACTAACTAAAAAAACATGTCCTAGCTTAACTTTTTTTTTTAAAAGGCATATTTCTTCTAACAAAGCGATTGTTTCCACATGTCTTCCTTGCCTTAGTGCTATTCTGCAGTCAGTGCTGTGATGTCATGGCTCAAACTTTCCGTCTCAAGTTCACATGAGCGCGGCTGGCGCAGCCTGGAACTTTTCACGATGCCACCTTTGCAAACTGCCGTAAGTACTGGAGCTGCCTCACTGAGCAGAAAAACGAACGGTAAACACCAGACTGAAGAAAAACCAACCAACCAACCACGAATACTTCCAGTGACTGTCTACATACACCTAAAAGCACCCTGCTTCCAAGCGTGTAAGAGGGCTGGCTGCCTTCAACTTCAGTACAAGTTGGCCATGCTCAGCACCACGCAGGTACGCAGCGGCCGCTCCTGCTGGCAGGGAACCCGAGTGCAGCTCTGCGGTGGCTTTGCCTGAGAAAGAACGGCAGAACGGGGTGTTTTTAAATGTAAGTGTGACGTATTCACCTTTAACTCCTAGCTGAGAGGTAATGAAAGGAGGAAGATGCACAGACATGCGTTCAGCCTCTGCTAGTACAAGTCTCCCTGGCCAGAAATGCAGGACAAAAGCGTACATAGGATAAAAACAAGGAGCGGAATGGACTATTTAAGAATATTTTGAACTTCAAGTCAACTCAATGTATGAAAGTAATAAATAAAACCGTTTTTTCCTTCTCTTTTTGTAAGACGTGGCTACATCAAGCTGAATGGAGCAAAAGGCCAGAGGAGACGCAATCGGAACTTCTCACCTTTCAAACAACGTGGGAGATACAGTGAGTGTTCCACCCTACTTGCTTATTTGTGATCATTTACTTTACAGAAATGTTTATGGCATGAAGTACTGTATAAGAAATGTGCATACACAAATACATGACAATTATACGTTAAGTTCTTTACAATATTAAATGTATAATATACAATTCTACAGATATCTTACATACAAAGGTGAATGTCGTGCCATATATTCAAATATGGCAATGCCTAGGAACTTTAGAGTGTCATACAAGTATAAAACCACAAAATAAAATAACTTTACAACTCTTTTGAAGTAGACAGATTTGCTCAACGGTTTTGCTAAGTTAGCAGGTCAATATGTATAGGCTAAGAATTTCCTAAGAGATTTCTGATTTGGGCAACCAGGGTGAAAAAACCTGCTGAGGTCTGATTTTCCGTGGACAGGCATCCCACATTTATCCAAAAAACCAGACCTCTGCCAAGGTTGCAGCTTTGCATATTTAGTACAGCTCGTCACTTCAAACGTATCAGTCTTAAACTTGAATCTTTATTTAGCCTGATTGTAATCTTTTGTACTAAAGAATTGTTAACCATCAAATACTGTTATGTATGGCCGTATTTATGCATCTAAAAAGTTTAATTAGAATTCAGCATCTACAACAGTATTCTATAAATGAACGCGGGAGAAACTAAATTGTGATTAACACGTGAATTAATTATTGAGGACCCAATTGTGCTAAACAGCAATAAAGAGGATTTAGCAGAATGCTATTTGTAACCTTGCACCTACAAACATGATGCTGTCTCCTGAGTTAGGAAGCCCTGTAAGTCAGAGAGTTGATACTGATTCATGAAAGGAACAGTAACCTCCTACAGACAGTGGGCTTGTTTGAAGAGAAAATTAAACAGATAGAGGGCAGATACACAATTGGCATTTTAATAATAGTTTAAAATATAGAGGAAAAGCAATCTAAACAAACCATGGCCTGCTTTCATCGGACAGTGGAAGGTAGAGGGTTTAACATCTTTTTGCGAAAATTCCAGACCCATAAAGAGTTGGTTGTCCCCATAAACATGGTTCATAAATGAACAGCAAGAGGTGGCAGAGCCACGATTCTTTTATGATGCAAAACTTAGTTTCTGAGTCAAAATGCGACTGGCTTTGAGAGAGCTACAGCTCCACCATAGGTTTGTGGCCCTTGTTTGACGGAGTTTTATGTTGTGCTTCCAAGTCCCTACTTTTGCATGTATTGCCATAATTGGCCTTCTCAATTTTTTGTTGCATTTTTTTAGTTTGGTCTGTTTGCTTGTTTTTCAGTACTGAGCACCAGTTGACTATAAAGCGGTCCTTTTCTGATTCTAGATTCTGTCCACAGAAAGATATTTCAGTTGGAAATGTTGTATAAAAATAAGCCATTTGCTAGCGTGAATGAGTACAATCACAGAAGTGTAATGTAACGGTACGGAGGTGTAAAGCACATCTGATATGAGGAGGTATGGCAGCCGGGGGGGTTCTCAGTGCAGTTTGCGATGTACCATCTTCCTCTCGGAGGCCGCACTTCTGCTCTTGGGGTGTCGTTGGGAAGGCTGTCGGAATCACTTCTGCTGATAGATTCAAATTGCTTTAATTGCTCTTTCTGCAGAAGTCCGTTCTGGGGTCAGGGTTGTACGAAGCTTTGCCTTTTTCACCACCACAGCTGTTCAGCTCAAAGTACGTTCCCACCGAGCCTGGTGTGCTGAGCATGCTCAGTAATTTCATCGTGGAGAGCAGACAACTGATTTTTCAAATGCATTTCATGGCTGGCTATGTGACAGGTAGTTTCAGAATACCACTAATTGGCAACATAAAGTCAAAATCCGTTTGCTAATACTGTTTTGCAAATCCTTAGTGTTTCACATAAGGGACTATTGAACACTTCTATGGTTACAGAGGAGTACGGGTAGGGTCTAGTCCAGGGGCTCCTGTTTTATTCTGATCGTTGGGGTGGGTTGCGGTCGTCTGTCTTCACGACACAGCACGTATTCGCTGAACTGAGAGGAATCCACCCCACCACCGCAGGAAGCTGCCATATTAAATCCCTTCTGAAATAATCTTTCAAGCACCTGCAACGTGGAAAAAAAAATCAGCTGGATATTTAGCAATTTTAGTGATAAAAGCTTTTAGAAGCACTGGATCTAAATGATGGATTTAGTCTTTTCAGTCTTCATAGAACGAATTTTATTCAGCTATAATTCTGTAACTTAGCCTTAAATGACTACACTGTGATTAAAGTCTCGCTCTCAGCAAACCTCTGCAGAAAACAAAAATTAATCAAACAAATAAGTGCTCTACAGAACAGCTTACTACATTATATAGTAAAATACTGGACTGCAGTGATATCGATGCTATCTCTTACTGCTTAAACAAATCAACAGCAGGTTTAAGTCATAATAAAAAGTGCCCATTATTCATTAGTAATGTGAACAGTCTTGCAGATAAGGGCTGAAAGCATTTGCAAGCTCTTCTTTAGGAGATGAAAAGGTTTTAGGAATCTGAGTGACACTTGCACCAGACCTTCATGGAAATCGCAGCTGTGATTTTCCCTTGCTGGAAGGGAGTGCTGCTTCTAGCAAAGCATGGCAAAGACAGGATGTGGAGCCAAGACATGGACAATAAGGAAACATTCTGGCCCAAGAAAGAGGTTAATTTGTATTGCCCAAATATATGTTTTCTCCTTCTCCTTCTAAAGAAAAGTTGGTGCAATTTAGATGCATGAATTTAAGGAACCCAGAGGCAACTTTAATTTCTGAGACTGTCACACAGCACATTACTGCAGGATATACTGATCTTGGCAATATGACGGGGGCTTTGTTTTCACATGGGTGAGCATGTTGATATACGGTTTCCCAGCAGAGCAGGAAGCGCACAGACTCTTTGCAGCATTAGGTGAGAGTGGATGCCAGATCCACCTTGGGCAGATCTGCAGTGTAAGATCCACTGGAGGAGATGCTGCGCTCCCTCCCTCCCTCCAGCAGCTCACCTGACCCCAGGGCAGTAGCCCAGTGTCTCCAAAAGTGACATCTCAGCATGACAAAAAGGCGCTTAGGCACCCTTTAGTGCACGGGAGATTCCCACCTATTACAGGGGGTCGGAGGGTTGGGCAGGGCTCTGCTGTGTTACACACAGTAGAGCTGAACCAGACCCGCATGTTAAGATTGGCTGAGTAACAGGAATATTCACACCCACATGTGCAATCTCCATCCAATGCTCCTCCAGCCAAACCTTTACCAGAGGCCATGGCACTGTAAGCACTGAGCCAAATTACCATGTAGGCTACTAACACTAATAATACTCCAGCACATGCGTGAAAAATCAGAACTGGGTCTGAAATTTGTACCATTAAGTGAACTAACTGATCCAACATTTATTTTACAGGTGGAAAAAGTGATTGCATGAGTTTCTCTGCAGAAAAACGTCACCAAGGAGGGGAAGCCTCCTGCACTGCTCTGTGTGACAGCCCCGCCGTGGTGCCGCTTCCGCTGTGCCATCACGTGTGTCCTCACTGCCAAGAGAACCTGGTCGTTTCCTAAGCCTGACGAACGTAGTAATGACCCTCACGTGACTCTGCAACCAACAACTCCAGGGACTCAGTTAAAAACTTGGTCAGTTTAGGTGAGTGTCTCAGCAATGTCCCCTACTTCAGAAGGAGACAACTTGTGTGCTTTCATGGTTTTGCTGCAGAGATAATTTGATTTCTTTTTAGTATCACCGTGAGTGACACTGTGAAGCACTTCGATACCTACTGCAGTGGTACCTGAGTCTTAATGGTTCAAGGCCTGAGCTAATTGCTTACAGAGGTACTAAAAATAGTGCCATGTTTGCACACCAGACCTCTGCCCTCACTCCTGCACACAAACCCACGTGAGGCCAAGGTGACCATTCCTTCTGACTGAACGTGTGCTTTGCTTGCCGTGCAGAATCTGCTCAAAATCAGCTTGCCCTGAGGAGCTCAGCCTGGCCTTGGGACAAAGTGCCTTATGAGCTCAGGAAGTTGTGCCAACCAGATATTTTCCCTGAAAGCTGTAGAAATGAAAGTGCAAAAAAGCATCCCAGTATACAGAAGAAAAAAGGA
>JAOWBP010004096.1:1830094-1844015 GCA_028571105.1 Tragopan temminckii | reverse complement strand
GGCAGGGGGGTTGGACTCGATGATCTCTGAGGTCCCTTCCAGCCCCTACAATTCTGTGATTCTGTGATTCTGTGATTTCACATTGATTCATAATTATTTTTATATCTTCATTAAGAAATCAATTTTTCTGTAACATGTTTTTATTAAGTTCATAATTTATGTCTATAAGCAAATATTGTTATATATTTCCTTTTAAAAATCTATTACACTGGCAAAATAGCATACACCTCTGACATTTCCTATCAATAATTAGTACGGGATTATCTTGCTTTGTCCAAGTAGATTTTTAGTCAAGAACACATGTAGTGGTGCAGGTGAATTATTATGAAACTTGTAAATGCACTGTTGAATCCAAATGCTCCTAGATCAGAAGAGGTCTACAGTCATTCTTAAAATGGCCTCAGAGCAGTTCAGCTTCATAGATTTAAGCCGCTGTCTCTGTCAGTGTAGTGGTTGTAGGGTTAGGTTCAGCATAATACATCGATTTACCTTTTTGTTATTTTATTGGCAATGTATTTTTAATTGTCTAATGACATGTTGATTGCTGTTCTGTTTGATTCTTTGTTCAGTTACACTTGAATTACATCTGCTATAGAAATGCATGCTAAAACATAAGCAAATAGCTTATCTGTCTTTCTGTATTCTGTAGTATATTGAATCTACTTTGTGACATCACAGTGGCAACCGAGTTGTATGCAGGCGTATATATTTTAAATAATTTTAATACTCTGGAGGGCATTTTTTATTGTAAAACAACCTAAAAACTGATTGGAATATCCTTCATGGAACCAGGCCAGTAGATTTCAGAGCCTTTGTTTAAAACATTTGTTACTAGTTTAATAATAGAGTCATTGTGTCATCCCCGTTTCATCTGTTTATTTGTCAAAAGTTGTATTCATGTTTGAATGAGATGAAACTACTATTGATGATTGCTCTTTCACATATGGAGCAATTCTAACATAAAAGTATACTTATTTCTGAGGTTGGTTTACTTTAGAGGGTTTTTATAGCTGCTTAGATTACAGTTCTTGTGGGTACTGAAGTTCAGAGCCATCAGATTGCCTGCAAACATGTTTTTTTGTTTTCAGTGCACTTTTTGTTGATCTTACTTGTTTTCATTATTGACTTTTAACTTGTTATCCATAAGCTGATTTGTCTTCAAACTGAAATATTCCTTTTAATACCACTGTTTTTCAACAGCATTTTTCTGTCACGATGGCCTCCTTAAATATCTGTGTACGTAACTTTTGTGCTTGGATGGTTCTAACGTGCAAATCAGCCCATGAAGTCCTTGTTCTCCTTCAGCGCAGAATTTTGAAGCTGTTCATTGTCCTAACGAGATACGTAGTCCAATTGAACTGTACCTAGAGTGGGATTTTCTGTGACTTTAGTTGCTGCTTCCCAGGGGAAAAAAAAAAAAGTGCTAGGTATTGTGTAACACATGATGCAACTTACTGTGCATGCCAAATATGTTGACTTTCTAAAGTTCCTATGAACTTCATTATGTCACGTGTAGGGAGACATGACAGATATGGGAATGTATATATACTCTGACATATAAAATAGTGGCTTTCTTAGTAAGTACAGAGTATTTCTCCCACTGTGTAACATAAGAAATTTACTAGAAATTTCATTTAGGTGTGCACTTCTTTATCTCATCAGTGTTCATATTTATGAACATTTAGTTTGTTATATTTAATAGCAAATTTGTTGTTCTGTACTGCAATTTATTGTTTGCTCATGTTATAATATTATATATTATTATATTATGTTGTTTACATTTACTATTTCCTTTTTTAAAAAGAGGTGGGAGTAAGTTCCCATCTAAGTATCAGCAGCAGCGTTGCCAAATAAACATAACTGGTAAGTATTTCAGAAGAGTGTTAAAATGTATTGTTGTTCTTTCTCTAATAGGTCCATGATTAGACTTCCTGTTTTACAAGATGTCCCAACATGTGTTGGGATGATAACTTCAGTACCACCTGAGAGCTTGGAGTCTGCCTTTCTGTGAAAGGTAAGGCAGCCTCTGTTCAATGTTTTTTTGTGTATTTCTAAGGTTTTCTTTTTACTACTCTTATTGGTTCTGCAACGCTACAACAAATAAATGAAGATTTGTTCAAACTATGATCATTTGTGAAGAAAATGAAGCTGTAATTTGTTGCTCAGCCTCAGAATAAGTTTGTATCTGGAAACAGAATGATTTAAATTTCTCAGTCTCTGCGAAGAAGGGTAAAATTAATACCGTTCCATGGAGATTCATTCTCTGTCAGATTCATTCATAAAGTCTAACTCATAAATAGATTCCTAGTAATAAACATGGGATGTAGAATAAGAACAATAAAAAGAAAACCTTAGAGAACCATTCAATAATGCGATAAATCTGACTTACATTATCCCTGTAGGCAAGCTCCATGCTCTAGAGGTGGTACTAATGTCCCGAAACTCAACACATGTTGGAACATCTTTGTGGAGGAGGAAGTCACTGATCAGTGAGCAGTATCTTCGAGGATCATTTACGGGGAAAAAAGTAAAAGGTAATAGTTTCTAAAATATATGGAGATGATTGTTCATTATGTTTATTTGGCAATCCTGCTGCTCATACTAAGGTTGCAATGTTTTTGTTTCTTAAAATTACTGAAATACCTAATAATCTTTAGTCTTTCTTTCTCACATAAGTTGAATTTGCACTTAAAAATTTCAGTGCTCTGCAGGTAAAAAATGTCACTCTCTGTTTTAATACACTGCATTTGTTAGTTGTCTTTATGCTGCTGAATCTATGGACACAGTCCACGTTGTAGGATAACTCACTGGCAGTTTGACACTTTTTTTCAGTGGTTAAGATATCAAGAGTGTTAGGCTGTGGTTTATCTAGTGTTAAATAAAGTAAGCCACAGCCAAATGTTGAAAAGTGTTGAACCAGTACAAAGACATTTTACTGATAACAAAGGGTTATTTGTTTTCAAGGAGGTAACAGCATCGCTGGACGTTGTGCCAGATGAGGTACCATCTGTTCCTGCACAATAACGTAAACGTATGAATCTGATATAAACCACCATAAAACACAACTGTTTTGACAAAATCACATGACCATATCTGATCCGGATTCACTTTGTAGTGGTGGATGATCTGATAATACACAGATTTAGCATTAATTAGTGAATGTGTTGAGATGTCCTGATGTTGACAACTTTTCCTCTAATCCTGGACATACACACAATGTTGCTGACACTCTGAAATTCAGGTTACGGTTTACTCTTCTGGTATCCTTTGTAATTTCCTGTGTTCTTTGTGCACATATATCTTTTCCAGGTGACTTGCCCATCCTGCCTCCTTAAGATGTGGCTTCATGTTGAACTAGTCTGCCTAATGTCAGTGAACATCTGTGATAGCTCTTCAGATATGTAACCTATGAGACATTTATAGGGTCAGAGCTAGAGTTTCTTCAGGAAAACTAAATTGCCAAAGTGTGTACATTATTTCCATAATCTGCTTCAAAAAAACAGAAGCATATAGACAAATTCTTTTTCATGGTTTTTATTTTTATCTTTTTGTGAACATGAGTTAGATTGTTCTGCTATTGCAAGGACCATGTCACAGTATACTGGCATCTGTGCTTGTCATTTCTGACATTCTTATAACAGTTCTTTCCCATGTCTTGCTCACCTAACATAAACCCGTAATCATATTGTTCTTTTACTTAAGCCTGAGGTCTTGTAATGGTTTAATATCTTTTCATCTTCTGTTTAAGACATTGAGATTTTGATTTCTTCCACAAGGAATTAGATAAAAAACAGTTTAGTTACAGAGAAAATAAGGAAAAAAATAATTGCAGTTCACTTCTGTTCCTTCAGAGTTCGCATTCTCTTGCTGTCCACTCTGATCAAGCTGTCAGGCTTGCTGTCTGTCTGAATACCAAATATTCTGTTCTAGTGCTAGATGCACTGCTTTTCTGTTAGTGCTTTCCTGATTCATGGCAACTACTTCCACTTTCCAGGCCTCTGCTTACCTGTACATAATGCTGTTTGGCAACTAGCGTGGTTCTGTTGAAGACAAACTGCTTAGGATTATAGAAATGCTCTTTAGGGATGATTAATAGCTGCCTTTTAGCTGTTTAATTACTTAGCTCAAAGACAGAGTTTTGGAAACTGGATTGTCTGGTTATAAATATTTTAGGTCAGACCTCTTCTCAAATTAGTTCTTTCTATTTGCCAGAAAGTATGAATTATGTTTGTAATCCTGGACTTATGCTCTTGCTGAGAATTCTTAAAGAAATAAGGCTTTTCTGTTTTCTCACTTTTACATTACTTTTGTCAAAAAACGCTAATCATATAAGAAGGGTTAAACAGTTTCTCTAGTAATTCTTTTTCTGTTTCCTGGATATTTTTCCCTGCCCTAACTCTCACTGACTTGCACAATAGCTTTGAATAAGCATAGGGAATAGGAATTTTGGCCTGGTTATGTGTGGATTTTTGATCTGTGCGGCTGTTTCTATGTGTCCGTTGTGTTAAAATAATTATACTGCTATGACTCCCTAGAATGGAGCTATTTTTCACTCTGGTCTTGGTTTTGTAAGAATTAGGGGTATTAGGTAAAATTAGGAGGTGACAGTTCAAAACAATCAAAGGTGAATAGTTAAGTTGTCAAACCTTTATTTTAGGATGTTGCAGGTTCAAGAAATGACTTGAAAAATTAATGGGAAAAAAAATCCATCGAGAGGTAGTGAAGAGTAAGATAGGTCCTTTAGGATGGTTCTAAGCTGTATATGGTTGCAGTTTTACATGGACGCTCTTTTGTTGTTTGTTTTTTTTCAGCAGCATTTCACACTACTAATGTTAGAGAATGGGTGCTGGACTGTATTATTCAGTATAACCTTTCTTAACTTCATACACAATTGCAGAAATGCAAAAAGTTTATTATGGTATAATTTGTACTGAATAAGTTAAATCCGCTGTAGCATCTGAAAAAAGCTTTGAGTGCTTTTCTCTGCAGTGCGTTCTCCTGCAGATTGAGTCTTAGCTGAATCTTACTTTGCTAGAATAATTTGGTTGGCACTTCTTTTGGACAGAGCAGAAGAGGAGAGTATTACAATTTTCAGAATATTTATTTAGACTTTGTATGCATTAAGTTACATTAGAATTGTATGGCTGGTCTTTTTTGCTGTGTTTTGCATTGAGAAGAGCTATGTATTTCAAGAATTTTCATCTGCAAGTTGGATTTATTTATATGTATATTTAAAAGTAACTAGTGTTTCACTGATTTCTCAGTTTCACAAATTGCTTCCTGAAAAATCATCTCATGGTCTGTAGTTCTGAAACAGTATAGAAAAGACACTGAGCCCCAGCAAGTCCTGAGTACTCAAGCATGTCGTACACTTTTATCCAGAAGTGAGCTCATGAGATTTTATTCTGTGAAAGGAAAAATGTTCTTATATAAACAAGCTTACTAAAGTAACTAATGTGGAGCCTTCCATTGTTTTGTAAATAACGTTTATGATAAACTGTCATTATTTCTAGCATAGGCAGTTTATGTGAAGGTGAACTAGAAGTACAGAAGTTGAACAGTATGGGGTGCTACTTTACCAAATCTTTCCCAAACAGTTGAGATAGTTCAGGATTGGTTTGGAGCTGTGGAATATATCTTGGCCATCTGCCCCTCACTGGAGGGATGCTGGTTTGTACCTGCCAGAGGGAATTGTTTACCAAAACACAGAACGCTTGGCACCAATTCTCTCTAGTTTGGCACAAAGCATTCCCTAGCCTGTGGTTTCCCTAAACACTCTCCAGATTCCAGGTTTCTCAGAGGCACCTGCTCAAACTACTTCAGATTTGCTGATTTTGTGAAAGCAACTAAAGCTTTAGTTTTACCTTTCCCCATCATGTCTCCCAGACAGATTTAACAGTAGAGCAAATCAACACTGATTAAATTATTTATTTGTTTATTTAGTAAGACTTAAAGTGAAGCTTCTTTTTATTTAAAGGACTGAAAACCTAGGATGACAGCTAAAGTCATGGTACTGTTTGTTTTGCCTGGGATTGCTAGGTTATCTTATACTCCTAGGAATCTCTAATCCCCGTCATCATAGCTAGTGATTTACTATTTGCACATTGCTCCATTTAACAAGCTTTTCCTTCTGTTTTTAATACTAAAAAGTAGTCTGGGGCTCTGACAGCCCCTCCAGACAACTCCGGAGTGTTTTGTACCCAGCCAGCCTCCTCAGTTTCTTTCTTTGTTGTGTTCAATCCCCAACTGTCTATCTTAATGTGTAAGATCGAGTTTTCCCTTTGATGGAGTTTTGAATGCAGTGTTGATGTCTGAGGACACTGCTGTGTGGGAGATGTCCCGGTCTAATCAGGTTGGGCTTCAGGACAGGGGACAAGTAAGTTCAGTAATGGCTATTTTATGGCTCCTCGGGCTCTTAGTGCGTTACAGTTGTTTCCTCACTGTGTTTAGTCAGGCTAATTGTTAGATGTTGTTCCTGAGTGTAGAATGAATGATGTCATAGTATTAGGCAAAGTGCCTATTGCTTTCTGCTGATTTCCTGACCTGCATTCTGTAGAGAACTCATGGTACGTTTTAGGACCTGCAGATATTGTTTGTGTTGTTTTAGAAGGGAACTGCTTGCCACTTTTTCCCCATTTTTGTCAGCTGTTAGCCATCAGAAGTTTCTGTGCAGCTTAAGTCTTGAATGATGACTACTTAACTGGTCGTGATGTTTTTAATGATATTTAATTTTATAGGGATTGACACCTTCAGCAGAACTATAAAATCATTGCTTTCTTTCATGCTATTAAAATGAAGGGCTGAAATTAATTAAAGAATTGCATCATTTTAAAGATTTGGAAGATTACTGCAGCAATTTAGCGGGTAATTTTTCAAAAACATTACTTTTCTTGATGGGGAAAATTACAGAGAGACAGGCTTATAAACTGTGGTGAATAGTTTGGGATGAATGAGGAGGAAGGACGCTTGAGCTTATAATCATAGGTGCAAGGCACAGTCAGGTACTTTTTATGCTCGGGGGATGGGGTAGCTAGGTATGGCCAGATGCATCTTTGTTTTATTATTCCCCATCTGATGCTGTTAGATGAAGTAAAATAGAAATTTAGACAAATAGGGAATATTGCAGATGCAAGGAGGATGAATTTCTATTTCCTTTCATCTTGCTCTATGCAAGCCTGTTGTAACAGCAGATGAGGCCTGGACCTGTGAAATCTGGTTCCGATTGTGGCCAATGTTTAACATAAAGAACTTAAAGTTGAAGTTTCTTCTAATTTTAAGATGATAGCAGTGAGTACTTTCTGCAGTTCTGGCTGACCTGTGATTAAGGGCAAATTGAGAATAAATAGGCTCTCTCCCAGTGTTTGTGTTGAAGGACAAGACAAATTCAAGCCCTAAATATATGCTGTTTAATCGTTTAAAACCAATTCTTTAAAGTTTTTTTAAGTGTAAATGTAAAGAGATTTTATACAGGCATTCAATAATTTATCACATCAGTAATCAGTCAGACCTAATGTTTTACAAATAATTTTTTTATCTTTGATATCCGTCCTGTCAGTCCTCTTTAAGTATAAATTATTCAAGTAACTTTTTGATTCTTTGAAAGCCTATCTGCAATGATAGTGTTTTGTCCTGCCTCTCAAATAGGACAGTATTCTTTTTATGACTTATTTTGGTTTGTTTGATCAATAAAATATAATTAAATTTCTAAAGCACAGCAAAGTCGGTACCCCTCAAATATGGAAGTAGATAATAGCACGCTTTAAAATTTTCACTTCTTAGAACCTGAAAGTTTTCAATGACAAGGTTTAGGCACTTTTATGTTTGTGAAAAAACAACCTTGTGCTAGTGACACATATGCCAATATCAGAATAATATTGCTGAATGCTTTTTCCCTCAAGGTTTTTGAAACTTATATACAAGTTCTAACTTTATAGAAATTCTCTTGCAATATTGCAAACTTTTAAGTAGAAAACAGTTTATTTGTAACAAAAATATTTCAGTGGTTTTTTATACTTTCTTTGCATGCTATTTCATATGCTGTAGAGCTTTATTAAATGCTGACTGAACCATGGTTTGCTACTAATGTACCAAACATGTAATTAAGATTGAATATGTAGACAGGCCTTATTATGCTGTTCTATAAATGCTTGGCAGATTAGAAATTTGTTCATTTTGGAAGTATTAATTTGTGATCCCTCATATTTTTCACATATGACAAGGTGACTCAACCGACTACTTTGTAGTGATACCCCTGAGAAGCAATTGAGACTTAAGTCCTGTCACAAAGAATAGAAGTGTTCGTGCTATCATTCATTGCTTCTTCATGGTCTTTTACAGCTCTAGTGTACTGGGCAGAATGCTTGAATGAAAAACATGACCTTAGTTATGTTTTTTAAAACTTAAAAACTCAAATTCAAGTGGAGAGATCGGTTAGAATTACAGCTTGGAGCCTTGCTTTGCTCTATCTCCATCTCCGTTGTTATCCTTGATGATGTTTTTATCATCGCTCTAGGAAAAGTTCAGAATTACATTGCTAAAGTCATTTTAAAGGCTTAAGGATTGTGCTTGATGTTGAAAATGTTTAAATTTAGCAAATGTATTATTTAGTAGCAAGCAATTTTTTTCAAACTATACATTTCCTGATGTTTTAAATGTGTAGCTCCTCACTGCTTTATAATGCAGAATTTGGGTTATGAATCTACAAGTTAAGACGTCCGCAGTATCAACCTTAGAGCACATTAAGGGGAGCAGAAAAAAAGTCAGAAATAATTATAACTTTTTGTTAAAAAACAAAGGTATGTTACAGCACTTTGTTGATCAACATTAATTATTTTGTTTAATCTTTATTTTCTCTTTGTATTTTGTGTGTCTATATGTATGTAAGTATACATACTAAGACCAGTTAGTGCAATTAGGATGGGAATTTGGAGTGCTGGGACTAAAAAAAATATCTGCAATTGAACCAGCTATCCTGTGACCTGGTTGGAAAGAAAAACTGCATATGATAATATTTGTGCTTTATGATACAGTTAAGTAAATAAAGTATTTTCATATAATTGCATATACAAATTTTCTATAACTTTATATTTATTTTCCTCTATCAAACTAAATATGAACTATCTAGTTCATATTTATTGTCATATTTTAGTGTCTGCACAAACATTCTTGTGAAGGGAAGATAAACCTTTCTGAATTAAAATTGGAAAAAAACCAATGTGCTTTAGGAGTGGGTCTCAGGTATTTCCTATCTGAAGATCAGCGTAATTTTCCTTTCAAGGAAAAAAAAAAAAATTCCAGTATGCTTTTTTTATATAAATAGGAGTGGATGAAGCTCAGGAGGAGATGTAAGTTCCTATTTTGAAGTCTTAGTATCTTTTTCTTCACCACTACAAGTATTAACTTTTTTCAGCCTTTTGCATAGAGTCAGTTTCTACTTGGCATTTTTTGACTTTATGAGGTAGTGTCATTTTGCTACTTTTACTGCTTTTAAGTAACTACTTATATAGCAGAAAAAAAATTTAAGAACTATTTTTAAAAGTCTCTAAGAATGTTATCAAAACTTTTCTTCAGTCAGAAAATCAGTAAGGTTTTATAGAGGCCTGTTTGTGAGAGTGTAACTTAGGCAACCTTTCCAAGTATACGTGAAATTACTGTTTCAGGAGCATGCTGGTAGTTTTCCCATCTTTGCCCCAAGTGCAGCCCAAGTATTTAAGTAGTGTGCCAAATCTTCATGTAGTATACAGCTTTGGAATGTACCCTGCTTCTGATGTCCTATGCTAACAGAACTAATGACTGGTATAATTTAGAGCAAGGAAGACGTGTTGTTTCCACACATGATGAATGTTGTGGATGACGAGTTGACTTCTTATACATTTATCTTTTTGTAGTCTGCTTTCTTGTTGTTTTTGGGGAAATTTGTGCTGTATTCTTTCTTCTTTAGCCTGCTTTCCAAAGAAAGCTAGCCTTAGATGATGGAACAGTCTATTTACCTTCCTTCTCTCTCCCTGCAGATAACTTTCGAATTTATTGATAAATCAACAGCTAGATAGCCCTTGTGTGTTCCAATTGAGAGGAAAATCAAATTTTCTTTTCTTTGCTCTTCTGAATGGATAGCTGCCAATCAGCATTCTTGTACAGACTTGCCTCAGGGTGAGCTGGCTGTGCCCAGCTGGCAAGCTGGATAAATGTGGGCTGGAAGATAGGCCGGGGGGTGATGCTACATGTGTGAGGGAGCTAGGATGTTGTGATAAGAAGGGATAACAAGGAATGCGGGAAGAAATTGGAGCTGTTCAAGAGAAGCAGGAATCATAGAATCAGACTAGATTGTCTAGGTTATTGTCCATCTGAGTCATAAAAACATGCAAGGTGGGAGATTCCAGAGCTTTTCTCTGCAAAGTATTCTAACATTTAATGAAGAATTCTTGCCTATGTCTGGTCAGAACCTTTACTGTTTTAGTTTATGAATTCTTCTCATCCTTACTCCAGGCATCTCAATAAAGGGACTGAACTAATCTTCCTGAATAACCTCTGCCTTAAGTTTTCTCTTCTCCCAGGTAAAGATCCCTCAGGTTCTGCTTGTGTTGACCAAATGTTCCAGCCCTGGTGACTTGTCCCTGGACTCAGATTTTTCAAATCTTTCTTGTACTGGGGTACCCAAAACTGAGCTGTGGGCTGGACCAAAAGAAAAGGAGTAGTCACCTCTCTTGATGTACTGACTACTTTTGCCTCCTGTTGATACAGCCAGCTGTACTGATAGTTTTCACTGTTGCCAGGATGCATTGCTGAATCATGGCTGGCTGACTGCCCACCATAAGCTTTCCATCAGCTGCACAGCATTCGCTGTGCTGTCATCTGCAAACTTGATGAGGGTGCCTTAGATCTCCCTGTACATCCCTGAGAAAGGTATCCAGAAGGGCAGGTCCCAGGACAGACTCGTGAGGGCCATCATTTATAACTGGCTTTCAGGTAGTTTTCTAGAATTGTGAAGACTCGTGCAGAGGGATTTCAGGAGTAGGAAATCTTACAGGGTTATCGTGGAGGCTGGTGGGGAGGGTCTAGGACATGACTCTGGGAAGTGGGCATCTCAGGAAATGATCCTTTCGTTATGGATGAAGTTCCAAAGAGTTGAATAGGCAAAACAAGCTGCATAGTAGTTGAGTTGACTTAGGGCAAAAGTGCTTAAAATTAGGAAAGCTTTTATCATGAGAAAAGGAAAAAAAAAAAAAAAGGTGGTGGTAGCTCTTTATTATGAAAGCACTGTGTGTTCAGAGAAGTTGGGTAGCTGTAGTTAAACAGCTGAAATTCAAAGAATTATTATTGTAACAATTATTCATTCCTACTGGTAACTAGAATACCTGGCAGAATTTTCCATCTCAAGCCTCTTTTCTAGATACTAGTTAATTAAATTTCCCTTTCTGCTTGTATTCTATCATTCAGACTAGGTTTTTTATTTTCTGATTGATAGCTTTGCTTACACGTTTGCATAATAAAGTGGTGCATGCTCAAATAGGTGTGGATATTGCAAGCCTGACTTGCACAAATAGCTCCCACCAACATGAATAGTCCCAGCCACTTCAAGGCCTTAATTTGCATGAGTAACAGTTGCGGCGTTGGGATCTTAATGCGAATGTCTGCTTTCCATTATGCGTTCAGCTTTCAGCAACCTCGGTGGAGCTCCATCTCTATTACAGAGGACAAATTGGGCACCAAGACAGATGGAATTTTTTTAGCGGCAAAGCAAAAATCAGTTGAAGTCATATACGTACTGCTGAAGTCCTTAAGGTATCGCGTACTGCGTGAAGGCAGCGATAGCTTAAGTTAAAGAGATAACGACTTCAAAGAATCATTACCAAAAAAAAATTAATATCAGAAATATATGACAGAATTCAGCTCTGGGAAGCGTGGGGATGATGTGCTGTAGTGATGTAATAAAATATACATTTAAATAGACAGAACGGTTGGAGAGAAAAAAAAAAAAAAAGAAAGAAAGAGCAAAAGGAGCTCAGCCGGCCGGGCGCAGCCGGTTCCCGCCGCAGCAGGGCGCCTCACGCGGGCTCTCCCGACGCGCTGCTGCGCGGGATGGGTGCTGCAGCGCCCCCTGGCGGGAGGGCGGTGCCGCCCCGCGGGTGGTGCCGTGCGCGCTGCCGGCTGCTCTCGGCTGCTGCCGCTGAAACGATGGAGCTGTAGGCATGTCAGAACGCTGCTCGTTTACTCGTCTTCGTTTTTCGGACGCGTGATGGTTTCTTACCTTTGAGTTTGGCTGGAAAAAGATAGGAACGCGTCATAAAACAGGCTCATTTTTAAACCTCTCAGGTTTGTATTTCTGTGGAGGTCCCTCCCACAGGCGACGACTGCTCTAATTAGTCACTCAGGAAACACTTTCCAGAATGTTCTCAGATAGTTTCCTGGAATGCTTTGCGTGCGTACTATTATGTCACGAGTGAACGTATTCAAGCATTCTTAAGGCTTATGTTTGTTTAAAGAAAAGCTAGTAGCGTGTGCTGAAGTACGCCGCTGTGGGCTGCAGCCTGGGCGTGTGGGCGCTGGAAGTGTCAGCAGTGATCCCAAAGCAAAGGGTTTGCTGCTTCTGAGAACTCAGATTGCCTCATCTTCTACTTCTGTCACTGTACTGGGGTAAAACCTGTACGGTGCCTGAGTGTCTTCTGAGGGGTAAAGAAGCAACTCTGGATTATCTCGAACTTTAAACTGTGACCACGTCTGTTTTCAAGAGGTAATGAATGTATCACCAAAGCTTCAGAAATTTACTATCGAGGATTTATATGCTCAACAAAATAATGTTGTGACTTCGTGTTCTTTACAGGTTGGGCTTTTTTTTTTTTTTTTTTTTTGGTGGAAGGTCAGCTAATTTTCTTTTCTTTTCTTTTGCTTTGCTTTAGCTAAAAAATTAGGAATTACTGATGTGCCAGCTGAGGTGGTTACTTTTATTTCCCATGCAACACAAAGCAGATTAAGAACAGTGATAGAAAAAGTAACAGTGATAACCCAGCACCGCATGGAATCATACAAAGTAAGTGTGCAAATCAAGCTATTGGATATATATAGTGATAGTCATATAGTGGTGCAACTTGACACAGTTTTTTTTCTTAGCACATGGTACATGTTTCGTGTTCATTTTGTGTGCAGAGCACATTTTAATCTCAAATTTATCTACCTCATTGCATAGAGAGCAGTGGGATGATGACCTTGCTTGCCAGACCTGTATTCTCTATCATAGAATTTGTGTGTAAAATTGTATTCATCTTTGTATGCTGAAGTGTCCAGCTTGGCTCACCTGTTAAGCTATTTCTGCTCACCTTTTGTGACCAAGGCTGTTGATTCATGCCTTCTCTTTTGCTGATTGGACCAACATTGCTTCAATATTTAGGAATCTGTAGTAGCTGTACATGTCTTTGACTGTGTGAAATACTAATACTTATATACTTGCCATTTAAAAACTTTAGCACAAAACTTAAGATGTTTAACTTAAAGAATATAATGATAAGACAAGGATAAAGCTGTTTTCAGATTAGAGGGAAGAGCTGCTAATTTGTCTTAAGCCAGCAACTAAAGAATTCAATTAAATTCTTCACTATAATTAAATAATATTCTCTTTAAAAAAAAAAAGATTTCAAGTTATTCTGATACCATTGTTAGTGATTGTATTCTTGGAGAAAATTGAAATAATTTAGGTATCTTAAACCAGAAGGAAAATTGTAATAAAAAACTGCAAACCAGTTTGAAATTCAGGTAAGTCAAATATGTTTTATTATTAGAAATGAGTTACTTTTTTTTTTTTTTTTAATAAAAGAAAATTGCTAGCAATTGTTAAACTAATACAAAAGCATAGAATCACAGAACGGCCAGGGTTGGAAGGGACCTCAAGGATCATGAATCTCCAACCCCCCTGCCACATGCAGGGCCA
>JAOWBP010004096.1:1791614-1829994 GCA_028571105.1 Tragopan temminckii | reverse complement strand
GCTTAATGTTTGCATCTACACGTTCCCTAACGCTGTTGTTTTAGTAAAGCTCTCATGTCATTGTCCCTGGTATGTGCAAACTGAATGTTGTTCTCAGCAACTAGACCGTTGTTATAGTTTACTTTAGTGACTATTTCTTTCAAGTTTTATTCTCCAAACCTTAGCTACACTTCTGTGCATCACTGCACACCTATATGCTCAAGTTACCATTTGTTTTGATCACCATAAAATATACGTGTTTGAATTTCAAACTAACTTGAGTACTTTTTGTCTGCTAGTGGGAGCTCCTTTTCTTCGTTGAAGTAAAATCTCATATTGTACCCCAGTAAAAAGAAAGGTATGGGATAAGGAAAAAAAGGACAGTGCTATTGTTGTTTTAATTCTACATTTCATAGTTATGCGAATCCTTACAATTCGTGTTATTCTTCATTCTATATTTATTGTCACTTTATTCTCACTAGGGATGGTCTTGGTGCGCACAGATGCTGGACAACTTGTGATGGTGCCTCAGCAGGCTCTAGCCCAGGCACAGATGCAGGCTCAAGTACAGACACAGGGACAATGTCCTACCAGCATTTCACCTCGACTTTCAGTGCCCACAAGTGGCCCAGTTTTTCGCCTAACAACAGCTCAGGTATGTCTGGCTCGATTTCACCTTGCTTTGGTGTGTTTCGTTCCCCTCTGTCTTCTACATTATCAGTTCTTTGACAAATGTGCTTCCCGCACACACACTTTTTTTTTTTTTTTAATTGACAACCAGGAAATACTTATTCAAATACAGTTTATTTTCAGTGGCTTGAATTTTTTTTTTTTTTTTTTTCCTCCAGAAAAATCTGGTTTGCAGGTTTTCTCAAGAGCCTTTTTGGGCTGTGAGTTCACTGGAGGTCAGAAGACTCAGTCTTAGACAGAAATTAGTTTGGAATGTGTGTCACTGACTTAGTAAATGACTTTGTTCCTTCTCTGAGTCACTGTGATATTTCAGCATGGTGAATGGATGTATGTGATCACTAGATTTCACTAGAAATTAGAAAAGAAAAAGCAAAGTACATTCTATGCTGCAATTCACAGTAGTTAAATTTTTGTAGTATGCTTTATTTGGGAGAAAGATTTGATTCTTTCGGTTCACTTCCATTTTATTTTCAAGGATGAAAGTGTGGAGTTTGTTTATTTATTTATTTTAAATTACTTTGTAAACTTTTTTGTTTAAAATTCTGTAAGGATGCTGTTCAGCTTCAGACTATGCATGGCCAGTGCTTAACTATCTTACTAAAATGTAGAGACAGACATCTTCAGATGTATAGGGCTGTTGTGCTATGATAATTACAGACGGAGTGAAAGGTAACCTTGCCTAAGTTCACTGTTTATGAAAGAGATAATCCTGAATGAAATTATGAAAAATATGCCTTTATAATTTTTGATTGATTGTATTTTCCCGTGTTAATATTTGACTGCTGTCCCATTATATGCTTTGTGTTTTACATCATGTTTGTAGTTTAAGAGATTGTTTAGTTAAAAACTAAAAGCAATGGTAAACTTTTCAGAAGAGAAGGAAGCCAGAATAGAATTCATAATTGAAATTGAAGTAATCTAAACCATAGAGTAGCCAAGTAAAATGCAAGTTTTAGATTGAATGTAATAGGAATATTGTGTAGCTCAACAGAATGTATCTCAAGAAGAGCATAAAAGCCTGGAAACGTTTGAAAAACTTTATGCTGTCAGAAAAAAGGGTAAGTGCAGTATTAGATGGAATATTGTAAAAGAACTCTGCAGGAAAGGCAGCTGGTTAATATCTAAATTTGTGAGATCTGGAAGGATAAGAAGATCTGTAAGAATCCTTCAGAAATAAATACGAGATGTCAGGAAAATAAACACAGTGACAAGCCTATATTGATTTCCAGGTTTTTGTTTTTTTTTTTTTTACTAATTTGACACAAAGAAAAATCTGGACGATGTTCATTATTTAGTTTGTATGTCTGTCATTGGTTGTTTGCTTTCTTGTTTTGTTTGCTTTTAAAATAAATGCATTACTGCTTTATTATTGACTATGACAGAATATACAGCACACACAGTCTAACAACGGATTCTGAGATGAATGTATAGCACAAATGCATAACAGATCCTGGGGTGGGACTGCACCAAGAATATGACCTCAGCCTGTTAAAATGAGTTAGGTTTAGTTGGTTTGGTTTCATACGGTAAGTTTTCGTGCAACTTTAATTGCTGTGGGTAGCATTCAGAATTAAAATTCAGAGTGGAAACATTCATAGGAAATTACACATTAACAAATAGTCTGTTATTTGAGAACATACGAGGAGTACGTCTTTATTGTACATAGAATCTTATGACAAAAATGCAGTTCTGCTTGGCTGCATGTGTTCAGTCTTTATTAGAAGATTGGAATTTGTATATGTGCACAACAGATGTTGGGAGTTGATCATATTGGCCTCAGGCGGGTGTTCTCCAGTTATATGAAGTTGTTAAGATTGTGGAAATAGTGTAATCTGACGTGCTGGGTTTTTGTACAAATTAAGCTCTGAGGATACTGCATGTTCACATGGTGGTAAAGATGCTAAAAATCTGAGAGAGCTAGTTCTAGTATTAGGATGATGTAGTTGTTTTTCTGCAGGATTCTGACCTGCTAGATAACCTGCAGAGCATTAAAGATATTTCTTTATACTTGTTAGTGTTAATTAACAGCTTGAGAATAGAGGCCAGCGATGCCTTAGGAATGGTAAATTTCTTACAGCACGCAGTAGTTAGGGTATTTTTAAGGTGGTGGGATTTGAATCATGGTATTGTAGCCAGTCAGGATTCGTCTGCCTTGAGAGACCTTTGTAGTCACTGCCCAGGCAGTACTGTGTTTCTTTAATTGTTGTCATTAAGAAAGATTAGAAATATTTAACAGTGTCCCTCAAAAATACACATTTTTGTATGTTAATGACTCTGTGGTGTGTCAACTCTTTGATTTTTACAGTGCTAATTGTATATATGTTTGACATTGAAATGTAATTTGAAGATAATGACTTGAGGCATTTTAAAGCCACATTGTAAAAATCTGAATTCTAAAGGTTTTGTCATATCAGAACTAGAAGACTTTCATTTGGTCAGGTGAAAGTTTATAACTAGAAGTTTTTGGAGGCAACGTCCAGTGATAAATACTATGCTGAGTTTTTGCAAGTGTCAGTTGTTTGAGTAGTCATTCTGGTTAGCCAAGAAAAAAGATGAAGCACTAAAATGCAGAGAGTTGGATGTACTGAAAAAGAATTAATACAGTGAGTTAGTACTCAGAGTATTTTCTAGGATATTAGATCTTACTAGAAAGAACGTGTTAGTCAATGTCTACTTCGTAGCTCCTCTGTTTGCTTTTCTTTAGTTTGTACTGATTTCTAGCCAGCATCAAATACCAGCTCAGTAATTGTTTTCAGTGTTACTGTTGTAATTTCTATATACACTTTAAATAATTATGTTAAGGAAGTATGTTATGAGCTATGTAGTTAGATGTAAAATAAGGGTTATTAAATTATCTCACAAAGAAATTGCAAAATCTGGTAGTTAGCTTTGGCAACTCATTGAGTGCTGAGAGTGAGAGCTGCAGAATATAAAAGGAATGACTTTAAAAATAACAAGAAAGATGGTATGCAAAACTAACAGAGTGTGCCTCTGAAATTGGAAGCTCTGTGAATCTCTTTCCTCTCAAAAAAAAAAAAAAAAAGTGGGGAAAATAAATAAATGTTTTAAGTGTTCTTTAATCTACTTGACTTAATCAATACATACAGCTATACAGACTCTGGGCTACTTCTTTAGCCTGGTAATGTATCAAGATTTCCTTCCTGTATCCCAGGACCATTATTTGATAGATCTTCTCCCCGTTGTTTGGGAGGAAAAATTCCTGTGACTTCAGCAGCTGTGCTTACATCCAGGACAGTCTATGAGGAAAGAGCCAACTTTCTGTAGGAGTAGAAGAAGAAAGCATAATTTAATTTCCCTCAGGATTTAACATATGAGCCTAGCATAACTCTTTCCTTTGATTAAAAAACAAGCACGTGTTGCCTTGCTCAGAGCTCAAATATCTCCATACAAGAGTATTTTCCTCCCTGGGTAGAAAAGTAAGCATTGTGATTGCCGTGTCAAACAGAAAAGTTCGGGAAAATTGAGACGCATAAATTCCCATTCATCCCACGGTAATCTCTTCTTTAACTGTGCAGTGAGTTACAGTCTGTGATAAATGCACAAAGATAAAAGCATCAGCTAGACCAGGTACACCATTACTGCAATTACTGTTGCACTGCAAGCTTAAATTTGGTGTTTCTTTCTTTTGGGGTGCTTGGCTTTCCTATTTAAGTTACTTCTTTTGATTATAGTACCTTGATTCAATTTCTGTTAAAATTCTGGAAACTGACGAATCAGATAAGCAAGTACCTTGTAGGAGAGGTCTCAATTCTGATTAGTTTAATGCAGAGCTTAAAGGCTGTAGAGTATGGGAGTGTCACAAAAGCATGTGCAATGTTTGAAGGGCAGTCAGAAGTAGTGGAATGGATTCAGGCTGAAGAATCAGCATTTGAATAGTACAGAGAAAGCAGTTGTAGATGAATGTAATGTAGATGATGTAAATGTAGTATGAAGATATGTGTAGTATTTCAGTGATCTTCTAAATGTGCATCTCTGTGGTTTCTTTAAGTAAGAATTCAAGAAAACTTGAAATTTTATATTAAAATGATTTCAGTTTAGATCAATCATAAGGTTGTAGATGACTGTGAGAGGGATATTAACTACAGCTAGCTATGCTTTTTTTTTAAAAAAAAGGGAAATTATATGTCCAAGTATTCAGATGTAGATATTCAGATGTAGAAGAACAAAACATTTTTTGGTTTAGGAATACAGTTCATCTTGTAGGTGTAGCTGGCAGAACCTTATTTTTTTTTAAATATCTCGTGTTTTACCAGGAAGAGCTTACTCTTATGAAGGATTATTATGAACTTTTGATGTATTAAGAAGTTACACTGTGAATACTTTCTCACTGATAATGCTTGTTTGAAAAAAGCATTTAACAAGATGATAAATTTATAGTGAATATTGGTTTGAATTAACAGTGAATAATTTTCTTTGAATTTTTTATTTCTACACATTTGTTTTAGTTTCCTTTTGGTTTTGATCAAAATCATTTTTTTCTGAGTGCTAAATCATTAACATTGGCAGAACTGTACCTGCTGAATGACCTTAGTTAAAACAGTGTGTGAAGAATGAGCTATTATTTGATGGAACCTCAGTTGTCTTAGAAAAAAAGTTTGCTGTAGAGTCTTTTACTACAAGTAGATTAAAGAAGCACAAGTTTACTTGCATCACCATATACTTCAGAGATGAAAACTTTTGCAATTATTATTTAGTTTGTGTTACACTTTTGTCTCCATGTCTTGTTTGGAAGTCTGTGCTTGTAAAATTATGAAAAATGAGCAGGTGCTGCCATCTAGTTTTTCTCTGGTGAGTTTCTTTTGTTTATCTACACTTTCCATTTGTACAGCTGATGGCTTTTCATACTTTTGATGTGGCACATACTTGTTTGCTGGTTTTCAGGACCCGTTAGTTTTATTTTCATAACCAAAAAAAGAGAAACATAAATTTTTCAATTAAAATTATTTTAAATTAGTTACAAAATTAAAGTACTTCTGGACAGCAAGAGGAAAGAAGTAAGCATCATATAGAGAAGAGCAGTGTTAAGCAGCGGCTTAGCCTTCACCGTCATAAGTTCTCAAATTGTTGATGTTTGAGAAATTCTTCTTGCTAAAGCTGAGCCTTTCAAGTCTGAGATAGTTCTGATGATACACTTTGCCTGTATTTTTATTTCTGTTTTTTTACAGTTTTGATATATTTTTTTCTGGTTTGTGTATTTATTTTTTCTGTTTTTCACATCCTTCCTGCTTTCCTGATAAATGTTTATTTTATTTCTTTGAAGTAAATTGTAAGCAAATTGAGAAATCTTTGTTGTTTCCTGAAGTGCATTAACTTTATTATCACATTAGCTATCCCATAGTATTTTTGTATTGACAGTTTTGAAGCTTGTTCCTCTCGTACAGAATTCTGGAAAAGACATTTGTGTTAGCAGGGCAGGTAGGTTGAAATGCTGATATCTTGGCTGTGCTTCAGCCACGAAACCATTTTCCTTCCACGCATTCTACTGTTTACCTTTTGTAGTGTTAACATACAACTTTTCAACTTCTTAACGTATCGTGCCTACAAAACTCCCAAACATTAGTAAGGCTTTAAAATTAAGCTTGCAAAGACTAGGAAACGCTGAATTCCTGAGTAGTGCAGTAGTGGCTCCTATGTGCATGTGCTTTATACTACGTGATCATGTTACTATTTTTCTTAATTTTTAAAATGTTCAACAACCTTGTGAAGAATTATGTGATATTTTCTTCCTCAGCTGTTTGGTGGATTGCTTCAGGCTTACTTGCTGCTTAGTTTCTATGCATCTTTTTGAAGCAGGTATTAATAACTAAACAGGGTTTCTTTTGCAATGCTTACTCCTACAATAACTTTCTCAACAATACAGTTGAGGGGATTATTAGCCTCTTTTTCTGAGTAGAAAATAAAGATATTAAGTGAATAATTAAATATACTGGTTAACTTTTTGTTTTGACTTCGTTGTCTCCAGCTGCAGCCATGACCACACCAAGTCACTAACTCTACTTTTCAAGTTGCGCACTCATGTGTATGGCATAGGAGAATTCACATTAGGTTATCTGTATTTGCATGCAATAGAGTATTTGTGCAGCAGCACAGACACTGTGCCACTGAGGTAGGAGTAAAATCTAACCTTAGGGCCAAAATTTACCTACTTTTTACCCACCGGATTCTTTGGTTTGCTGTGCCTCTCCTCATGCCCTACTTACCTTTTGCGTTTTTCTTTCTTTCCTTCTTTCTTCTTCTTTCTTTTTTTTCCTTAGTAGTGTTCTGTCCCTTAGTAGTGTTCCTTAACACTGGCACCCTGAGTGTACATCAGTAGGTGGTACAGAATACAACTATACCACCAACTTGTTTCCAGAGGTTTACTGACGTCAGTGTACTAACCTGTGGCCGTTTGAATGGCCTTGATTTTAAAAAGCTGCGAGTACACAAAGTAATCCCCAAAGTTTGTGTTGTCCTGCCTTAGTAGTGGCAAATATTTCCTGTGTATTTCAATGTAGTTTTTTCATATTCATGTGGCCTGCTTTTTCAAATGCACTGTTTTGATTATTCCTTCAAATATAACAGCAGCTCACTTGTGCACAGCAGATACAAAGCAGGTTGCTCCTGTTTATGCCTCCAGCTTTGTCTTGCTACTTTTGTGTCCAGACAACTGGTGAGGAGGTCTACATAGGAAAGTTAAGATGTAGTTATTTAAGGAGTGAATTTGCAGTACACAGAGTAATGCCACACTGGCTCCTTCCGTGAACGATTACAGCGTGCACTGACTGCTTCTGTGGAAGTGACTTATTGCACCCTGGAAGTGGAGTAACTTGGGTTATCTGCATGACTTGTGCAGACAGAAAGACTCTTGGGACATCCGTCCTCCATGCTGGCCAGATCCGTTTGAAGTCCATGCTTCCAGATCTGTGCTGGGCTGTGCCCTGCTTAGAACAGTTAACCTCTTTGCACGGAAAGAGCCAACTCATGTCTGCATACAAAAGGCTATCTTAAGTATTCTCAAGTTTTCCTGTGGAGATTTGTAGTGGAGTGTTCATTCATGTCCTGGTTTCTTTGCGTGCTAATTTACAGGTGCAGTGGAAAGGCCTCTTAAACATTACATTTATATATTTAGGAAATACAAAATACATGATGCATCTGTTAAAAAATAATACAGCTACATTTGAAAATACATCCCTTTCTTGGTCTTGGTTAGTAATTTTGGAATTCAGTTACTTTTGTACCAAACCTTAGCAGTTGTTCTTTAAAGATCATAACAAAATCTTTGATGTTCCTGCAGGAGCTTGATACGTTGATTTATGATTTTCTTATATAGCATTGATAGTTTTTGTGGGAAAATTCTGTAGCCAGTAGTCTAAGCTATGTATGTATTTACAGAGTTCTGACTCCAGATCTTTCTTGGAACTGAGTGATATCAGAAGTTTGCCTGGTTGTCTCCCTTCTTTGTAAATCCCCACTTCTGTAAGCAGTCACTGAAGGGGGCTGACAGCATAGGGATTTTTAGCTCGAAAACTGATCATTGGCAAATGAACAAGATATGCAGTATTCATATTTATAAGTGCAAACACTCTTCAGGTACATATAATTTCATGTGACCAGTGAAATTGAAGCTAGTGGTCTTTTGTACAATTGAGAAAAGAAATATGGCATTTTAAATCCTAAGAAGCATTTAAGGTAATTCTTCTATAAAGACACGCAATTCTACCTATTTGTGATGATGCTGTTTATTGCCTCTAGGCTACTCCAACATGGAAGAAATCCAAACTCAAGAGAGAAAAATCTTGAGACCTATCCAAACAAACAAAGCAAAACAGAAGTAGACCCCCCAAAAATTGCATTTCTTTTTCCTCAGATATCAGGTAGATTTTTAAAATTTATTTCTTCCCCCAAGTACAGAAGATAGATATCCAGTAGCTGGTGTTGCTGGACTGACTGGTATATTCGCCTGGAAAATAAATATTTTTTTGCTGTCTAAACTTTCTCCCAGTATTAATTTCCCTTGAGAAAAATTAATAGAAAAAGCTAATGTATATAAAAAGAACAAATATGTGTTCCTGTCAATTGGAAACTCATGTGTTGATGAATAATTACATGTAAATATTACATATAATTAATAATTAAATTGCTTATTTTTCTTTTATTAGCAACCAACTTCTGTAGCCACATCTACTGTCCGCCTTGGACTTCCAGTACAAGCCAAAGTTGTTCAGTCAACTGCAACACCTGTTAGTGCTACAGCTGCTGCGACACTGCCAGGAGGCTCTATTCTTTCACATACCACAGTGAGTACTGAGAATATAAAAAGCAAAAGATGGAATAAGAAGTTTTGTTTATAATCATTTGGTTTTCCTAATGTGAATTTTAATGAGAAATGTTAATATGTTTATTTTTATCACAAGCATAAAAATCAGTAGTGAATTGATCGTCTGTCTGTTTTATGCAGGTGTTGGATGATAGCCTGTATTTTATTTTGTTGTTTCCTAGCTAATAGAAAAAAAACAGGTAGTATAATTTCATTTTTTTTCTTTTTTAAAGTGAAAAATCAGTTGGGCTTTTTATGTTATTTCAGTGGTGGACTCGTAGCACTAGGTTTGTCCCCTGTCAAGAACTGTGGTGTCTATGGCTGTGTGAACATCACTGCCACAGTGTACACCATGCATCGCAGTGCAGGTGCCTGGGTCAGCTTGTTCTGTGTCTGTGCCAAAAGTCTGCAGGTAGGTTGGATCAAGAAGTTCTAATAGGTTCTGCTCAGCATGCTATGCTGCCTGGCTGAGCTCTCCAGTTTCTGCAGTGCCATTTGGCATGTCAGTTTGAGACTTTTTGGCACTGGGAAGGGTGGCATATTTAGTCAGATCGTGTCAATGCTGAACTGGACTGAGTGTGCGTATATGTGGTCCTCTGTTCAGCCTGATAAACTTTCCAGCCTTCTGAGATTGAGGATGGTGCAGCAGGATCTTTACATACAGCTCAACTACATCAGAGACAGTTCTGTTTGCAAAGGCTAAAGCACATATGCAGCCCTTGGGCTCAAATTAGGTTGTGAAACTGTGGTGATGCATTTGTGTAATCTGGATCTGAGCTGTAACTGTGGTATAGAGTATCGTAAACCTGATGACATGACAACAGATCACTGGGAATTACCTTGTTTGTGTCAAGGGACAAATCTACAAAAAGTTGAGTTAAAGAAGTAACATCAGAACAATCATCTTAAAGGACTGGGTAATAACTCATTTTTAGTTGTACATTGATTTTTGTAATAAAAAGAAATTTAGATGAGATTGACTTCAGTGTGGTTAAATGGTAGTAACAAAATTAGAGTTATAATAAAGTTAACTTTTTTATTTTGTCAGTAAAGGTGCATTTGAAAGAAAATAAATTTTCTTGTCAGACTTCTAAGAACTTTGTGGTTGGGTGAAAGATTTAAAAGAATGACCTGTTTTCCAACATAAAATACTCATAGGTGTCAGTAGCTACAACAAATGCTCAAAATTTGTTCAAGACTACAGTATCAACGGGAACACCAACATCTCAACAGCCTGCAGTAATTACTGGTGGACAAACTCAAGCTGCAGCACAAAACCAGAGTCAGCCTCGGCTCCCACTTCCCCCTCATACAACAGCACAAGTGCCAGCACAGCCCCAAGTGATACCAAGCTCTCCTGTACCTGGAACTACAGTTGTTTCACAGGTAAGTATTAAAATATTAGTCATTTGGTTTTCTTAGTGTTTTTTGAACTTTTCGGATCTATTCAGAAGTGGAAAATTCCATGCAAGCCTACTTCCCGTGATGAAACAGTTATGTTACAAAACAGAAGCCCTTCCACTCATTTCAACTAAGTGGAATACAAATTCTGAAAGGGGAGAACAGCTGTGGCTAGTTTTCTCCATCTTGCCATATATTTGTAAATAAGTGAAAATCTATGGTTAAGCTGAAGTGTATTGTTTCTGGTTCTCAGAGTTCTGGGACCAAATTATGACATAAAAATTTCTTGAAAAATAAGAGCATCTGATCTTATGCTGTTGAAAAACATTGCATATGGTAGAATTTGAATGATTTCTAGTTTGATTTTATTGTTGTAGCTGCTTTGTACAAAAACACTGAATCAATAATTTAACAAATTAAGATGATTTAGGGAATGCTGTACATTGTGCATTCCAAGGGAGAATGCATCTCCAACAAATAGTTACGTTAGTTCTTGCATTTATACTTATTTCTATCAAATCAAAAGGTAAGATATTTAATATTTCTTTCACTGACTTCTGTTAGTCATTATGATGTATGATGTTCAGTTAAATAAGAAATGAAGAAAATGTCTGGTAACTAACAGCAATAGCAAAGTAACAGCTGTTGCACATGCAGTATCTCCTGCTTGAATTAGAGCAATTTAATCATTTTCTCTATTTATAGTAATTGGAATGTACAATGATCATACTTTGAAAATAGCATGTGTCCGATTTAGGTTTTCTTTGGCTTTTGCAGGAAATGCAAGAGAATGTGAAAAAATGCAAAAACTTTTTAGCTACTCTTATAAAACTAGCTTCTCATAATTCACCTTCTCCAGAAACGTCCCGCAATGTGAAATCTCTGGTTCAGGATTTGTTGGTAACCTTTCACTTACGTTAATTATCCATTAAACTTGTCATTTATGCATGAGTAACATGCTGAAAACTGTTGCTATAATATAGGGAAAGGAGTGGGGCTGCATCAAAATGCAGATTTTCTGTTATTCTGTATGTTTCAAAAATCTGATAAAGTAGGCTTCCCCTTACATTCTGAAAGGGGAAATACAACAGAATATTTAGTATGGATTGATCAACAGTAATCTTGTTTTGATAGATAATCCTTTGGTCTGTGTGGAAAATTTAAGTTAAATTTTTTTTTTTTTTTTTCTTGAGGATTCATTTTATTTTCCTGCAAACCATGACCTTTTCTGAAAAAGTAAAAAGCTAATTAATGTTTTAACCACAATATGAGTGTGGAAATCTGCACTATGTGATTGAGAGTTTCAAGAACTGTAGGAAAAGTACTCTGCTAAGCTACAGTGTCTGAGCAGTTCTCCAGGTAGATGCCCCTACATGGTGCCTTAACTGTGAGTGAATTTCTAGAGGAAAAGCTGTCTTCCAGCTGAACAGAATCTGTGGGCTTGGAAAAAAGGGTAACTTGAGTAGTCTTCAGGGCAACAGACATTTCAAAGTTGTATAAATGCCCTGCAAACAGGTGCTACTTTGGAGTTGGACAAATGGTCAAGCCTACTTAAAAGGTATCAATCTTTGAAGAATTTGCACTTGAAAGTAGTTGATGCCTGTTTCTTTGAATTCATTGGCAGAAACCTGTATAGTTTGAACAACTCTTAAGACGTTTCAAGTAGGAATAATTAAGCAGTAGTATTCTGTAGCTCCAGTAAAAACTCGTTTTAAGTTTTGATAACTAAGAAACAGTAACTAAATAAAGATAGCTACTTAGAGTATTTTAAAATAATGGGGGACGCATGTAAGAAATATATTTATTTAGTGGAGGTTGTATTGGTTTGTTTCTTTGTCAGTCTAACAACCTGATTGTACTGGGAGTATCTGAAAAATATATCTGCATTACACAGTTCTCCTGTATTTACTACTTAGTAAATTAGTAAATATATATATAATGTAATCTACATTTTTATAAGCTTATATTTGATGAATATATATGTTTGTAGGTGAATGTTTTTATATATGTTTATGTGTGTACTTTTTATGTATGCATACATATGCTTTATGTAAGTGTGTACATATATTCTAATTTAAACTGGACCTTCAAAACTGTCTTTGGAATCAAGTAAAGCTGTTTTCTTATTATAAGAGCTGGCAAATTTTATAATCACTTATAAGTCTACTTCAACAACCTCTTTTTGGATTAATATTTTTTTAAAAGAAATCAAGAATCAAGTGTGTGTGTGTGTATGTAGATACACATGTATACCATGTATGGACAGTTTTACATACGTGAACTTGTTTTCATTATCTGGAAAAACAACCAAACAACAGAACTGAATTGTTGATGGTTTTATGTATATACATGTATATATATAATTTTTTTTTTCTTTTTTTCCCCTCCAAGGATGCAAAGATTGATCCAGAAGAATTTACAGGCCGCCTTCAATCGGAACTCAAATCATCTCCTCAGCCATATCTTGTACCTTTCCTTAAGGTAATGTGAATATTGTTTAGATAAATTTATTTCAATGGAAATGTTAGTACTTTGAGTTTTAGAGAATGTTTTTTTAAGTGGAATTAATTTCACCTGTCTAAAGCAGGAGTTACTTTGTGATGAGGATTTCTCCTGAAATCTGCTCAGCTGAAACTTATGCAATACTAACCTCTGTTAGGCCAGCCAGGTGCTGCTTATTCCCTTCCTGACTAGGAGCCTGGGCTATGTACTCCAGTTAGCTGCACCTAGCAGGTTAAGAGAATGGTAAGAAGATGGGATTTCCTACAGGAGGGAGATCTCCTGTTTGAGACCTTGGTCTAGGTTTAAGCAAAATTTATGTGTGGTCCAGAGCTGATCTGGAGCTTACTGCTTGAGTAGCCTTGAACTAGAACAACTTATTAATCAGATTTGTTTATAAAAGTTGTTACTGCTTTGTTTGGAAATTATATGTTGTTTATTCTGTAGTGTTTCTTTGCATTAAGCTTTCTGTGTAGTCCATTTCTGCAAAGTACACCATGTTCACTGGAAGAGTTACAGGGTCTATAGAATGCTTCAAATAATTAGACTTTTTCCATACTGTGTATTGTAATCTAAGTTTGAGACATTAAGAACTTTCAATTCATGTGTAATTGCAATGATGAAAAACTGAACTGGAAAATGCTATGGAAATAACTGATAAGTAAATTCTGTCTGTAATCTGCAAATTTTCATATAGAAGTTCTAATGTGATTCCAAACAGATTTATTGATCCTGCAGTAGTAAATGTAGGGGTAAATTTAACTTCTGACTTCTTTTCCTGCATTACCTGAAATAGCTTCCATATGCAAGATTAGACACGTACAAATGTAATTATGCTCTAACGAAGCCACAACTATTGTTTTGAAAGCATTTTTCTTTTCATCCAAAAATTTTCAGTTTTTTTTTCTCTGTTCATCTTTTCTTCAGGACTCTTTCCCCTTGCTTTTGTTTTTTTCAAGTTATCATTAACCCTTTTCTTTTTCCTGCTCTTACTCTACAGTCACTTGTAGCTTGAACACAAGTTTTAACTTGTTTCTGTTCTTTGAAGTCCTTTTTTGGCAACAGACATTAAATTTTAAATAAATATTAGAAATTTAGAAAAGACTATAGCTCGAGTTAAACACTTGTGTTCTACAGCTGCCTGAGGGACAGCACTTCAAAAGAACACTACTACCACTTAAAAAGTAAAAAGTTTATTCGTGCAGGTACGGTATAGCCTTTTGGAACTGTGTTTTTTGGTTGAACTGGTCTGAACATGAAGCATACAATAGTACACTTTTCTAATGCAGTCAGAATACATTAGATCAGTAGTAATACAGTAAACAACTATTGCTGTAGGGCATCAACAGTTAAATCATCTTGTTCTAGGTACTGGAGGCATGTCAGGAGAAGTAAATTGGTGCAGCTTACTTCTAGCATTAAGTAGGTTGCTGCTACAGTTGTCTTTTCTCTTTCCATTTTTTGCCCTTCCAGAGACCTAAGTTACAAGTTCTAGATGGTCTTGACTTGGGGAGGAGGATTTTATTTTACCATAATGGTGGAATTGGGGCATGTCAGAGTCTGCAGAGTTACTAAATACAAATTGAAAGCTTACTGAAATTATTAACTGAGCTTTCCCTCTTATGTGCTCAGTATTACTTCTTTTTCATGAAAAGGTAGATTGTACAGTTGGAAAGAAAGATGTAATCTTTTAGTTAGGTTTACAGAAAATTTCAGATTTTATTTTAGGCAACCTGGTAAATTTGATATTTCATATACTTTTTTTCTGTTTTCAGAAAAGTCTACCTGCATTGAGACAATCTTTACTGAATAGTCAACATTCAGTTTTGCAAGGACAGCCGTCTCAGCAGTCGCTTCAACAAACCAAGCTATCACAAGTTATACCTCAATCTGCCTCTGGAAGTATTTCCTCCATTGTCACAACGCAGACAATAGGAATAAGGCAACCAAACAACATTTGCACAGTCTCTGTATCAAATACAGTGCAGCCTCCTCAGGTTAAGGTGGTACAGTCAAATCAGAGTTCTCAGCTGGTAGGTATTGTAATATACAGACTAAATAGCAGTTTAAATGTTATTTTTATTTCAATTTATTTGGGAGTTTGCAGTAGCAGTTCATTTTATGGTTGTTTACATACATGCTGAATTTTTTTTCTGAAATATGGATGTTATATGATCACAGTGAAATTTGAATTAATTACAGATTTAGAACAGAAAACTTAACAAGACTTATAGGGTAGAGTATAATTTTTAGGTATGTTGCTTTGCTTCCTTTAGTACATTAAAATTCACTAGCTCTTTTTTAACTATTCTATATGTAGTTATAAAATTTTATATCAGTATGTTTTGTTTTCTGTACTTTTTTTTACTGAAACTTACTGTGCAGACTGGAGTGTTACATGATAAGATTCATTAACTGCAGAAGCATTACCAACAGCATATTCAGCTGTTGAGAGGATAATGAGTTTGTCTTGTTGCTGCATAAGATCTTGTGAGTGTGTGTACACTTGTAATTGAAACATGGTTAGAGTTTTTACCAAGACTCTGAGTTCTTGCAGGCATTATCATCTTTCTAAACAAAGATGTGAGAATTTTGATGTGTAGTTTTTATGTATAGGTTAGTGAAGTACTTAATTTAGGTTTCAAAATTAAACGAGCAAGTTCCAGAAAGTGTGTCAAGCTGGAACAATGCATATTATCTAGATTCAGAAATGCAGGTATGATGTTGTAACATCTTCTATCCTTGAATTTATAGGCTCTATAAAGGAAATAGGTTTTAGGAGGCGTGGAGGGAGAATGTTTATTATTTTTAATTTAAAAGTGGCAGTACACAGATTGAAAATGTGGGTCTTTTGAACCTTGCACCTTTTGACAGTTAAATTACTAAATTTAAAATGAAATTAATACAATTTTACCAGCCTTCTGTGAGCACAATTTTAAGGTGTAAGAACATCTGATTTGGTTTTTAGACACCCTGCTTCAGCTTTTGTAATACACAGAAGATGTAGATGTTTTGCACCTTAACTTCACTGCTTTCCATCCAGCCATGTGAATATTTTTTTCTGAGCTGTTTTCTTTCCACCTCTTCTGGACTGTTTTATTATTTAGGAAAGTGTTCCCTAGACTTTTTTAGCTCCTGTTTGTCTACATCTTGTAAGAATGAATTGACAATAGCATTCGTTCTTCAAGGTAGGGGAAAAGTAATTGGTTCTGATTACAGGCAGTAGGTGTACAAATTACTCTGTGGCCTGCAGAAAGCAAATTTCTGACAGCAGCTAGCAGGTTCCTTGCAGGTGTAAATGCTTGTGGCCAGTACATCTAGTCTGCTCTCATGTCACAATCCTAGGACAAAGCCACTGCCAGCTAGCACTACTTTTTCCAGTGTTTTGCAACTCACTCTGAACACTCCTGTGACTGCTAGGCAGGCTACATTCCACCTGTGAGAAACACTGGTGTAGAACAAAGAAAAGTTCATGGAGATTTTCTCTTGTGATTATAGCTCTTCTGGAATATTTTCTGAATGAATTAAATCCAAATTCATGTAAGACAGGTCTTAACATTCACATACGTTCTCTCTCTCTCGTGCCCGTGCTTACACAAAACAAGCAATTGTGACATTAATGGGAATAGAGACTAACAGTGTGAAGAGTTGCTTTGTCATTCAACGTACATATGCAACGTGAGGGAATTGACAACTGCATTGGGGAAATTGGTCTGATGGGCAAAGGAAATTTTCAGTCCGTAAGGATCTGATAATTCTAGGAATAAATTTTAATCTTACTAGGTATGTGAGATGGCATTTCTATTTTCATGAGATGGCAAACTGTGAAGCAAAATTATGCTTAATACTTCTGGAAAAATTTCATGGAGAATGAATGCATAAGAAATGAAAATTTGTCGGCTTTATTGTAAAACTGGGTTTCTGTATTTAATTTGTCAGTAACAAAACCTATTAATAGAACCAAGCATTACATTAACCAAACACTTTTTAATGTCCCTCAGATTAGTTCTGTACGGACAAAAGCAGCATCAGATAATAGGAGATACTGAATAAAAAATCCTATATTCCACAACAGCCATCGGCTCATGTGCCAAGCAGACAACCCAACATCATCTCATATCACGCTAGTAATTGTTTGTAAGTATTGACTTTTTTTGTAGTGATAACGATAACACTCTTCACACTTCTTAGTGCTCCCCAAAATCAGAGCGCAGCAAGGAGCTCCTGGCAATCTTGCCTGGGACTTTTCCGGAAGAGGAAGATTACAGCTGGCTTGCCGGAGGGCAGCCAGCACTGATGAAGGAAACTGGCTGAGCTCCAGTCTCTCCAAGCCTGAAGCTCATTGGAGAGAGTTCCAGCTGGCTATGCAAACTGTCCAGCTGCAGAAGGGCAAGCCTGTTTTGGAATATAGATCCTCTCAAACCAGCCAGTTACAGTATCCACTTTCATCTTAAAAAATGGATTATCTGTTAGCTGTTCATTTCTTTTGACTTTTCTGTTTTACAAAGGGGTCAGTGTTAGGAGATAGTCCACAACGCTTTTGGAAAGAGACAATATTAATCCTTATCGTTGCATATATTGAGTCTTTCAGAGCACCTCATCTTACAGTTTTGAATTACATTAGTCAGAATGGAGTTGTTTAAAAGCATTACGTTAGGTAAATGCTGTTCTTCTTTAAAGTCTGTGAAAAACTGCCCTTCTACATTCAGTAGTGATCAAGGTACTCCATCTCTTAGCATTTTTGGAAAGCTCATTCAGAAGTTATTCTGATTTGTTTTTGTAAGATTCTGCTGTTTTAAAACAAAGAACATTAAATTGATGGGAAAGCAGAATTTTATTATTTCAGAAAAACAATATGAAATGTATAAGAAGGTGTTACAGCAGAATTGAGACATTTGAACGTAAAGCTGCATTGTCTTCACATGTTGTTATTCATTACTAACGAAGCATCCCTGCTGATAATTCACATAGAAATTAATGTAAGACAAAGAACGTGTCTGTACAGCTCAGCAGTGTGGCTGTGTGAGCTGTTACTGTCCTGATTTGTTATACGTATAGTGAACGTAGAACTGTGTAAGATACTGAGATGTTAAATCATAGTCATCTTCACTTCCTGTTGTACGTAAGTTCTGTCTGTAGGGCTAGCTCACATGGCTTGTGGCTCTTCTAATGTGGTGATACTTCTCCCAGATATACTGTGGTTTCTCACAACTGGAGACTTCACTGTCTACTGCTCAGCTTGCATTAAAATTTGTATAGTGCTGACACAGATGAATGAGGGGATTATATTTTTCTGTTTTGTAAGGTGTGCGTCCTTTTCTAAAACTATGACAAATCAGTTATGTGTAAGAGATAGATAATTCTATTAGAAATGGTAGCTACTACTAGCTGGGGAAATGTGGATAAGTCTTGGGCTAATATTTTATTGATGAAACACTAATGAGATAAGCTAGCAATCAATTTTTGTAATTGTTCTAAGTGCAATGTTCAAAGTTCATCTAAATTGTCATCCTTAGTAGGCAAAAGCTCTTTATATGCTGATATATGCAGGCATTGCCTATCTTATTCTAGGTGTTATTGTGATTTCTGTGAATGATAGAGATTATTTTTATTTATTAAGTGTTGAAGCTGTGAGTAGATGGAATAATGGAGATTGATTTGCACCTCACATGTTGTGTTGTTACTGTGTTACAAGAAGTATTCCTGGAGGTTGAAGTCACTTACTAAATTTATATGATAAAACAACCCAAAGAAATTTGAAGTGATTTGTCTTAATTAAAACAAATTTAGTTACATAATCTAATTATGTAAAGTAACATAAAGACTGTGCAGGTCTAGTTGGAGTCTTCTAGAAGGTAAGATAGAGCAACTGAGTATGCAAATAAAATGCAGTGGCAGAATAAGCATCTTGTTGTGTGGGGATGCTGTGCTTTGTTTTAAATCTCTGCTGAAGCCTTTCTGTCATCAGTTCTGGTTCTAAAGGAGTGTAATTTTTACACTTCTCAGTGCTCACAAAAAATGATTTTGTTCTTGTCCTGTATACAAGGCATCTTAGAAATGAAAGAGTAGAAAATGTCTATTTGGAGAGAAGTAGTTTATATTAATACCTAGCTGCAAGGTTTGTGTTTGGTGTACAAGAAAATTTATATAAAAATGTGTGATCTTTCAGTAGGAACAAAACCTATAGTTGGAAAGTTGTGTGCCTGCTTGAAATACAGTTTAGTGACTTTTTAGTAGGTTGCTCTGGAAGTAATAGCTGCTATTTATTTCCGTGGAAACTGCAACAGATACAAAGAGCACAGTAACAAGGTTATAGCAAATTCTCATCTACACTATTTTTTTTAATGTAGTCACCATCATCAGCTGTGTGTTTTTCACCAGCAATGATCAAGAGCCTCCATGCTGTGCTTTTAAAAATCTACACCAATGGAAGTGACTCACTGTCACTGTTGCCACTACTGAAATGCACCACCCACCACCTCACTGTGCTCACATCCACTGTTTGGGCTGCAACAGTTGTTCAGCAAATGTCAATGAGTGTTGGTGGATGACATTTTTTCTGCATGGAGGAATTCAGTATTGGTGAAAAAGCTCAACAACTGTTGCTACACCAACATACACCTCTGCCATCATGGGCCAACATTACTTTCAGAACAGCCCTCCTACATTGTGGGGCAGGTGGGACGAGTGTTTCAATGGCTTTTGTTCTTATTTACTTCATTGCTTATTTGAAAACTCAATAGAACAGCATTGTCATCTTAACATTAAAAATTATATGCTCCTTCAAAAAATAATTTTTTTTTCTTTTTTTGTCTGGGAGGAAAACAGTAATTGTGTATGTAAATTTTGAGGCATTGTTGAAAAAATCTTTTACTATTACAGCATGTTCAGTAATGGTAAGTATGAATTCTAGGCCCATGAAAGCATGAACATTCTAAGTTAATGCTGCCAGATTACATGATAGCTGAGGTTTGATATGACATTTATCTTCAGGAGCGAGGAGACTGATAAATCACAAGTGGCATAGCCACAAGTGAGTTAGCAAGTGTTTACTCATGAGTGAAGATGTATGTCATATCAGTCCATAGCCATTCTGCATTTTGAACAAGTAGCTTACTTGTTTCTTCCTTCCACAGTGTTTTTTTCTTAAATTAATTGAGAGGAAAAAATGCTCAGTATAAAACTTATTTTTGAAATTCATTTTTGTTCAATTCTTTGCAGAAGCTTCTGTTTTCTTTGTTGTTAGTTTTTACTGCTATATTGTATGCTTATGCTTTTGGATCAGATGCTTCTGTTGCAAAGTATTGTTTTGTGTAAATCAGATGAGATTAATTTTGCAATTCCAGTCAAGTTACAGGCTGCAGGTCAGTGTGACCCTATGCATCTGCAAAGAAGCACCTGGATTGTTGAAATCTGCAGAATTCCTTTCCTTGAAACCTTTAATTGTGAGCTGTAATCTGATTGTCTCAAAGGAATTTTCTTTTTAATGGTTTGCATGTACTAGCATTCATTTTTATTTGGTATCTCTCATGTAGATAGAAGGGAAACAGAAGTTGCCATCTTTCTGCTTCAATCCATTTTATGTGTTTTGGCTCAATTCTTTCTTGGCCTGTATTCTAACCAAAAGAGTCTGGATGTGTCTTCTGTACATCTTCCCATTAGGTAGTTGAAGACAGCAGTAAGAGCTCCCCTTCTGATAAACATGAAGTAACATCTCTGATAACCTCAATTTATTAACAACACCCACTTCTCTATCTTCTGTATCAGTCTAGTTTAAGATGTCAGTGCTTGTGAACTGATTCATGTGAATGGGTAATGCTAGATGTGGTACGTTCATATTTTTAGGCTATGAGAAACATAAAATTGGTGAAAGTAAATAATCTCCTAGATTATCATGCCAGCACCCTGTTCATTGCTTACATTTTCCAGGCCAAATTCTGGATGAAACAATAATGTTTATGCTGTGGGGAAAATAGGCAAGAGGATTAGAACAATTTAAATTAGTGTAATTGATGAAGACTTATTTAGATTGTTTATAAATTTTCACGCAGTGTAATCTACCTCTGATTCATCAGTTTTTACTATGTTCTTTGTTTATATTTGTCTGGAAAGAAACTTGCACATTCTGTTTCAAGAACAAATTGATAATGTTCGTTCCTTAACTGCTGCCAGATTTGAAGATCACATCTGCGTTGAAATATATCACAAAACCATATAGCAGCTGAAATCTAAGTTAGTGTAAAGTGTTGCTCTGAGTTCAAGTGCAGTTCTTCCTTTTAGAGAATGTGCTTGCTGCTGACCAGGTTCAATATAGAGCCGAAGATGTGGAGTTTGATCTGCACCCCATGGAAAAGTTTATTTCTCAGTCATTTTCTATTCTTTCAGCACTTTTGTGTATGCTGAGATCCTAGAACAGTACTTGTTGATACATTCAAAATACATTCATTAATTTTTTTAATAGTAAAGATAATGTCATTATTTACATAATCTTAAACGGTTAAATGCTAGTCTATCTTTAATAGTGTTAATTGACTCACTTTGTAGAGTATTTGCATGAAAATATTAATCAAATGAAACAGAATTTGATCCTGAATTCTAGAAGTTGCTTGCTTCACAGAGAAAGAATTTAGTAACAGATGATCATAATACTAGATGACACTTCTATCCACAGGTCACACACGTTTCCTTTTTGGCCTGACTTTTGGCCAGTTTAAGTTATGGCAGCTTTCCTTCGCTGTTCTCTGAAGACTCATCCAATAAAATAAATCACTGTAGAAGCGGTGACATTCTCCTTTTCTATCAAATAGCAATTTTTTACTTTCGGGTATTACGTCTCCTTATGAAAATATACTTGTATGTGGAAATTTTTGTGCCTGAAAATGGAGTCTAATTAAACTTTTCCCTCTTTATCTTATTGCCTATATTTTTCTCTAGTTTGAAACTTGGTAGCTCCTTTATTCTGAGTGCTGCTATTTACTCACTGCCTGTCTTGACCTAGTACATTTATGTCTACTTGCTCCATTTCTGTGCTTATTCCAAATACTCACTTTTCCTTCAGTGTCTAAGTTGAAGCTGAATCTTTAATCTGTTTTTTTCCCCTTTTCTCTTTCTGCAAGCTAGAAATTCTTAATACTTCTACATCCATAGGTTTATTATGATCTCACAGCTTTTAATATTTTAGGTTGTACAGAATGTGATTTCCTTAATTGAAAATGTCCCTATTTGTTTTGTCCTCCAGATTATATTAAAATTGTTGTTCCCTCACTACTGTCCTCTCCTGTTTCTAGTTTTCACCTTCTGATTTGGGAGCCCTGGTTCCTGCTGATGGAACCCTTGCCTGCCTGTTCCCCATCTCATTTTTATTCTCTACTTTTACATCTCGTTTGAAAATATGTGTGTATATATGTATGCATATCTGTGTATATATGTGTATATATTTTTCCTTTTCTCCATAGCGTACTTTGAAGTCAGAGATTTGGTCTTCCATTGTTCAGCTAAATACTATGTTTGCATATACTTTGTAAGAGTAATATCTAGAGATGCAAAATAAAGATGCATTGTTTCCTGTTCACTTCATGTAGTGGTACATGACATTGCATATTGTCTTCTTGGAGGTAATAATATGGTGCAAGACAGTGACTTGTAATTCAGAAATTGGATGTATTATGCTATGGAAGTATGGAACTAACATAGTGGTGACTGTGAAGAGCACATAACTTCCAAGGTTTTTGTGGTTGTAATTTATTTGCAGCTATCTGCCTGTGTTTTGTTTTCAAAGTTTGTTTATGGATTTTTTTTCCCGCTCTGCAGCATCCATGTATGTCATTGAAACTTCTGTTCATTATGTCTGTGCATACCTTGTTCCTGATTTCTTTTAGCTATCCTTAGAAATGACCCTTGCTGTGTTGGGTTTTTTTTTGTTTGTTTGTTTGTTTTAATTTATTTGTGAGCCAAATTCTAAGTTCCTGACCCAGTTTCTGTTTTGGGTAAGGACCTCAGAATTTCAGTAAACAAAACCATGAGAATATCCAGTTAACATTTAAAAGATAAATAATAATCCCAAAACATTACTTTCCCTTCTTGTGTACATCTGACTTTGGAACGTAGTATTTTGGATTTTACTTTTAGTTTGTATTTTCTTTAAAAAGCATAGGTTTATAGTGAGAGACCTAACTGCTGTAGATGTATACCAGTAAAATTATTGCAGTTTTCTTCTGCAAATACTTTTCTTCCTAGTAAAGTTTGTGAAGACGAAAGTCTGAACTTTGATGTTTACCTCACATTTTTTATGAAGGTTGTGACATACAACATTTGTGTCAAATATTATTTTATCTTTTTTTAACATAGCAGCAAAATATGTATATATATACACACACACACAACCACATGCATTACGTGAATATGACTTTTGTCAGTAGCTGGTTGTGCTTGTAGAGATCCATATGCTTATATTAGTAAATGCAGGTGTTAGTATGTTTACGTTGTGTGTGTTTGTGTATAAAGAGTATAATATAAGTATACTTTTTTTTAATAATAGCAGATTATCCAGTCAACATCTGCTCAAACTGTGAAACGAAACCCTGCTTGCCAGACTACCCAGATTAGGATGCCAGTGGTAATAACTCAGACCATTAGACCACAAGGTATGGGTTTAAATGTTTTAGTGAGATTGTTACCTGTGTATGAATTTCATTGTAATTACGAACTAGTAGCATGGGAAAAACATAGTGCTGACGTTAGCAGGCTTGACACTTTTTTTTACTTCATTCTGGCTGAGGAGTGCATGTTTTCACTGTGCAGTTTGAACATTTCAGACCTACACAGTTAACACACTGTTTTGAAGTTACCTTAGAATTCAACTTGCACGTGCTTAGTTCCTTACTCAGCTGTAAGGAACTTGACTTTTACTATTGCACACTGTAGCTTTGGGCCAAGAAAGAAATGCTTTGTTTTTCCTGAAGCTTCTAGAATTCCTCAATTTAATCATCCTACTTTAACTCCTGCTCTTGAAGCAGAACATTATAGCTCCAGAGATCAAGATAGGAGTCGGAGAAATTTCTCAACGCACATGCTTTTTTCTGCCAGTATGTTTACTGTTTGGTGAGGTCAGAAACAGTTTGCAGCAACCTGACATGCCAGGGGAGTAAGAGGTCTGGTGGTATACACAGCTTTCTCATGAGTTTGTACACAGATGGGTGGATGTCTGGCTGATGCATCCCACTTTTTAAGAGGGTTTTTGAGCCCTTCTTTTCTTAATAAATATCCTTTTGTTCCTTTCTACCACTAGTCCTTTTAGCTTTGGTGTATAATTACATGGAAGAGTATCATTTTGGATATGGGGATTTAGATGATTGAGGATTTGTAATGGAATACAGAGTTTATCATCCTGGGGAACTGAATCAGAAATCAAACTAATTTAAGTGCACATGGAAGCTATTGCTGCCTGTTTAGACTTGTTTCATTTTTCTCATTTGTCTTGGGAAAAGGAAGTATTAAAGAACAAAAAATAACACACAATAGCAGTTGATTTCTTGTTCAGTTCACTTCAGAGAATCCAGAGGCTGAATGGACAAGGAGTCCAAGCTGTCAGTGTATTCCTTTTGTAGGCTGTTTTTCCAGGTTAGAAAGATACGCATTTACTTGTCATAAAAGGTATTTACTTGTTAGCCCTGACACTCATGTCCCGAGTTTATTAACAGGAAGAGTATTCAGTGTCTTAGAATGCAGACTTTCACTTCTGACTGGTGTCTGAGAGTGAAGACTGATTTAATTTCTGTTCTTAGTATACTGTCTCTTAAGTTGTGAATGAGAACAGTATGTGAAAAATTTGCATAATATCAGCATCACCGCAAACAGTGAATTCAGGTCACGAGTTTATTCATTATAGTCATTGACTGGCCAGTGAAATACAACTTAACTGGCAGTTTGGGTTAAGGAAGACAAAAATTCACAAAAGCCAATTCATGCAAAGCTGTGCTTCCACGTGAGCTTTTTCCTATTTAGAAGCTTGTTTTTAAGCCTACCACTACACTGTTTTAGTTACACATACAAAGCATTCAGAAGGGAAATTTTAAAAATGTCCCATTGTGAAGACTATATATTCTGCAGCTCGTGTCTGGGGAGAAATCTGCCTGTGTGTTCACAGCTCTAAGAAGTGCCTACGGCATACTGCCAGATAACTGTACATTTTGATTGTGATGTATTGTTAAAATTTTCTAATGTAAACACCAGTATAATTGTGTTTTATGCTGGTTTAACTATTCTCATAGAAAAAGGTAAGATACTGGAATAGGACATTGGATAGAAAATTACAGCAGTAAAATTTTGTGGAGTGTGATTTTTTTCAAGGATGGTTATGTCGGAATTGGTCTGACTTCCACAGAGTGCTGCATTTTACATTAATATTAATGCATCCGTGTGAACAAATTGTAATGCTTTCAAAACTATAGTACAGATGGATGGCAGACTCTAATAACTGCTGTATTAGTAAATGGCATCCACACCCGGGGGACTAACATCATAATTATTTAAGGAAAAAGTCACACTCTTTTATCAAAACTGTTATCAGCACAAAATATCTGTGAATTGAATCTTTCAGATGGAGGAATGGAGCCAGAGAGTAAAATAATTAGCCATAGTATTCATTGCAGCTAATTAACCTATGCAAAGACAGAACTAGGAACTTAGGAGCTCCAAGATGTGGGTTTATTTCTCAGAATCATGCTACTTGAAATTTGAAGCAGGGATACAGCGTTGATAGACTCTGTATGTCATTACCAATCTCATGAAAAATCTAGACCCACAGGTGATTTTAATTTTCCATATGCCGTAGTGTAAATTGGTAGTTGAGCCATAATTTTTGTCTAACTCCTTAATCACACACGGTTGTGATTTAAACTGTTAGACTTGTATGTCACCGCCAAACTTGTATTTATTTTGTCAGATCCATTTGAGCAGAATTATGTAATAGGATGAAAGTGAGACGTTTTTAAAACTTCCAATGTAGACGTACAGGTTTTCCTCCAGCCAACAAGTTAACTGCTCTGTTGTCATTTCCTTAATTTTTGGGGTCAAAAGTTATCATCTGTGGAAAAGAAAATGCTGATATTAGCTGCAAAGGAATATAGTGTTTATTCTGAAGAAGTACCACTGTTCCCTTACTTCAGCCATTGCAATAATTTTCAAGGCTAACACACTTTAATTTCCTCAAAACTCGCTGCTGAAAACAGAGATTGCTCATTTTTATTATTCTATAATTTCTTTCCTTTCAATTCACTTAGTAAAAACCTTTCAATCAGTTAATCTGAAATAGATAAACGGACCAGGCCATGAAATGATGCTATCTGTGACATCTCACAGACCTTGAATTTTCTGATGACAAAGTAGTTTTATTCCCCAGGCTTAGAACTCAAAGTCATGAATCTTGTTTTGTATTTACTAATGTTGAGGGTTCAAGCAAAAATATTTTTATCTTGATTGAATAACTGAATGAACACTGTCAATTAAGTTTTGCTCCCAGAGCGTATAGTACACTAGATGAAGACTTGCAAAGAGAAAGAGGAATGCAGGGCTCATGTACAGCTAGTGCTTCTGTTTCAGCTAAGAAGTGCTTTAAAGGATTTATTGTGATGGATGTGATTTCAGAATTTCTGTGGTTTTCAGAATTCATCAAAGAAGAATAGCTTATTTCTACTAAGGTTCATACCAGGTCCTTTTTAGGCAGTTGATCCATAGGTGTGCAGGTAGAACTTACATGTACTTCTCAGTCTTAATTACTATAGTTTGTAACTCAATAAAGTTGAACGATAATAAAATAAAATCTCTTTAAGTCAGGTAGACACATGACTTAATTACTTTCAGGTGCCAACATACAAGTGGGGTTAAAAGAAATGGACAAAATATAACTGAACTAAGCATGTCTTAAAATCTTAAGTATTAATGGAAGACATAGCCTTTTTCATTTATCAGTACTTTTTGAGTCAGATACTGTTTCGATGTTTTCTAATGACAGTTAATAATTATGTTCATTGATTTACCAATTAGAAACATAAAGTTATAATTATTTTTTATTAGATTTTCCAAATGTCAGGCAGGAATTAATATCTTTTTTTTTTAATTTGGTTGCACAACAAGCTGAATGTACACCACAACTTGGCTCAGTTAGAAATCCCATTTTTTATATAGAGAGACTTATAAAGTCTAGAAACAGATGTATATTACTTATAAAAAAGCATTCTCAAAATAAGAAAGTAAAAGAAAACCTTTATGAGGGAGGGTATGTCAAATTTCAAAATGGTATGGAGTCTTTTACATACAGTATAAATATCTAAAAATACTTAAAGTAACATTTTGAACTCAGCAAAACATCAAAAATGACTGTGTAAGAAAATGTAAAAGGCATAGTTAATACCTGGAGTGACTGACTTAACACATCTATATTAAGAACATTTGAAATTATGTTTCTATATGTTATGCAGAATATAAAGACAAATGGTCCACTGGCAATTGCAAACACACAACCTTTGTGTGTAATGTAACCAACATTGGCCAACGGTTTTCATGTATGAAGAATCTTCAGTATTCTGTAAATATAGAACAAACTGTAATGTTAATATAAATTTTGTGTCTAAAGTTGTTCTTCTTCAGCAGTGTAATCTTTAAAAATAATACCTTCCTTTGTTTGCAATTTACAGACAGTTAAATTTAGTTCCTGGACAGAAGGTTCTTTGATGTAAATTGTCTAAGACAGCTCATAATAACATCGCTTGGTGTTTTTCAGGCACAGTAGGGAAGGCACCAACAATACAAGCCAGCAAAAGTCCTGGGGGCTTTGGTGTTCAGGTCTCTGCAAATCAGAAAAACAAGCTGAATGACCCTGGAGGTGGTTCTTTCAGGTAAAAAAAAAAAAAAAGATTGCAGGAGGGTGGCTGGAGGGGGGGGGGTCTTAAATGTAAAATTCAGAATTGGTTTAACACCAGAGGGCAGTGTTTTACAATAATTTCTGGCTTGCTTACTGTGATTGGATGATAATTTTCTTATTTAGTTGTATTGGAAAAAGAAAATAAAAAAGAGTGGTGGGGCATGTCTTGAAGATTTTTCTCTAAATACACTTTGGAATGTTCAATAAAGCCTTCACTTCTGTGGATTTCAATAAAAATTCTGGCAAATGGAATTATGCATAGGAAGCTTTAAAAAATACACTACTGCTTTTATGTATGAGATTTGAATGTTCACACGGAATATATCTTGCTGAGAAGATGCTAATTGTAATGACAAGGCATCCTGTTGATAGATGACTGCTAAGCTGCAGCCATCTCCACATAAGCGTACTGCAAACACTATTCTTGTTAGTGTGTTTGCTATGTGTATGTGTACTTTTAAGAGACAAGAAAACATTGCTTTATCTTTTCTTCATGTGCCTACTTTTGTGGCAGAGATTGTGGTGTTCTGTGAGTTTCTATAGTAATCTGGTGCTGCAAAGTTCAGCACAGCAGCACTGGTGCATTGAGCTGCTATTTGCAGTTCTTTTGTACTGCAGACTTCTGTGTTTGGTTGATTTTTTTTTTATTTTTTTTATTTTTTTAGTATTTTGGATACGTTAGCTGTTTGTAGTGGAAAAACTGGTCTTCCATTTATTGCATTTTGATTTCTCTCTCTTTTTTTATTCCCACTGATGGGAGTACATTTAATGTGCATGTAATGGTTGAGCAGTTTCTTCTTCTTCCTGTTTCTTTGCTAAATGACAAAATAATCCAGAAGGAAATGAAAATCCAGGAATTCTTATGCTGCTCTGATGTCATGAAACCAGTAATTAATTTTGCAGGCTTAGACTTTTTCAGGTGCAATAAAAGAGATTTTGTAGCTCTTAGTGAAATATCTCTGCTTTGAGGCATGTCAGTATTGCAACTAATAATGGTAGTACTTAGTATTAATCTAGAAGCAAAATCATTCAATTTTTTATTTTCCAATGCTTTTGCCTCCCACTGAGTATTTAAATGATTTAAAATGTCTTATGGGTTCAATTGTACTGTCTTAATAAGTATTTTTTATGTTTGTAAGCAACATGAGCATTTATTCTTCGTTAGAATTGCTTTCAATTTTACATACACCAAAAGGGACAGCATTTTTTTAACTGGATGTTGTAAACTGTGCCAGGATTGATTCTTGCATTCACTTAGTTTATACATAGAATATATTAGGTTAGTTGGAATTGTTAATTTTCCCTTGGGGAGAAGCAAATGCTCAAGGCACTGATTGATAAATCAATAAATCTTTAGTGAGTTTGGTAAATAAGCTGTCAAGGGTGTATGTCATTTTTCCTCTGGAGAACAAATTTTAGTCAGAATGAATGTGTTTGTTTCCTTGCATTGTTTTCTCCTTCAAAATAGTAAGACACAATACTGCATTTAAATAAGTCCATAAAATTGCAGGGATTTATTAAACAGCAGCAAAGATCAAGCTTTTCCTTGATATCTTAACAAAGAATTCAGTTGTTTGCATATTTGCATTTCAACCCCTAACCTCTCCTGAGGACAAATAGATGTCTGACTATTAAGCCTAAAGGCACAGAGCTGGAAATCTGTATTAATCCTCTGAATGCTGACTAGTTTTCCTCAACATTCCCAGCGTGTGTGAAGAATGTGTTTTTAGCCAGAAGGCAAACTGGCATCTAAAGCAAAGCAAGAATTTTGAAAAATAGTTGTGTTATGTATAAATTTATTTTGCCCTTAGTGTTTCATTATTGCATATTTGTTTCATTATTCTATATTCTACTTTTTTGTTTTTACTCTTGTGAGGAAGGTGTTGGTCACTAGAAATGGAAATGTGAACTTGGCTATTTTTGGTTTCTTTTAGTCATACACATTCTTAAACTTATGGTATTGTTCTAGACTGAGAAACAGTGGAAGGAGTTATATGAGAGATGTAGCAATTAGAAATGTCACAAATCACAGCTTAGCCTCTAATGTCGGCATTAATTAATTAATTGTAAGGCTGCTTACACGAGTTCACCAGATATTGTGGTAGCTGCTCTATGACGTACAGTCTTCAGCCCTGAGGCTTCTGCACTTCAAAGATGATGTAAATCTGAAATCTTACATCATGTTTTTGATATTAAAATTTATTGTTGCTACATTTTTAGCTGGAAAATACAGACCTTTCAATTTAGTTGACTTTTCCACTACATAAATGAATGGAAATTGGAATTCCATTCTTTGTGATACCTTTTCTCTTACAGTAAATATCCAGTCTTATATTTGCACCATAATAAAGTGCGAGTAGAGGAGAAATGAAGCAGACGGCCCCTTGAAGTCTGCATGGGGCCTGCATATTGTGCTGCAGCTGCTGTGTGCATCACCAGTCTCATTTAGAAACATTAGAGCTTCCACCAGTGTTACGTACTACAGAAGACAATGAAAATAGCATGCTCTTGAAGTAGTTATTACCTGCAGTTCAGATTGTGGCCAATATAAAGAAAAAGTGGAAGCGTTTGTTTCCCCTGAAATTAAGTCAAAATCATTTTAGTTGGAAGGGACATTGGTGGTCAGCTACTCTAGCTTCTGAGTCAGAGCAGTTTGGTTACACCAGGAACTTGCCCAGTTCTGCCTGTCTACAAGGACAGAGGTATGCATTTGTGCTCCTGTATTGTCCTGTCGCTTCCTAACAGAACTGAGTAAAGCTCAGAGGCATTGTACTTAAAATTGGGCAAGAAGTGTGCAGAACCATTGCTTTAATGTGTGTGATGATGATCATTTGCCTGAGTGCGCCGGTTAGACTGATGCTCCTTCCTTTTCACAGGAACCTTGCTATTTCTGAGATGGTAATATGAAGTTGTGTATGACCTTTTGGAGCCCGTAATTATCAAGTTCTCTGCAACCTCAGTGATGTGGTGTTTTTTTTTTTTTTTTTTTTTTTTAAGAATTCATGCCATGAAATTACTGGTACTATTTGAACCTTATCTTTGTATTTATACTGCTGAGTGGCCATGTTTTGAAATAGAGTATACCCTGGAATAAATAATCAACTGTATTTCAGTCTTCTTTTGTCTGCCCAGAAGACATGCATTCTGAATCAGATAAGTCTGTTACTGCCTCTTTAGTTTATTTAAATAAAAGTTTAATGACATAATTTTGGCAAAATACCTCAAAATGCTTGATGATATATCTGATAAAGCACCAAGCACTGTGCTGTTTTGGGAAAGCAAGAAAGCTAATGCAGGTGTTAAATGGATAACTTCACCTCAGAATGATATACTTAAAATCTTAAGCTGTAATTTTCTTTATTTTTTTTCCGGATCAACATTTCAGGCTCTGAGATGAGCTTGTATTTTTTCCACATTTGTCAAAATAAAACAAAGTGCTGATCACAAATGTAATATGTTCTGTCATCCTTTTTTTCTTGTCACTGGTAAAATCCAGCATAGACTTAATGGATGAATTGTATGATAAAGCACTGATAGGGACGAATCTCAAAATTAAACCTATGAAAGTCAGAATAAGCATTGTAATAGAATTTGCATCAGCAAAACGGATGCTGTTTTAAAATGTAATACAGTAGTGGCTGTTGCTGTAATTTCAAGTGATACATTCCATCCAGTGTTGTGGCTGATCTCTACTCAGCTAATATGTATACTTGGTGTCTTGCATATGTGCATGGTCTGCTATAAAAACATGAAGTTTTATTTTGGAAAAAGTGAGGAATCAGTGGCATATGCTATCTCAACTGTTTTATGTATTATTTTATATTATTTTATGTAACTTACTTGGGAATAGTTCAGTATTGGAGATTTGGACATCACGAGCTCAAGTCTTAAAAAGTGTGTGAGGAAAAGTATTACTATGCACTCACACATTGAAGATTTATCCATAAGTAAAATGCCTCCAGATTTTCTTAATGTCTTGTCTTAATTTAAACAAAATCTTTGAAGCATGTTATAGAAAACTGTGCATATACTTCATTTTTTCTTTCAGAACATTATTTTCAAGGAGGTGCTTTTTGTAGTTGCATGAGTGTTTTTCATCAATAAGAGGGGGAGAGGAGGTGTTGGAAAAGGTTAAATGTAGGATGAAGAAATGTACCTTTAATTTGAAAACAGCTTGAAAACCCATGCTGCCTACTTAAAAATAGTGTGCATATTGGGGTATTAGATTTATCTAATAAGGCTCAGATTTTAGCTCAGTAAAACCAGAAGTGATTAATATGAGCACAGTCTTTTCTGCCAGGAAACATGAAATTGTTAAATATTGTGCCAGGATGAATAAGGAAAGATAGACAGTAATCATCAATCTAGCCAACCACTGGATGGCATCTTTGTTCCACAGAATGACTTTTGAAGGCACATGGAGTTAGAAGTTGACTTTTGTAGGAAATGGTATGGCAAAGATGCTAGCCCTCTTTTGTATACAAACGTGTTTATGTCAGTATCCAGAACGGAGTTCTCTTTTGTGTTGAAGTTTCCTCAAAGTAAAAAAAAAAAGGATATTGATAGAAATTTTACCATCAGACTGGAAAATCTGTATTGCTAATCATGATTAATGAAAATATTTAACATCTATCTTCTTTCTGATATAAAATAAAAACAAATGTACTTGGTGGTAGTAAATTGCTGATGTAAGTTGACAGGAAATAATTCTGTCCAGGAGTTACTTTGATAGTCTTCTTTGTAAGTGCTATTGTGCTGATTCTGATAATTGCTATGAATTCCTATTTTGTGCTCAAATGAAAAAACGAACTGCCTTTCTGATACTGCCTACCAAAAAGAAAAGGTAAAACTTGGAATCTCAGGATAATCAAAGTAGAAGTTTAAAAAGACAAAAAAAGAAAAAAAAAAAAAAAGCTCTGTGAAAAGTGACAGTATCCTCAGGAATTTCACTTTGGAGAAGAAATGAAGTTCTTAGCACTTGTGGAAAATAACAAAAGCTGACTTGTGCAAGTAGCAAACTTTTTCTGACAATCATTGTAACATTTGCCATTTTCAGCCTCAAGTATTCAGCGTATTTCTCCAGGCTTATACAGGCAAAAATCCCTTTTTCTTCCTTCAAAAGAAAGCAAAACCAATATCTTAACAAACTATCAAAGTCTTCCAAGAAAATTGGATTCTCTGAAGTAGATATCTAGAGGAGTATGGGGGGACACGGAAGACGTGGATTTCTAGATTCCTCTCCTTACTTTTGTTCTTAATCCCTACTTGTAGTTTTGTTTTTTACTGTAGGCATTACATGTTTTAGCAGGTGAAACTAAGTATTCTAGTGCATGTAGAGGGCCATGTATGTATGTTTTTATATAAATCTTTTAAATTAAGCTTTTGCTTGTTTTATGCAGTAGAAGTCTGAAGTTGGATGTACGTGGATTTTTTCCATATGTATATTCTCAACAGTTGTGTAGTCATTCCTAGAATACGCTCAAATACAGTGTCTGTGTCACAAATAGCTCCTAAACAGAGAGTGCTGAAAACAGATGGTTTGTTTCCACAGTTATGAGCCATCTCTTATAGAGGTAGGACATAACAGATGCTTGGGAGATACCGGTATGATCTGTCTTCTGAAACTCAAATTTGTCAATTAGTCCTTCGTCAAGCTGTTAGGAAGGGTATTGCAGAGCAAACAGTGGCTTGGGAAATGCTGCTATCATCGTCTGAAATGCAGCTCATTTTTCTAAAACTAGGTGACATGTTCAACTGTTTCTGTATGTTGCTAGGGAAAATAGTATTGTACAGTTAAACCATGCTTGGAAACCAAACTTACCTGTGAATTCATTGTTGTTACTCACAGATGAAGAAAAGGCACCTCCATCACTCCATGGCTCTGCTTGTGGGGACTTCCGAATGTGATCAAGAAATAGTTAATTCTGAATCTAGAATATGTAATGTGAGAATTGAGACCGTAGTAGTTGTGACTTAAGTTGGCCCAGACAGCAAGCCTATTGCGTGCTCTGGAGTTAGTTTGTATGTATTGAATGTTTCAAATGCAGAATTATTTTTTATTTGTATTTTCATTATAGAGATGATGATGACATCAATGATGTTGCCTCTATGGCTGGTGTTAATCTAAATGAAGAAAGTGCCCGAATTATGGCTACCAACTCTGACTTGGTTGGAACCCAGATACAGTCTTGTAAAGATGAACCCTTTCTTGCTGCTATACCTCTACATAAACGCATACTTGAAATGGGTGAGAAACATGTCCTATCTTTTTGGTGTTTTTTTTAATATAGTTCTGAGTAACAGAATATGCTTAGCACTTAAGATTGTTACAAATAAGGGAGCTTATGTCTTTTATTACATAATCTTGTATTCTTGAACTTTCAAGGTTTTTGTGATAGAAGTAACTGAGCTATACCAAATGGGAAAAAAAAACATTGTATAGGTCCTTTCATATTTCATATTTCCCCATGTTTTTTATATCCAAGGATCTCAAAGCTCTTTGCAAACATTAATTATTTCTCACAATCCTTCTTCATGTTTTACACATGAGAATGTTGAAACAGAGAGGTAAATTAAGTAGTTCAGGTCACAGAGGACACCTGTGAATAAGATGTAACAGATTGCTGAAGTTACCTGTCAAAGTTTTTTTTCCCCATGCAAACCAATAATTCAGTTCTTAATGCTTGCATCTATTTAAGTTCACAGTGATTTTCTTGTAGTATTTTTCCAAAAGATTTATTTATTTATTCTGTCATTTGAAAATGAATGTGATAAATTTCAGTAGAAAAAATTAGTCAAAATTAGTGATGCTTTAAGGTTATTAGGCATGCTCATTATGTATTTTATTTTACGTACATAATTAATATATTGTATATGATCTGTTACCTAAATATATCTTTTCACCATAGTTTTTGATAATGTTTTCAGGTACATCAAAGTCTTAAGATACAGAGCTTCAAGTGTGCAGAAGCTTTTTTTTTTTTTTTTTTTTTTTTTTTTTAATTATGAACTCATAAATTTGTGAAAATCTGTAGGGAATCATTGTCCTCGTGGATTTTAAGGTTGTAGGGTTTTAAGGTTTGAAGGATATTTCTGAAATATTGTGTTTGTGTTCATATGTTCATTGATTTAATGAAAGCCTTTTCGTACTGCAGTTACAGCAAGTTTCTTCATTAATTTACTATTGAGCTTCAATTTTGTGTTATAATTAGTTGAAGCCATTCTGAGAAATGAATTTTGCATGTTTCAGTTATCATGTTGAAATGATATGACGATTGCATTATGTGATGCAGCGTGGGAAAGCATATGTGCAACATTTTGTGAGGTGGCTTATTGCCAGCTGAGATGGGAAGGCAGAAAGATTGTTGTGAAATTTGTTTGAGAAAGCGTTGTGAAGGATGCTCATATAATGCATTATACAGGTGTTAGAAAACAAAAAGGAAGTGGAGACCATTAAAAAGAATGGGAAATCAGTAATAAATTTGCCATATAATCCTTAATGAACTGTCTGGGTGTAACAATTGCTGCACAACATGGAGCTGTAATTACAAGTGCAGGACTTGCAGGAATCTGTACATACTTTAAGAACCACAGAACCCATCACACTATTCATCACTGCCTTTTGGGGTTTGCTCCTCTGAGGAGCAAATCCCTATGGCTGTTTTTGAAGCTTTATTGGCTTTGATAATTGAAATGAAACTTTCAAAGCTTTTAAAAGCAGCTGCAGGGATTTACTTCTCAAAAGCAGTGAATCCGAAAGAGCGGCCACTCCTAGTGATCTCCTGCAGCCACTTTTAGAGCTTTATTTTGTCTTTATATGAAGCCTTTTATAGTTTTGAAAGTGTCTGTGGGGTTCACTAGTGGCTACTATCTGGGATCTATGGCTCTTGAGAAGAGAATTCCTTCAGCTGATTTTTGAAGTTTTAGAAGCTTGGTTTTCACTGTGTGTGGCCAGATTTGTTGATTGCCTGGGACCACACAAATTTAGTAGTGTGTGCTACTGGGCACTTAAAATAACGACGTTGTAAGATCATGATGAAACTCAGTCTTACCATGTGTTGCTGTGCCTAGACACACCAAGATCAAGCACAGGAGGCTGTGACCTTCTCAGGCACGTTAGGAAAAGAAAGTGTCTTCAGTGAGTCCTCATTCTTCTGTTTTTGTTATGCCTGTTGACAAATGAGATAAAATACATCTTCTTCCTTTAACCTGGGTATGACTTAAATAGACCTTATTTTCTACCTTTAAATCTATTCATTTTTAATGATCACTTTAGTTTTAGGGCATGTTTTTAATGTTTTAGTAAAAGAGAGATTTGTGGTATGTACAGTATTAAGAAGCTGCTCTTCTCTCCCATCTCAGAAGCTAGATCTTTCAAGTTTTCTGTCATATTAATCTCTTCCTCTCTTTTCCGAGTAAGAGTTCTGTCGAGCAACTCAGTAGTGTTCCCCAAAGGCTGTTTCAGAGATTGTGCTTCCATTCACTAGAGTCAGAATATAAACTGCTAAAGCGAGAGCAGATGCTTCTCAGTCTTTGAGAGTAACCACCAGCCAAATGCCTCAAAGTTATAGTGAAAGAGATTTCTTAATATATTGTACGTTCTTACCTGTACCACTCAACTTGGCATTGTTACCATCCGAAGTTTATATTAAATCTAAATGAGCAATATTATTATTGAGCCGTCTAAATGGAGGAAGTAACTGAAAGGTAATTCATGCAAAAATATTCATCCGCTTTCCACATGTTTCCTTATCCAATTTGATATCTAGTTGTCTTTGTCTGGTAATCATTGCCATTTGTTATTGTAGGAAGACAGCATTGTGACTGTTTCAATTTCCTTGATGCGAAACCAAGAGTGGATATTTCTGAGCAGATAATGTATTTCTTTTGCTATTCCATACAGGATCATAAAAATTTAAACCCAGATCTTTCTGTATGACAGAACAGCACAATGAAACAGCAGAGAGCTGTAAGACTGTTGTTTCTTTTGGCAAGTTCAGAGGCAGAGACTGATGTTCTTCATGCATGTGCTGATGTGCATGTAAACTTAAAAAAAACTTTCTAGGCTTTTAACTCCATTAGTAAAGTGAGTGGGTAAGGTAGGCTGAATAGTACTGAAAAATCCTAACTTTTTTTTTTTTTTTTTTTTTTTTGGAAAAGAAACAATAAAAATAATTTTGTATATGTTTAACTCTAAATTCAATTCAATCACAAGTTATTTCTTCATGGGTAAGAATGCTGGATTGTTTTATTAGGTTTTTGAAGCTAGTTTTAGGCATCGAGTCTTCACTATTTACCAAAAGGGGCAATGCTTTAATTAATAAGACGGTATGGTGTAGCAGGTTGTTTTAAGAGTGGAACTGTGGTTTGTAACTGTGTTGTGAAAATAGAAACTCCTTGATTCAAGAGTTATTGTAATTACAGCTTTGTTCCCGAGACTCATCAGATAAGAATTAGACTTAATTCTTATCTTATTAAATGTATTTTTAATACAGTGAACGTTATCAGGACATAAGGATGGGATAAAAAGGTGATCCTATGTATATTACATGGTAACTAAGTCCATGGAAAGGAACATATGTAGAAGAGAAAGGGGGAAACATACTGTAAAACATTAACAAGTAATAGCTAAGAATTGTATTTAAATAAGAACTGTATACAGTGAGAATTAAATTATCAGCCTAATACCTAAATAACAGTCATTAACCTTATTTTTACCAGACTGTGGTGAGTCTATTCTGGATACCTTGTAACAGTGCATGTTTGACTGTTTTGTTGTTTGTTTTTTTCTTCATTTGTGTTTGGTTTTAACAAGATGGGACTTTTTCATAGCGCAGTACATTTTTGTGTGCAGAAGCCTTTGCGAATGTCTTGTTGGTATCACCCAGTGTGGTACGGTGGGATGAAGTTTGCTTTTCTTACGCAGGTTACTTTTAAAATTTCCACTCATTACAATGATATGAGAAGTCATTTTACTGAGAATTGGTGATCTCTGTGACTCTGCAAGCAATTCCAAAAACTTTGCTTGTGATTTTGCAGTCACCAGAGCACAATATCCCTCACAAGCTTAGAGCTTGCAGAGTATTAACTCCCACAGCTGTATTTGAATTCTTACGTCCTCTCCAACCAGATTATGCCATTTTGCTTTTTCCATGGCTATCCCTAAAATGTCATGTTACGAGAAGGAGACTCTTAGCCGTAAATTAACTGTCTGAAAGCCATAATAATAAAACATAATTTTGGCATATTGTGCTCCCTGAGTTAGTTTCTTTCCTTCTCTCTTTCACATCACCTTCAGTGTTCTTCACCCAATGTTTCTATTTCAGTTTGTGTTGTTACAGAGCTCTGGATAAATAGAATAATTACAAATGTGACATTATAAGAAGCGTGGGACTGATTTGGCCATATTTAATCCATTTTAAGTGTCCATCTTGTATTTCTAAACTATTTTTACTTGAATGTGTGATAAAAATGTATTGAAGAATTATGAATGTTTTTTATTTATTCTGGGGTGCATTAAAAAGAGCGTGGCCAGCAGGTCGAGGGAGGTGATCCTCCCCCTCTACTCTGCCCTG
>JAOWBP010004096.1:1754353-1767975 GCA_028571105.1 Tragopan temminckii | reverse complement strand
TAAAGAAGCCTATGCTCCTCAAATAAGTTTAGACGGATCCAGAATAGTGGTGCAAGTTCCATCAACTTGGTAAGTGAAAGTACTGCCTTGTAGATTATCCTAGTAGGTACGACAGAAATACACAGGAAGGGAATACAGTGCAGTACAAGTGGAGCAGGGATTACTATGTAATTATGGCTTATCTTCCTTAAGTTCCTTTATGTGGAACTGACTAAATACAACTATTCATCAGGCTGACCGGCAGTTGTACTTGAGCTGTCTTTGTATTAGTGCTCCCTCTATTGGCGGCAGTGGAAGGGAAGCAAGGCTGGTGCACAAGAGCAGAAGAAAGATAAAAGCTAGATGACGAAAGAGAGAGTTAAATAAATATAAATCCAGAAATATTCCTGTTACTCTCCCTGGCAGGTCCTGGGTGCTAGATGAGATTAATAGAAGAGCTTTAGCTCTTAACTAAGATGTTCTTTGGGTGCTGTTGTGAACTGCAGAACTCTGTGGTTCAAGAGGTGCCATTCCTAGTGGTTTAACTAGCCACCTAGGAATGCGTAACATTAATTTGCATTTTGAGATGAGGTGGTCTTCCCTTTTGAGACAATAATTTGGAATTACAGCATTTCCTTTATTTCTTCAGTGTACTTGGTGTTATGAACTTCAGTGTAAAACACTGCATTCATCTGAATCCTTAGTGAGATGGCCTGTCGCTGATAGTACCAATGGTCTGTCCAGAAGTACAAGTCAGCCCACAGTCTGTTTATCCAAATTCATTTTTAATTCCACTATGGAGTATAAACTGACACTTGTCTATTCTCTTTACATAAATTGCTCTACTGTGAAAGAACTGAAATACTGCTGAGCTCTTTGTGCCAGTGTTTGGAATCTCTGAAAGAGCTCCACCTGCTGACACACTGAGAGAGTGCCTGTTTACTCATCTGCTGAAGGGGCTCATTAAATACTTGACAACTGTGCCAGTACTTAAATCCAGGTTATTCTGATTTCACCTCAGATTAAGTCCTAATTCTGTAGATTATTGAAGAATTACAGTAAGCCTGCATCTTCACAGATCAGTAAAATCTTCCACAGATTACTGGATGTGCTGAATCATTTTTCACGCTGAGTGTGTCAGACTGGGTGTTTCTAGGATTGGACATCTAGAGTGCACTCAAGATTTAAATTTCATGCACCTTGCCTTTTTGTCAGGCTTGTTGAGTGCTCTTGCCATTTCCTAGGAAACAAGATTTCTTGTTTTTTTGCTTTTTGTTTTTTTATTTCTCAATATGCCTTAATTGTGCCTGCTCAGCTAAAGAGAAAATCATTAATCTTGATTTTGAAAATAAGTGATAAAACTCTTGCCTACAATGAAATTTTTTTATATAGTCAACAATTAAAAAAAAAGAAACTAGGGCTGCAGGTATTAGCCCTTGGGAATCCTTCAGGCATTCGTACATTATACTGTCTTGCTAGTTGTACCTTTGCAGGAGCAAAAGTAGCATATTAATTAGCCTTTCATGATCTGACTGGTATGGTAAAATTGTTCAATGTGCAATTCAAAGTTTTGATTTTGATTGCAGGTGTCTAAAAGAAGATCCAGCAACAATGTCTTTGCTACAGAGGAGTCTGGATCCAGAAAAGACTTTAGGACTAGTAGATGTGCTCTATACTGCTGTGTTTGACATACCAAGGTGGAAGGAGGGAAGGTACATCTCCTCTTGAGCCTGTTGTTTAAATAAAGCCATCACTGTTGAAAAGACTATACTGAGGAGTTTAATAGCACTAGTTAACCAGAAAGAGAAATCACTGGTCAAACAAAGCAAGAAACTTGTACTCTGTATAGGTAATCTTGTGAGTACGTACAGAGATACAGCAGACTTAAAAACAAACAAACAAAAAAACCTATTTATGTGCACAAAAGTATTTTTCTCTTGCATAAAAAAACCCACTTGATTTGTGTTAAATAAATATTTTCATTTGTATCTTGAAGTGCAATTAAAAATTCTTAAGGAGAATAGTAAATGCTACTGCATATCACAAAGTTACAAAATAGCTGGGATTGGAAGGAACCTCTGGGGGTCATCTAGTCCAACCTCTCAAACAAGCAGGCTTCTGTAGAGCACGTTATCCATGACTGTGATTAGTAATAGTTTGAGTTGTTACTGTAAGTAGCCAATGAACTAGCAATCTGATAGAGAACTCCGGTTTTGTATCCTCCACTTTCTATTACCCAAATGCACACTTTTCTCCAAAATAAAAACTCAGTTAAATTTCTTTACGTATCCAGTACAGTGTTAGGATAAACGGGATTTATTCGGTGGTTTGATAAATGTTTTTGTTGATGCAGGGAGCAAGCTTTGCCTTGTATTCAGATCCAGTTGCAGCGTGAAATCTCAGACTTTGGAAACCAAGTTGACATGCCATCTGGAAATGGAAGCAAATCTTCAGGTGGTCTACAAAAGACATTTTCAAAACTGACTTCACGGTTTACAAAAAAAACTTCCTGCACCAGTACAAGTAATAGTGGAAGTTATTCAATCCCCAGTACACCTTCCAAAAATGTCTTCATAAGTTCCAGCTCAGAGGAGAAGGCTAAAATGCCCACTAACATAGATGCACGGCTACAAAGCATTTTGAACATTGGTAACTTTCCTAGGACCACAGATTCACTGCAGTCAATTCAGAGCACAAATAATCAGATAGTAAATGGGTTTTTAGTTGAAAGACAGGACAACTTCTTCAAATTGGATGAAGGCAAGGATGACAAAGGTATGAATTTACCAACTGACCAAGAAATGCAGGATGTTATAGATTTCTTGTCTGGTTTCAACATGGGCAAATCCCAGCAGACTTCTCCAATGGTGAAAAGAAGAAACTCTATTGCATCCTCTACAGCAACAGAACAAAAGCCAGGAACAGTACAACAGCAGCCCCAATCTGTCTCTCACACACCACTGCATCCTTCTCAGCAAAGCTTGTCACAGCAACAACAGTCACAAAAGCAGCAGCAGCAAATGCAATATTACCAACATTTGCTTCAACCTATTGGACCACAGCAACGTGTACCTGCCAAATGGCTGACTAATTCTTCACAGCAGCCAGCCCAAACTGTTGGAGCAGGATTATCTCATTTAAACCAGTGGAATAATCCTGGTTTTTCAGATCTAAGCTCTGATTTATACAGTTTGGGTCTTGTGAGCAGCTATATGGACAATATGATGTCAGAGATGTTAGGACAAAAACCACAAGGACCTAGAAACAACACGTGGCCAAATCGTGACCAAACTGATGGAGTGTTTGGAATGCTGGGAGAAATTCTGCCTTTTGACCCTGCAGGTGTGTGTGCTTTCCTTTATTACTTTTTAAGAGGATCCTTTTACAAATAAAAGAATACTGTTAAATATTCTTAGCAGTAATTATTTCCTAGTACTATTTACCAGATGCTAAGGTTGTTAAAAATAGAGATACAGGTATTTGTGTATGCCTTTTTTTTAAACGTAGGTTGAACTGAAGTACAAAAAAAACTTAAGTAAAAAACGTCAGTAAGTTTCACTAAAAAATAAGAATTTTAACAAATTCCTTGTTTATCTCAGTGGTAATTCTTACCTTTCCTATAGGGATCACATAAAAGTGTTGAAACTTACTGATAATGCTCCTCCTGCTGTTAATTTCTTAGATTGTTTAAAAGAATAACTTTCAGATTCGTGTATTTTGCCTCCCTCATCAATTAGTCTTCCTGCTCTTTACCAGTCTTGCACTCTAGAGATACAACTGAATTGCATCTTTCCCATATCCCTGCTTTTCCCCTTCCGTATGAGAATCATACCAATTCCTGCTCTCCGACTGTTACTGCATTGAAAAGCTTGGATGCGAAAGGATTAGAGACTAAGGAGCAAGTGTCATGTGGTTTGCCATGTATGTTGGAACCACTGGTAAACTGTAAATGTATGGGGATTATTATTAAAGATGAAGTGAGATAAAATTTTATGGTTATATGCAAATAACTTAGAGACTATTAAATTGATTATAGAATCTGGGTCTAAGAGGAGATTAATGATACTACTGAGATCAACAGATCAGACTATTCTCTTACAAATATATCTGTTGGTGTGGAACATAGCTACAAGAACTTCGTAGGACGCATTTATTAAAAGTGCCAGAAAAATTGTTTCTAAAACCACGTTATCATTTTTCTGCTGTTACCTGTGTGTGTGTGTGTGTGTGTGTGTGAGACTAAAAAATTTTCAACCAAATAGATTGGAATTAGAACCTTTCTTCATATAACATGCCAGGTTGAACTGTGATGTCGTTTGAAATCTAAGCTTCAGTTAGTGTAGTACAGAAAGCTTTAAACACACACACAAAAAAATTCATTGTACATTTGTTACATTGGGTTACTTGATGAGTATTTTTAGTCTGAAAATAATGACTTTTCAAAGGAAAATCTGCTAATTAGGAATTTATAGAATTGATGGGGTTTTTTACAGCCAAAGGCCTAAGTGACTGCCAAAAATGTATTCTGCAGTATTTTTATAATCTCTAAGGAATTAATGTGGTATCAGTAGAGGGAAGACTGATACATCCATATTGTAATTTACTGGTGAACCTATCTCATGAAAGGGTGTTTATCTGTTTTTACAGAGGTAAAATTGACACAATTGCTATTTTGCATATAACTGTAATTTAACACCTCATGCTACCCACAGAACAAAACTATTCTTGCCCTTCAGAACTTATCCTTCGATCTGAGGATATGTCTAACTTCCCGCCTCAGCTTAAACTGACATAAAAGTATTTCTCAAAGTAAGTAGTAGTGGCAACACTTTGTTTCTGTGCAGCTGCCAGGTAGCTCTGTTCCTTGTTTATACAATAAAGGATGTCTGGAAACAAAGGTAAATTATTTGTTTTAGTTTTGATTTGAATGCAACAGAACATTAGAGCTCTTCTTTTGTAAATGTGCTAAATGAAAATAAAGAAGCTTTCCTTCAAATGCCGAACTGAATGTAGGCAAGCAATCACATGAACAAAAGGTATTTTGATTTGTTTTCCAAGCTGTGCACTTTTAGACTTTGTATGTTAAAAATTACTATTTGTTTTCAGTAAATATCAATCTTACCCGGAACCACAAAGTATTTCAGGATCAAAATGTTTTCAGAACGGTTGTGGTCTTTGTAAGAAGTAGGAGCTTCTGGGCTGCATGTTTTAATAAGATCAATCTGAGCTTTTGATTTCTTGAGAAGCAAAATCACAGCATGGATGGAAATCATTTTGTGATCCTGAATCAACAATAATAATTCAAATATTATTTTTCTGAAAATGGATAAATATCCAGTCTCCAATTTTGTCAGTACCTGCTGCTGGACCTTTCAGGGCACAGGCATGATCATAGTCACAAAATACTCCTCTTCAAAGGGAATGCAAGGGACAGGTGTAGATGAGAAGAGAATTCCAGATGAGAATTATTATCTACCATGTACAACATATCTACTTTTTATTAAAACATTTCCTATTCAGTGTTCAGTACTCCATCAAGAAGTACAAATGGTTTAACTTTAATTATCAGTGAGAAGGAACTTCTTTTCTATGGTCAGGTCTAGAGGATTAAATGAAAGGGTTAAATGCAGTAGAAATAGCTGAATGTCAGGTACTGACTTCATGATTTCTTTTATTTAGTTGGGTCTGATCCAGAATTTGCTCGCTATGTTGCTGGGGTCAACCAGGCTATGCAACAGAAAAGGCAGGCACAGCACGTCCGTCGTCCAAGCAACACACGAAGCAACTGGCTTCTGCCTGATGATCCTCACAAAACCTGGCCCTTTCCCGAGTATTTCACAGAAAGGTAAGAGAATGGTCAAGCCACTTTTTTTTTTTTTTTTTTTTTAATTTGGGTCAGTTCTACACTCAAAACTTAGCAGGATATGGGAATAAGAGCTATTTTTTTTTCTGATTGCTGCTGCACCAATAAAAGCTGCAGCTCGTGGCAAGAGTAAAAAATCTGAGCCCTTTCTGCTTTCTTGATACTGAAGAACTGACATTTATTTGATACAGTTCTTAAAGTAGAATGTGTATTAAGTTTGACTCAGAGGATATGAGGACTTCATAACAGATTCATTCGGAATGTTCTTATTTCAGTATTTTGAAAGTGTTTAAGACCTACTTTTGATGAGGAGTGATTCTATCAAAGTTGCAGCACCTGACTTAATTCAACTGAACAGATTTCAGACACTTAATCTTACTACTTTAAGGCATGTCACTGTATCTTACAGAAAGTATGTTAGTAGTTTTTAATGTCTTCCAAGTTGTAACTTTATTACAAAACAAGCGTTTCAAGATCCTCTGTTTGTCTACATAGTTACAGCTGTGAGTCTAAGGCTAGTTTAAAACCAGTAGGACAAGGGTGTTTTCTAGCTCAGTTATGCAGTGAAAGAGCTGAGCGCTTAGTGACTGCAAAACCAAGAATCATTTGTTTTTCCTTCTTAACCAGGACAGACTGTGTTATTTTAGTAGAATATATATATAAACTGATTGTAACAGACAAAGCAGCGATACGATCACTCAGAAGTAAATACATGAAAATATTTGTGTTAGTTCTACATTTAACAAAATATTGAAATTTCTTTGTGCCCTTGAGGTATCATCTGTCACTGAGATTCAGCATAACTAACTAGAGCATACATTCTGGACCAAGCAGTATAAATAGAAGGACTAATAAAACGTTTTGTCTTACAGTGATGTGACAAACAGCTGGTCTGGTACTCAAGGAGATTCTGCCAGCTCGAGTGATGAGACCTCCTCAGCCAATGGGGACAGCTTGTTCTCCATGTTCTCAGGGCCAGACCTCGTTGCTGCTGTAAAGCAGAGAAGGTTAGAAAGATGAACAGAAATACGTATCACTTTATAAAAATTTGGGGTGTTTTGGTAATTTGAGGGCACACATAATTGATTCCTGTCAGTCAGATAAAGTTATATGAATGTTAGTTTGTGTGCTGCACTGATGTGAATCAGTGTATAGTGTGTATGATCTTAATGCTAGGGGTTCTCAAATTGAGTTATATTAGCAGCTAAATTTTAATACACATTAACATCTGTACAGATAGCCAGCTGTTGGCTGAAACTGATAGCTTCTAGAAAGAGCTGACGTTCTCCCTATAAGATAAGTCTATTTGGGATGACGCTTCTTCCTAAAGTACTGGGGTCTTAGAGATCATCTTTGAATTGGTTTTATGAACTGTACTGCAGTGTAGCTTTGTTGTGCCCCTACACAGCATTTTGATACCAGCATGTTCCTATTCCCTGGCTTCTCCTGCGGCTTTGTGGCACTTGATAATACTATCCTTAAAGTGTAAACATCTGTCTAACATTGCCCACCAACACCATTTCAGTAGTTTTAAATACTTAAATACTTACTATTTGCTCCTTTCTTTCTGATCAAAGAGGGAGTTTAATTACATTCCTGAATAAGCTTAGTAACTTAAAAACTAAGCTAGGATTTTAAAATATGAATAATCAACAAGTGAATTCAACTAAACTATGAATACACTTAAATGTAATAGTATAAATTACACTTAGTTACTTCCAGCTTTCCCAAAGGGCTTGTAGCTCTGTCTTTGAAACCTCGGTGATTCCATGCTAGGGGTTAGTTAAGAGGATAAAAGACACAACACGAAGTATGAATTCCCACCAAATAAGGTACAAGATTAAGATGATTTCTCACCAAATTTCAATCTGAAATTAAACTCTCAGCTTATTTTTAGAAAAGGTTTTTAAAAGTAAAATATTCAGTGACCGAATACTTTTAAAATTAATATTTGATCAGAGACAAAATCAGAGTTGATACATTAGAATACAGCTATCTACTTTCTGTGACAGGAAAAAAATCAATGGCCACACTGACAGTTTTCTGCAGATTACCACAGAAGTTATTTTTATATGCATTGGAGTAAAGAAAGTATGCTGGGGTAAAGTAAGATGAAACTGAGGCAAACAAGTTGAAAGGAATTGACTAAGCCAGGAGGTGCTTTCTGAATTTGTACCTTTACCAAAACTTTTAAGAGGGGACAAAAATAAATGCTGAATTGAAATAACTGGAAGGTCATTATCTAATAAGCATCACAGCAAAAGACCAGCTAGTCTTCCTTTTTCATTTCCACAAAAACGTGTTGTTGAAGCTGTAGCTGCACTGTCAAGTCTCTGACAGTATTCAGTAACAAATTTCTTGCTGCAATAACTTGTACTTTTACCTCTACTAAGAAAAAACATGAGATAAAATGCCAGTACACATTCTAAGCTGTCAAATGAAGACAGAGTGGAACTACAGAATGGTATTCTAGTGGCAGATTAATGCATGTGACTAATTTAAAAACAAATAAACCAAACTAAATGTTGCTTTCTTGGGGCAGAAAACACAGTAGTGGAGAACAGGAACCTAGTACATTACCATCACCACCTCTTCTTTCTGCAGTAGATGACCGTAATCAGGTAAGTGGAAAACATCTTTGTATAGTCATTTTTCCTGCATGTGTTTTGGAGTGGTTTTCTTTAGGAAATCAACTAGAATAGGAGCTGTAGATCCATATTCCTTACCCTGACTAAAATGCAGACAATTTACCCTGAAGTAGTACTAGATTCTTTTTTTTTTTTTTTAAATGAAAAGTACCAAATTTAAAATTGGACATAATTTAACTTTTCCCTCGTAGCAGAAATTACAATAGAAAACCAGGCAACACAGTCAATTTCAGTTTTCTCTACACAAACAATTAAAGTACCACCAGATTGGCCCTTGCGGCCAAGAAGGGCAGTGGCGCGTTCAGAAGAGCGTGGCCGGCAGGTCAAGGGAAGTCACCCCCCACCTGTACTCTGTCCTGGTAAGGTGACACGTGGAGTACTGTGTCCAGTTCTGGGTTACCCAGAAAGACAGGGAACATCTAGAGAGAGACCAGCAGAGGGCCACAATGACAATTACAGGCCTGGAGATTTCTCTGCCTGGGATTGTTCTGCCTGGAGAAGACGGGTAACAGAGGGTGGTGGGTAGGTATCAATGCTTATAAATACTTAAAACACTTAAAGGGTGAGAGTCCTTTCAGTGGTGCCCAGCAGCAAGTCAAGGGGCAGTGGGCGCAAACAGGAACACAGAAAGTTCCATTAGGAAACAGAGCACTGAAATGGGCTGCCCAGAAAGGTTGTGGAGTCTCCTCTGAAGATGCTCAAAACCTGCCTGGATGCATTCCTGTGCACCCTACTGTAGGGAATTGTTATAGCAGAGAGGTTGGATTTGATGACCTCCGGAGGTCCCTTCCCACCCCTACAGTTCTGTGATTCTGTTAATTACCTGGCTTACTAGAAATTGTAACTTTCGGCAGGGCTGCTGGTCATCAAGCAAATGTGCTGAATAAAGGTTTTTCAAGACACAAATACTATAAGAGCTATGAGTTGTATATATGCATCAATTCTGTTTTTAAAGATTAATCTTCTGAAAATGTTGTAGTTAAGTACTGTCTCAGAAGAAAGTACATTGATCAAAAAACAACAAAACAGGAAAACCAACCCGCTTCACAAACCAACAACTATTTCTGTTTTCTCAGGATAATAAAACCAAAACCTGGCCTCCAAAGGCACCCTGGCAACATACATCCTCTGTCACGAATACACTACCCAGTCAGAGTACATCTCTGTACCCAATGAGCAGCCCTGTCAGCCAGTGGAGTGACACGATGCAGATCCTTCAGTCACCCGTGTGGGCGGCAGCCAACGACTGTGCTCCATCAACAGGAATTTCCTCTAGCTTTGCCTACGCGCAGCAGCAGCAGTCACAGCAACAGGCTTCCCAGCACAAACAGATGAATAAGGGCTTTAAATCTTTTCCAGTAAAGCACGAACGCAGACCATCTTACCTGCATCAATACTGATTGCTTTTCATATTGGAAAATGCAGCACAGGGCCAAACAGTTATAAAGTACGTGTACTTTTTTCACAATTGTGTGTTGGCTATATCCTGTTTATCTTATTAAATAGGGAATCGAGGGGGGCTTGAGGAGAGCTATAAAAACTCCTGAATCTTATTTACAGTGCTGAGCAATATGGCCAATATGTTTGTTTGTACGTGAAACAGCCCAAAACTGTGATGTAGAAATGCTTTTAAAAATATCTATATTGCCTTTACTTTCAAAAGCTTTTTTTTTAAAAAACAAAAAACTGCTGAAGGACTACCATACAAAAAACACTGTATTTTGTAGCTATTTTTCATATAGATTTATAGTTGACATCTTACTGAAAAACAATGAATATGTTGAAGCAAACACATATGGTGGTCACTTTGCTCAGTGTTGTGTTTAAATTTATAATGGACAAGCTGGAAAGCCTTTGTTTCTTCCATAAATGGCCTGTGGGCAACTTTTTTTTTTTTAATGAAATGTAAGCGCAGCTTTTCATGTGCCACACAAGCGAGTTCATTATAAAACTGTTGCAGAAGCAGTTGTGAAATTGAGTGTTGTGGTAGTTTCCCTACTCAAAGTATAGATCAGCAGAACCACTCAAATCTGCGTCACAAATGTTAACTGAGCTGCTTAAAGTAGACGGCACCTGTGTGGATAATATGACACTGGTTTTCAAATAAATACATTTGTTAGCGCTTCATTTGGCCAAAGGCATTATCCACACAGTACTCCTTAAGTGTGTGAAAGTATAGCCTGAAAGACTACTTGCATATATTTTAAAGTCTTATTTCAGATGCTAGTTGAATTTAAAAAAAAAAAAAAAAAAAAAAAAAGTTGTGAGCTGGCTCAGAAGATATTAGAACTGTAATGTGGGGTAGCAGTTAGCTATAAGAACGTTATTTTTTTTAAAAGGATAAAGTAATTATTTGCAGTCAATATGTGCCATTAAGTGAACCTGTGGAATTGGGAATAATCTTCCAACCAAAGTGGGTCTGGGAGTGACTGGTGCTTAAAAAGTGAAGAACAATGGTAAATATATATATAGCTATCCCACTGTATATGAACTGAGATTACAGAAGATTCTTTATATAGTTAGAGCTTATTTAAATTTTCATATTTCATCTTTGAAAGAGACTAAAAAACCACAATATTTTCTGGTATAAGAGTTTTGACAGTATTAATCTTATTTTTGTATTTTTCTTAAGTCATATCATTCTAATATGTTAACTACTAGTAAAATGGGTTATTAGTTCTAACGACATAATTTTTCAATGAAGAGAAAGCACATTTGTTGTTTTTGTTTCTACAAACTAAGTACATCTATATCTAAAGATACCAAAAAGTTAATACATATATATAAATAAGAAGTATACACAACACTAAAACTATTAAACATTTGGGTATTTAAAACCCATCCACCTTTTTTGTTTGTATGGTGATGGGCTGTATTTGCTGGCCCAGATTGTTACTTTTTGTGCTGTTTGAGGATGCCAATGTTGCCTGTATTTATGATATTGTCACCACGTTTTCTGAAAGTTCATACTTACATGTTTACAAAGATTTGTTTGCTGTACATAGACTTTTTACAGTAATGTGCTTTGCACAATCAGTGTGGCTTGTCTGTAAATTGTTGATGGTCTGTACTACTACAGTTTTGAAAACCCTCTGCTGAAAATGTTAGTGGTTACTTAACTTGATGAATGGTTTTGAATTTCCTCAGTCTTGTCATTTAGATCTAATATTAAATCCTAAATTCGGTTGTAGTTACTGTTTATTCATACTAAGACCAAAATGGAAGTTAATGAAAACATTTTATTTTGAACTCCTCCTAACAAGTGCCAAAATTATTGCTATAGTTTGTGCAGCTGATTCATAATTACAAATGCTGGCAGGTTTCTAGATGTACGTAAGTAAATTGCAGAAACAAAGTCTGTCTGCATTTTGACCACGTAGGTGCTACTATGTCCTTTGCTTCCGATTGTTCTGAACACTGGTAATTTTAAGAGTTGTTGCACTTGGCAAATGAGTCTTGCCATTAAACTTCACTTACACTGCCAAGTGCAAGGGTTTGGTGCTTAGTTAACTTACCCTTATTGCAGTGCTTCTGTGAATAGCTAACGCTTCTGAACTGGAACTGTACATTTTGTATTTTAAAGCTTCTGTAAAAGTAAAATATTAGCTTTATTAAAGATATACATTTAATAGGTCATACCTGTTTAAAATATGCACCTTACTGAAAGTGAGCAGCACCTAAAATTGTAATTTGGGTTTGTAAACAAAGACCTTACTTCGTTAACGTAGGATTATTTAACAGTTTGAAAGTTGTTAACTGCCTACTTACATGATATAAAACTGAACTTAATACACCATACAACCTGAATCTTAAAAGCTACTCTTTCGTAAGAAGAGAAAATGCCTTAACAGTATCTTTGGACTATTAGTGCAGATGAACACTGCCACAAATTAGTAACATGAATTTTTAGACAAGTAAATGATTTTAATGGGAGTGAATGAAAACTTTTTTTTTTTTTTTTTTTTTTTGCGGGGGGAGGGAGAATGGTGAGGAGGGGAGAACTAATTACTGAGGCTTGTTTAACTTATGCTAATTGTATCACTGAAATGCACAATCAGGTGTAAAAATATGTATATAATAGTAAAATAAGCTGTGCTCTCGATAGATAAGAGTACAGAGGCAGACAGGTGAAATGCTGACAAATACCCACGGTGCACACAAGGCCATGCTGATTACACAAGAAGTTACTTGTTTACAGAATCTGTAGGGCAGAACATTCCAAGCAAAAATGAAAATCTTTATGCAAGTGGCACTAACATCTTAGTAGCCCTCTCTTAGTGAACTTGATTGTTGCGTAACATAAAAGCTGTTACCTCTTTCCTAGAATTCTGAAATTTGAGCTCCTTTTGCAGTAAACACCAAGGTGTTCCTTTGTTAACATGTTACATTAATCCAGAAAATATTGCTTTCCAAAGCACATCTTCAATTTATTAGCACAATTTTTATGATACAGTACATACAGTAGTCTGTGCAACGTGTCTCTTGTCATTTCTACTTTCCCACCTGCTCAGTGGTGTCGTCCTGTTCCATAGTCTCAGTCAGGAAACAGTGGCTGCCTCACTAAGGCTGCCACAATCTTCCCAAGGCAGCAGTGGTGTCCTGATAACTGAGCTATTTTCAGAAACACACAACACTGAGGTTTTCCAGAGATTAAAACTTGGTCATTCTCTCCCCTAAGTTCTACTTAATAGGAAGAAAGAAGCTACTCTAATATTAGAATTCACATTTTAACATAGAGGGATGGCTCTTTACCTGCCTCGTGTGACTACACCTCCCTCTCACAGTGGCAATCTAAACTAAAGCCTTTCTTTGTAAAGCACGGCAGGCTGCAGCCGAGTTCGTGCAGTCACTCTGTAGTCTTCTGCGCGCTGGGCGGCGTCGCATCTGCAATTGTGGCTAAATAAATGAGGTTTCTGTGCAGGATGTGCTGGTACCTATCAAGGAAAGAAGAACATTTTTGGGAAGTGAGCGATTGCCTGCTTTTCTCTAGCAGATGCCGCAGACCGAAGCCGTCACTTCCGTAACCCGCTCGGCGTTCTGCCCGCGGTGTGCGCCGCGCAGGGCCGGCTGAGCCGAGGCCGCCGCCGCCCCCGATCCCGCCCGGGCCGCCCGCCCGCACTTACTGCACGCAG
>JAOWBP010004096.1:1725150-1740553 GCA_028571105.1 Tragopan temminckii | reverse complement strand
TACTCATCAGTGTTGAGTTTAGTACCATGATGATACCAGCTTGTAACTGCCTTTCAAACAGTCAGTGCAATTCTCCCTTCCTTCCAGTCTTAGGTATTGTCAACAGTGTGTGCCTTGTGCAGCATACTGGGATGTTAAAATTGTAATACTTCTTGTTGTTCCATGACATTTGAAGCACTTTTTTTCTCCTTCACAGGAAATGACCTAGAGGCCTTACAAATACATTTGTGCATTTTTGTTCTGAGTCTACCATCGAGGGCAAGTGCAGTCTGGAAGCACCACCACTTAATGTTACAACAGAAACAACTACCTCAACAAAGAAAGGGGAAGAAGGCTTGCAGTAATAAACACTCTAATTTTCAGTAGCTTACACTTGGAAAGTCTTCTCTATACAGAGTCTGGATTTTTTTTTCACTCCAGTATTAAGAAGAAACACTACAAGTAAACTAATTTGGCAGACTGGATCTGTCAAGACATTTGAAGATCTGCTGACATAAGGATTTGCTTTTTTTAAGGAAGGCGCCTCTGCACTGCTTTTATAATCGCTGTTGATCGGTGGTTTGCTCCACTTTTCCTGACACTACTAATTGGAAAATTGTATTAAAGTATTGCTTCTAAAAATATTATTTGCATTGACAAAATTTTTGTAGACATAACAGCAAGTACTGATAATATGCTCATGAAGAAACTGTAGGCGATAACTTCTCTGCTTTTCTGTGCGCGGAGTGGAATACGACCCAGACAGAGCATTATTAAGATACTTCGGTTTGCTTTCTGATTACAGTTTATAACTGCAGCAGGGCTGCACTGAACACTGAAAATACTAAGTCAGCAAATCCGCTGCCTTTCTCACTGCTGATACAGATTATACAGACGCTTGCCTTTTTGAAATGCCTTTTGTGAAACCTATGTACACAGTCCTCCACTGTTACTGTACATAACTATATATTTGGGGAAGGAATTTGACAAGTGATTGTTAATTCAAGAAGTCTTCGGACAAGCACTCACTTATGTATTGCTGTAGTGCACAAGAAAGCAAAATGGACTATAAGCGGCGCTTTTTGCTTGGCGGGTCCAAGCAAAAAGTGCAGCAACACCAGCAGTATCAAATGCCTGAGCTAGGCAGGACCCTGAGCGCACCACTGGCATCTACAACCCCAACATCTCCCCTGGTCTCCTCAGCTGCTGCGGGCGGCTGCAGTCACCCTGTATCCCATACAACTCCGATTGCAGACATCCAGCAGGGAATCTCCAAATATCTGGATGCACTCAACGTGTTTTGCCGTACGAGCACTTTCCTTACAGACCTTTTCAGCAGTGTATTTAGGAACTCTCACTATTCTAAGGCAGCTATGCAACTGAAAGACGTGCAGGAACATGTCATGGAAGCAGCGAGTCGACTCACAGCAGCAATAAAACCAGAAATAGCAAAAATGCTGATGGAACTGAGTGCAGGCGCTGCAAATTTCAAAGATCAAAAAGAATTCAGCCTACAAGACATTGAGGTAAGTTACTTTGGGGGATTTTGTTTTGCATGTGAATTTGTGTTGTTCCTTCTTAACTGGACTTGTATTTAAAAATCGCTACTACACCGAAAGTTCTGTCTGCCTTGCTTTTGTATTTGTGACTAATGCTGATAAAAAGAGAAGCAAGCATTTGATCTTTGTTCTCAACAATATTACGTTATTTACAGTGGCTATGTACTAGCTGTGTTGAATATGATATTTAGTGGTTACTTTTGTATAGACTTGCACTAAATTTAAAGATTTCATGGAATAAGATAAATCGTAATGAAATCGTACTACTTACATAATTCTGATTGGTAGTTTTCTGTCAGATTTAACCTTACAGCTAGAAATACAATAACCTCTTTCTTATTTGGGGAAACTCATGTCCAGTTTAAAAAATAAATGATAATAATAATAAAAGCAAAACAAACACAGCATCCCACTGCCCAAAACTTACAAGTCGAAATAATTAAAAATGAAACAATAGTTTAAATATTTTATGTAGTCCTGTGTGGAGCCAGAAGTTGGACCTAAAGGAACCTGGTGGATCCCTTCCAGCTCTGGATATTGCATGATCTCCTATGATTTCTTGTTCCATATTAGTTAATTTCTAATGATATTAGGTCATCTTCTAAATTAAACTGTGTTTTCCTTAGTACTATCCATTCTGAAGGGAAATCTGAACACTTGGGAGAGGCGTTTTGTCATCAGTGTTCACACAAAGCTGCATATCAGTTGAGAAACTATATAAGTTGGTAGTGAGAGTTTTGGTTTTTTTGTTTGTTCTGTGCTCAGTATGCAATGAAGTAAGATTGGCTCTATATTTTAAAAAGATACCTTTTCTAGACCTTGAACACAGTCTAATAAATCATTTGTGCAAAACTGTGCAGAGGCAGTTGTCATGTATTTTAACATGACCATAACCTACATAAACCATGAAATAAGGATTAAGCTCTCTTCACTTTGGTATCATGGCCTTAAATTCAACACTGCATCCATGCATGACTACATGACTTAGAATAGTGAGTAACTAGAGGGACATATAGTAATCAGACATCCAGAAAATAGGGCTTCTGAGGGCAAACTAGAAAGACTGACTTTTACAGAAGAGAAGACTAAGAAGGAAAATCAGTAGTCATCAGGTATGTAAGAAGATGCTGGAAGTCATGGCATTGTTCTGTCCTTTGTGTCCATGTAAGATGGAGTAAGAAGTAATGAACATAAATTTCAGAAGGGAAGATTCATTTCAGATTTTGTGGAAGCACTTTGTAATGTCCGAGAATCACTGAAGTGGTTTGCTACAAAAGGTAGGGAGATTACAGAAGTAAGATTTGAGTCAGCTACCGTCTTCTCTCCCTTACTTTGATCCCACTTTGTGCCTTCACCCCTCAGAATAAAGTAATGTTGCACAGTATTTGAAATCAGTCAGTTCCCACTCCCCAGCAACACAGGGATTTTGCTCAAAGAAGAAACAACTTGGAGTCCATCACAAAGACCTTACAGAGTGTGTTAAGCTTGCATGTAGCAGAATTGACTCTGAAATTACTCCTTGGGACAGTACAGTGACCTTTTGAGATCCTCTCCTAATCTGCTATTCTGTGATTTGAATACTGAACTATTTATGCTAAAACTTTAACAATTTTTTTTCTTCCTGATCTATGTGAAATATTAACATTTCATAAAACTAGAAGCAGGATTAAAAACTCACTTTAAATCCACAGAATGGAAGCAGAAAAAAGGTAAGGCTTGCACAACTTCACCAAGATACACTGGGGAAAAGAGTGTAAGAGGCGGCATAATTTTTTTGTAGGACTGAGGGGAAAATATAGTAATGCCTAAAGTTGTTTTTCCGTCTTCTCTAGTAGCTGACTGAAGAACATAATTGATTTATCTTTTTTTGTCTGAAAAGGAAGCAAGATGTTTCAATGTCTTGAGTGGCAGCTCAGAAATATCCTCATGAGCCTTTTGTTTGGGATAGGTGTGTTAGGTTGCCCTTGTCTCCTAATACTTAAGTGTAGAGGAGCAACTACCAATGGAATCCAGTTTATCTTGCAAGTAACTCTTGTTAGCAAGTAGCATTGTGTCTTCCTTTGGAGGTGCTTTGGTCATATGAGATCACTCTTTCAAGCTGCAGGGCATTGCTACATAGTTGTTTTTTTTTAAAGCAATATTCTGTTCACTCTCAGTAATGCATGAGAAAGAGGGCTATCTCATAATCTGGCACACCAGTTTGAGTAAAGGCTCATTGTTAACATAATAATATTGATATTTTAATCTGGTCTGTTCAGTGGGTAGGCGGATTATGCGTAGGGCTTGTCATCACCAAAACCATGAAGAACTGGTATAAATAGGAAAATGAGGATAGGAGGGAAACCGCTGAGTAAGCCTGTTGTGGTGTCATGTTTTTGTCTGTGGGTTTGTTTTGTTTGTTTAGGGAAAAAAAGCCAAAGCCATTATACTCCATTATATAGAATGGTACTTGGAACTGCAGATCATTGTGCGTATCAGGTCTGGTTACTTGTTAATTTTATTAATGGTAGTGTTATATTAAGCAACAGGTTCTTTAATTTGCGTCCCAGGGAATTTGCATGGCATCACTGTTCAGCATTGAAATCTGGCAGTTTTGCGTGTGCATTTTCTGTATCAAAATATTCTAAAATTGATTGCATGCACCCATCAAGGTGTTCATGTGGGGCAGAATGTAACCTACCAGTACAGCCTTATTTGACACTTCTGTTTGTATGTCGTCGGTTTCATTAAACTCATCACCTGCTTCAGTGACAAGGAAGTCTGAAACTACATCTCCTCAGAAGTAACTTTGCTTCCAGCTGCCTAAACAGAATGACAAATTCCTTTCAGGTAGGGTTATTTAGAGAGAGATTGCTGCCCTACCTGGCAAAGGACTAGGAGAATCGTGGTGCTAGGAATGTGTTTCTTGGGACAAAGTTTGCAAGCCAAAAGACCTCATCATATTTGCAACATAAATGATTCTAAGAAATAATTTAAGAAAATGCCACAACCAACAGAAACTTACAGGTCGACACCTGCAATGGCGCCAGTTCTTTTTTGATTACACAGTTTCTAGCTTTTTGCTTGTTCTCATTATGGTCTAAAGCAGGGGAATTGAATGCTTTTGCATGGCAAAGTAGAGAAAAGTGAAGTAGATGGCGGTGTTCCTAATTGTGAAAACACAGTTGTATTGTATCCAAACGATAATGTAGTTCTGCAGATCTCACAACATGTAGTGTGTTGCTTTACACGCTTTGGTACCGCTTGCACTTTCCCACCGTGGCTCTTCTGGAAGAAAATCTCCATGAACTGAATTTTAAAGCAAAGTAAGTTTGCTGTGTGGAGTGAGCATTTAATGCTGTGGTACAGAAATCCTCCACCAATTAGGTTCTATTTAAGCAGTTAAAGCCACTCTGGTCCATTTCTGAGGAAGACTGTAACGGATTATTTTTCAAACAAAACAGAAGTTTGGCAAAGCAGATGTTGCTATTTATCTTCGCTGCTTAACATTAAAAATTACAGTAGGAATGCTGTGTGGTGCCACTAAAACTAAATCATTTGTTTATTTGAACGTTATTCCAAGCAGGAGAAACTTCAGCCTCTGTATCTTAAATGAAACTAAATCAGCTTGAAATTCCTAATGAGTCCTAGTTTCTTCTTCCTCTGAGAACTGCATTCTTTGTACATAAAAATATTCACATTGCAAGTTTTATTTATTTATTTACTGGAGTGTTCTTATAAATCTTTCCATCTCTGTAGTCAGGAAAGTTGAAGTTTTATTCATTTTTATCATTTGCTGAATGTTTTTTTTAATAAGGCAAACTGCGCTTCCAGGGGTCAGTCAAAGTACCAAAAATGTTTAATTTTATGCCTCATACAAAGAAGGGAAGTGATGAAACCAGAATGGAATGTCAAAAGGAGACCGGATGCAATGGAAAAAAAAGAATTGCCACCACGGATCCTTTTAAAGTAGATAGCTAATGCATATAACTGTTCATATGACTACAGCGTCTTGCCAGTAAGATCATTGTGTCTGAATATTTTTATTCCAGAAGAATGTAGCTGAAAATAAGCCAGATGATTTATTTGCTCTAAGGCACAATGGCTTTGTACATTATTTTTGTATTTTATGAATTATTACTATTATTCAAGTATAGTCTTTTTAAAAAAAGTCAAATATATGTTTTAAACCACTTTGTGACAAACTTCATAAAAGAAACAAAGCATTTTGAATAGCTCTTAAATTACTTCTGCAGCAGTTTGGGAAATATTTGCTTCTCTCCTGCATCCTGGATATTCTTTGTTGTAAGCTTTTGTTCACTTAAGAAAGCATGGCCTTGCAAGCAGGCAGAGCACTTGTGTATATGCTGCTTTGTCCTCAGAGTTGCCTTTTAAAACAGCTGTACTCCAACAATTTTACACATAGGGCCTACACCTAAACACATGGTTTGGGGGATCTTTGTTTTGTTTTGCTTGTAGTAACTGTGGCCTATCTGTGGTCATAATTCTCAGGAGCAGTGTTTACATGAGAGGGAGGTAAACAGGGATGGACACGCATGGGGTGCAGAGCCCACTGCTTTGGGTGGCTGCCCTGTGGAGCCAGCTCTGGCATTGCAGGAACTGGTGTACTGTCAGTGCTGGTCTCTCTAGGTATGGGAACAGACCAGCAGCCCTCCTGCTCGCTCTTCCCTACTCTACATCCTGCTTTCCAATTGAGTAGTGTTAGGTGACATGTTTCAGTGAAATCTTCTGATGAGAAGATTTGTGCCAACGTCAGCATTGCTGTCAGACAATGCAAGTGACAGAACTGCGATTTTGTGTGTGTATTCTGCAGTCACTGTTATATTCTAAAAACGGTACTACAGTGCAACTGTACCATGTGGCAAACCGTTTGTCATGTTTGTTAGTAATTATTGGTCTGTTTGGAAAGATAAACTTTAGAATTAAACCCTTCTGATTTTGTTATCATGTCTCAAAATATAGATATATTTAGCATAAATTCAGCCAGGTCTATGTGCTTATGTTTTTTGCTGTTGACTGTACTTGTGATAACATGCTACTTTGGTTTTTATTTTTATTGTTTCATGTGCCTGATACTGCAAAATAACTTAAAGCTTTTCATTCTTTACTTCTGAGATCAAGGTAAGGTTAGTTAAAGACAACACAGAAGCTTGAATTGACTGTATCAGTCTGATCTCCTCTTAATTTGTAGAAGCTGCTGGCTCAGTGTTTACCATAAGTAAATGGTTAAATGTTGAGTGCTACTTCTGGTCTGAGGCACTAGTATTTCTTTCTATTTTTTTTTTTAATGAAAAAATCAGACTTTAACTTAGTCACTTAACCCAAGCATTGAGCAAGAAAGAAGGAAAAAAAAATCTGTAAAATCTCTTATTGATTTAAAAATTGTTTTTTTCTTCTTCCTACAGGTGCTTGGACGATGTTTCTTGACAGTGATGCAGGTCCACTTTCAGTTCCTGTCACAAGCTTTGCAGAAGGTCCAGCCAGTGGCACACTCTTGCTTTGCTGAAGCTGTAGCCCAGGAAAGAAAGAATGTTGGTGGAGCTGGAGCCTCAAATTTAAGCCCCACAAATGAGCTAGAAGATGCAGTAAGATCATGGAGAGGAGCAGCAGAGGTATGGAAGGCTCAGTGTAGTGACATTGTGTTGTATTCAGTGAAACAAAAATTCAGGTCTAAGTGCCCTAATAAGGGAAGAAAATCTCCGATTTTAAAGAAATGCTGCATTCGAAGGAGGAAACTAAAATCTGTTTTACCTATGTGGTGTTTATATGATCTCTGCCCCATGAAAAGCTTTTACTTATGATATGAATGTATATAAGGAGTGCACAATGGAAACAGCTGTTCGTTATTAGTAATGAATTAACAGTATTCAGTATTCAGAAGGAATTATTTAAAAAAAAAAAGTCATTGTAGATACAGGGTGAAATTTTAGATGAGTAGTAACTTAGATAACATCTACATCTTTAAAATTTTGAGCGCTAATTTAATTTCATGGTTTTATTTTTTTATGAAAACTTCTGACATTTCTTGTCTTTGTGCTGAGGGAGAATTAGCTGTTAGGCTTGATGTTCCTTGCTGCATCAATAGTTGGAATGTTCATCTTATTACTTAAATATGCTACTCTCTGGACTTGGATTCTAGTTAGCACTGCTATCTGTGGAATCCTTTTCTGCAAAAAAAAAAAAAGTACATACAAGGAAAAAAACAGTTTTATGAGCTTTCCTGCATTTCCTGTATGTTACTGACGTGTACAGACAGACAGACCAAAATGGCTTCCAACGTGGAGTACATGGTTTCCTTAGTTTCAAGTAACCAAGAGCAGCATGTGCTTTTGAAGTCTAATTGGGCAACCCACCTGGGCATGTTAAACATCTTGTTTGGAAATCTTGTTGGGCTTTCCATTTATTAGCTAGCAGATGTCTGCAAGTTGTATCAAGGCAAATAAGCTTCCCTTACAACTCTGAATGCAGAGGAATTATTTGTAATTCCTACTGTGGCACGAACTGCTTTCACTAGACAAAATAGAGATTGGAAATGCTTGATGCAGACTATAACATATAATCTAAACAGTTCTAATCCTGGTGTTTTATTGCTTTTGTATAAAAATAATTTTATTATTATTTCCTTATAATTGTGTTACAGCTTCTAGAAATGTCCTGTAATTGCTATCAAGTTCATTTAAAATCTACTTAGAATTAAAATTGGACTTAGAGATCTGGGACTCTACCCTTTTTTTCCTAACACCCCATTTCAGCTATTTCTCTGAATAAAAACTGTGTTTCAAAATAGAGTTTAATACAACTATTGCACTATTCAAATCAACAGTATCTAAGGTCTTAAATGCAGACAGAAATAGGCCTCTCTTTGTTTTCCACTGCTCGGTAGTATTTCAGTTTTTAAACCAGGCATTCTGTGTTTAGCATTTACCATTTTTTAAAACTGAAGTAGGTAAAGCTGTTACGCTCTTGTTGCCTGTGGTTAATTTTAGTCTTGTGTGGCTCTTCTCAAATTGTACCATAGTGATCACACTTAACTTCATAAAGTGTATTTTATACACACTGGAATGTTTGTACATACATGATATGTATGTATATTCCATTTCTGTGGCAAGTATTTAAAATACCCTTTATGGTAAAAGATTTAAGTCCTTCCTCGGCTGAGCACGCTGATCATGTGGCCACGTAACCAGGAGCCATAGTCAGAGAAGGAATTGAGTTAGTAACAACAAACAATGCTGATTTGATTTGCTGTCCAACACCATACAAATTACATGAGATTTATACTTTCAAAGCGATGCTAGAAGTTGAATCAGTTATAATAAGTAATTAGCTCCAGAACTCTTCTAATCTCCTTTCTGTTTTAAACTCTCTGTAGGTTGTTTGGTTTTGCTTGTTTTTTAACTTCAGTGTGATTTTGGTTTGGTGTCAAACTTCTTAACCCAATATTTTTTCTTGATGTTAGGCTACATCTCGATTGCGAGAAAGAGGTTGTGATGGATGTTTGGCAGGAATTGAAGTTCAACAGCTTTTCTGCTCACAGAGCGTAGCAATCCCTGAACATCAGCTCAAAGAGCTAAACATGAAAATTGACAGTGCTTTGCAGGTGAGTTTTTAAAATCAGTTTTCATGTGCATCTAGTGCAGTCAGTGGGACAATGAATGTAACAAGGAGGGGAATATATTACTGGAGACACATGTACCACAGGCAGTCCTGAAGTATGCGAGGACTACCAGTATTGAACTTCCATGATAAATGTGTATACACTACAGAGCTGAGTAAAGCAAACCTACTTAACAAATTTTGTATGTGTATCCAGAAGCAATGACTGCGTGATTCTTTGCTGATGTAGCTGTTTCCTTTCAACTTTCTGTTTAATGTCAGGCTTACAAAGTGGCTCTGGAGAGCTTAGGCCATTGTGAATATGCAATGAAGGCTGGCTTCCACTTGAACCCAAAAGCTATTGAAGCAAGTCTTCAGGTAGGATCTGCTAAACCTGCTCTTTCATCCCTCTTCACCTTAAAAATAACTATCTTAAAAAAAAAAAAAAAAAAAAAATTGGACTCTTAAGGATGTTTTCGTTATCTTCATTTCCTTCTAACTAATGTATTTTTTTGTGCTTCAGGGCTGTTGCAGTGAAGCCGAAGCCCAGCAAACAGGAAGGAGACAGACTCCACCTCAGCCAATTCAGTGTGAATTGCCCACTGTACCGGTTCAGATAGGACCGCACTTTCTGAAAGGAATATCCTTTAATGAGTCTGCAGCAGAAAACCTGAAGCTTAAAACGGTAATAGTCCTGAATCTAACCACTATGGTTAAAAAATAAAATGAGAATCAGTAGAACTCCTTAAAACTCAGAGAAAAACCACACTAGTTCAGTGCCAAACTTGTACTTAAAAGTACATATTTTTAGCCTGACTTCCTGTGGAATCAAGATGTGATAACGCTGTAGGTTCACTCCTCCCTCTGATAATGTTTAAACCACCTAGGCAAATTCAGTCCAGTGTAAGAGAAACACAGAAGTCTAAGAGGTAATTGGGGTTCTATAAACTTTTTAAAAAGAAGTGGTTAGGTATCAGAATATGAGGAGGAATCCTTACAGATGTCCTTAGGAGGTGATGGACTTCAGAGCTTATATAATCTTAGCTGCCAAAACCAGTCAGGACCGTGCCTTCTGCTGCTAAGGGAAGTACTTTAAAATAAACAGTATTACGATATATTTTCTTTCATGTTTTCCAAACTTTAAGCAATCTTTCTAAGTCAACTTAAAATGTATTTTTAGAAGTTGTGGAAAAGTTAATTGAATTTTCAATGTAGAGAAGATGCAAAAGGTGTCCATTGAGAAGTAATTTGGGAATTTTAATCCGCTTTTTCCAATTTTTAGATAAGGCCAGTCCTTGCTCCTGAAAGTGTTGAAACAACTAACAACTTAAAATGTTTTTCTTTTGTCTTTGAAGTGCCTTTTGTAGTTTTGATTAAACTATTCTGCAAACGCTAAATATTGTTTATCGTATTGGAGTTCTGTGTTCAAAATAGCACACACTGACTACAGTGTTTCTGTTCTGCAGTTAAGGTTTTACACTAGGACTGTTGAGAGGTAGCACACGTAGCAATAGGTGGTTGAAAAGCTTTTGAAAAATGTGTACATACGGAGGCCATTAATGTTAGCATTTCTGAATCACGTGACAAAAGGTGTTTTTTTTTCCAGCACACAATGTTGCAACTAATTAAAGAAGCTGGATGCCATAATGGACTTACACCACGGGATGACTCTCCTGTTACTGAAGTACTAAATCAGGTTTGCCCTTCGACTTGGCGTGGAGCCTGCAAAACTGCTGTACAATTGTTATTTGGCCAAGCAGGACTGGTAAGTAACTACAGATAGGCTTAGCAAAAAAAAAAAAAAGGGCTACTTCAACATCCTGAAGAAAAACTAGGTATTTTAAAGTGTTTGAAAATTAATTTCCTACATCTTCCTCCATGTTTCTATTTATAACGTGCAGCTAACTTTAGTTATAAACAAGATGTATCCTCATGGAATGCAAGTTTGTAGATGCTATCTGTAGTTGTTAGGAACAGGGGAAGACAAGAAATGAAACTTCAGTTCTAATAGTGAAATAGGAAGATGTTTGAATCTTCCTGTTCAATAAAACAAAGCAAACAAAAAAGAACCACTTCTGCCACCTTTCTCTCAGCTCAGCTTTGAAAAATGACTTTTTTTTTTTCTTTCTCTTTCAAATGGAAGCTTGGTTTTACTGCTGAACAGAAATCAGTAAGTCGTTTGCACCAAGTAATGCAACCTGGTGCCTCCAGCAGAAGGCATAGCACTTACATGCCTTTCTGTAGACATGTATATTCTTTAGAAACAAATGAGCAAAAGACACCATAGATTCTACACTGTGTAAGGACTTAGTAAAAATAGATGTTTGAAATGCATTTTGATAAGGAAATGCACTTGTGCTCCTATGACTAGTTCCTGTGATCTCTTTGTTTAATGAAGAGTTTGTTGATAAATTCGTTTTTTTAGACTTGAGTTTTCATTTGACAGGGCAAATAAAATGGGGACAAGAGCGCAGTAGGATAGAATGAAATTGATGCACAGAGGTATACCATAGCCTACAATAGTTTCTATCAAGTATTCTTTGAATCATTTCAACTTAGTCTGGGCTAAATGCTACTTGTTGATCATATATTGATTCCTTGTTCGAGGTGAATACAGGCTGCCAAAACTGTAACAAATTGCAATTTCAGATGGAAAGATCCTTATTGCTGATACCTTGCAAATACATTTTTCAAGCGAACAGCTGATTAAGTGACTTTGCCTAACCTCCATTCTTAGTTCATTGATCCATATATTTTTTGGTACTGTTAATACATTCTCTAGTAATGGTGAATGTCGGATGTTTCTATTTCAGGTTTCCTTTGATATTAGGCATTAGATATCCCCTTGACATGAAATATGCTGGAGAACTAGATTTAAGTCATAGTTGTTTGTAACAACACAGTTGAATTAAAGGCTTAAAATGACAGAGACAAACCATCAGTATTGTAACAGCAGTGTGACGTAGAGGGAAGTGGTAGTCAATTAAGCATTTTATGTAAGGAAATTTTACAGAGAGAGGTTTAAGAGGGTTGTATCTTTGCAGGGAGGGGAGCACTTTGAAATAATAGAATTGATCAAATTTGTATTCAGGTGTTTACTAGGAAAATGTGTGTTAAATGCATGACCAACTAGAAAAAGGGCCATAGTTAAGTGAGACTGTCTTTGGCTGATAGGATGTTGGGAGACAGCAGCAAGGTATGGGAAATGGGGCCAAGAAAGAAGTTTGTCAGCAGCCCTATGGGAGTGTGCAGTAATTCCTTAGTAGTTCTTGGCTTCTGAGCGTCTAGATGAGGAATGCCTTGGAGGATGCTGCACCCCTCACTGCTTCCTTCCAGCAGAACAAAAGCTTAGGGGTTTCAGTGTTGTGTACGCCCAGATCTTGCCCTGATCAGATTTTGGGAGTGGCCCAAGGCAAATTTGAACTCAGGAGTCTGGAAATCTGGTGTCCCCTAGTCTAGACATAACTTGTTAGACCTGCTGGTAATTAAATCACTGATACTCTTCGGGTTTATCATAACATATGGAGAGTTATCAGCATAACCTTATTATATGTTCTCCCATATGACAGTGCTGATACAAAGAATATTATCTCAGTAGAAACATGAATGTCTTTGCCTGAATCTCTTGTTCTGAAAATAGCAGGTTTCTATCTTCAGTGACACACTAATGAGCTCTACACATAGTTGAAATACTTGTAAGCCTTCTGTCTGAGTTCATTCTCACTTTTGATTTGTTACAATATGAATGGGTGTGAAGGTATAAAATATGTGCCATCGTTCTTTTTACATGATTCAATTATGCTTGTATGTAGTCTCATGCAATGATGAGAAACTGTAATTTATTTTTTTAAAGCCTTCTTTGGGTGGAGATGAGGGAGGAAACACCTTTAAAACAAGAACAATGGATGTCTGATGCACAGGAAGCTACCCAGTGAGCACCTAGCAGGCAGGGAGTGAGAAACATGTTTATTTTATTTTGTGTGCAACTCGGATAAATATATCATGGGACAATATTATGCAGTCTTTCATTTACTACTTTTGAGAATGAAGCTATCTGTATTAGTTCAGAATGGTGAGTTAAGCTGAGTCAATATCAAACTTAAAAAGGAACACTGATACACTCACTATCTTTGGCCTGTCGTGCCTTGTGCCTTTGCAGAAGAAACTCTTGTTAAGTGTAGAAAGTGCAATGAGGTATAAATTAGTTTATTGTTTTAGGTTTTTAACTTAAAGAATTTTTATTATTGTAGGGGTGTGTGTGTGCGTGCATATGTATATTCTAAGGTAATATCTGGATATACACATGTGCTAAATGGTGTGTGTATAAAGACTTCATGTCTTTTCAGATTTAGGTCAGCTAAGGAAATGTATGTTTGAATAAAAAGATACAGGAATTAAAGTAATTCAGAGGATGAATGAAAATAAAAGTTTGAATTGGCATCCTGCAAAAAAATACTTTAACTTTGTCCCTAGTTAGCCATCCTTTTCTGTGCTTACTGGTCTTCGTTAGCAGAAAACATGCATTGTGGGAGCACTAAATCTCCTAGTAGTTTTAAATCCGAGATGTAACTGTGACCAAATGTTGAGAAACGTGACTTTTTTTTTTTAAAGGGAAGAAGGAGGAAAAAAATACCCCAAACAAATGCGGGGAAAACCCCTACCCAAGAGCATTGGCACTACAGTGCATCACTTCCAGGAACTGATCTAGATTTGCACCGATTAAAATTTTACTTCTTGAATGATGTGAGATTGATTTGAGATGCAGACAGTATTTCTGGGGGAAGCTGAGGGGAAAAGAAGAATTACTACTTAGTTGATCTCACCTTAGTCCAATTATAATTGCAATATGGCTAAATCTATACCAAATTATTTGAAATTAAAATGGTACAAACATGAAGAAAAAATAATGGTGTTGCACTGTTGCTGTGTTAGGTATTATCGTGAGTGGATAATAGCATTTTTCCATGTGCTTAGACAGATTTTGCGAGTCCAGATAAACCTGAGCACATGTTCAGAGACAGCTTGAGGAAAATGAAGGCCTTACGTTAAAACATTGAGGTGATAGGAAATAGTAATGCTTAAGTATTGTTGGAGGGGTTTGGTAATGCAGGAGACGAGAATCTCAGCTCTCTTTATATTTCACCTTTCTTCATAAACTGTAATAGACAACAGGACAGAAGTAGAACAAGTGTAGGATGATTGCAGAAAAGCCAGTAATGCCCCTTGAGGCTTATTTATGCTGGAGGACTTTTTGCCATTTCAAGGATAAATGGTACAGCTAATCTGCTAGTCACCGGAGCAAGAACTGCTGACTGTTGCCAAAAAGCTGCTGGTTCAGCATGACCAAAATAGGAAATTATGGAAATGATCAAAAAGGCCAGCTCATGCAGACTGGACAACAACAGAGAGCACAAACCGAATATGGAATTTACTATCATTGGTATTGAAGTTTAAATGAAGTTGGAGTGAATCCATTCCTTCTCAGTTTCCATTAAAAAAAAAAAAAAAAAAAAAAAGGTTCATAACAGATTAATTTTCAAGACTTTCATTTTCCATATAAATTCATGATGTTTTACGGAAGGCTTAGAGTTAAAAAATAATAATAATATTAAAATAAAAATAAAATTGAAGTGTCAATTTTCTTCTCGTTGCTACTATTAATTCTCTGTTACCTACAGTACCATTGGATAGAGATATGCTGGTATACAATTTTGTAATCGTGAAAGTTTGTGTAGGGGGGTGTTAAAAATTGCAGGCTATGTGAAGAGTTTCAGGCTAAATACTATTTGTCTGTAGCATGGTATGCGTTATTTAAAATATTTTGAGAAATAGGTGTTTGGGGGCTATTAAGGTAGCAACTGTGTTAGACTTCTCACATATAAGAGCTGTAACACAAATCCACTGATAACTACCAGCTGCTACGTAAAGAAGTTGGTAACTACATGGTAACTCTAGTATATGATTGAGAAGAATGTCCTTGAAATATGGGCTAATGTATCAAACTAATCAGTTTACATGCTTTCATTTTTTCTTTCCCCAAGACATTTCAATACAAATTAACATATGATGATGATTTTGAGAGTTGATTTGTTTTTATCTGGTTCTTTGTACATCTTTGTACAAAGGTTCTTTGTAGTGTGGCAGGGAGCTGAGACTATTGCATCTTGACTACAGTGGTGATAAAAATAACTAGAACTAATTCTTAAAATAAATTGCCTTTTATTTTCATATTATTTTCTAGGTGGTTGTGGACACAGCACAGATTGAAA
>JAOWBP010004096.1:1711381-1725050 GCA_028571105.1 Tragopan temminckii | reverse complement strand
ATCGAGGGCTATTTCTTGCTGTTTAGGGTTATATTTAGCATGCTGTGCGCACGCTGCGGGCAGAAGAGGAGAGCTCTCGTTTTGGGCCGTACCTTGCAACTTTACTCGCAGACCCGCGCCTCACGGTGCTTGAAATGGGGCCTGCGCTGGGATGGAGGAGTTGGTGCTGACACGTGTGTCAAGTGGATGTTACTTCAGGAATCTGGAAGATTTTGAAAGATCTCGTGTTGCTTTACTTAAGATTATACACCCAGTGCCAGGTATAAATCAGCCATTGCTGGAGGGACAGATGTCCGGGTGCTGTGATGAAGAGATCTGTGGCGGCGAGGAGCTGCTGGGCTGTCAGTCAGTGGCTGTGGGGGCACACAGCTGCCAAAAGTGGAGGTCTGGTTCCCAAAATGGCTTTGCGCTTTGTATCTCCAGTGTGGCTGCTGGCAAGCTCCAATCTAGAGGGTTGGGGAAGAGGTCAGCGTGGGGGTTGAGGGTATTGTTGCTCCTATGCTCAGCCCAGCGCTGGCTCACAAAGTGCAGGGTGCTCCTGGCTGCTGCTTCTGGCTGTCGGTGGTGGGTGACTGAAGCCCCCGGGGCGCGTGGTTTGTGTCACGGAGCTCCCAGCCACATGAAGGCTGTGGTACGCTGCTGATGGGATCGTGAGCTCCAGCTGATCACGGTGTGCACGCAGGTACTATTTGTGTACCAATGCGATTTTGCACTTGGCTGGAGACTTTTGCTAAGCAACGCTTCAACACAAAATAAGATGGACGCTTTTCTGTAAATAATCCCTATTTTTCCCACTTTGAGGCTTGCAGTTTTCTTTTGGGCTTCTGGATGGACTTTCTCAGTATTGTATTTGCAGTGGCGATGAAGCTGTGTTTCAAGCCAACACACAGGTTTCTGGGCTTCATGTAAGCTTGGGTGTGAGCCGTTCCTTCGTGTGCGTCTTGTGCTGCTGCTCCTTAGGTCAGCGTAAGGCATAAATCCTTCTGTTAGCACTTTTCATTCTGATTCAGGAGTTACTCAGAGGTGTTAGGAAACGAGAAATACTGCATACAGGGAATATTTTCCAGATGAAAGCCTCTTCTGAGACTCTGGAACTTGGTCAACAGTTGTCCTTCATACTGAATAGTATGGAAATATCTGCTAAAAGTCTTTAAAGGAGAAGTCTAGGTTTCTCCCACTTAACCATCCACTTGTATTTGATCATTTTCTGTATTTCTTTTTCTGCTGCCTCCATCCTGACATTTCTTTTTCTCCTCACTTCTTCCCACAATCTATTATTTTTCATGAACTTTTCTTCCTCAGCACAGAAATCACAGCCAGTTGTTCATTACAGCAAAACAATTGTATTTTTGTTGTCCTGCAAGGCATAAGTAAGCTTCCTTTTGTGTCTTGAATGGCAAGTAGCTATAAGTGCTGTTGCTTCCTCTCGTTACCCAGAACGGGATTGTGTGAAGAGAAATTGCGCTGCTGCTTTTGTTTATATAGTAGTGCTGTAATGGGAAAAGACTTGTTCTTGGTACAGTGAATGCTGGTACACCAGAGATCCTGCTAATGATAGTGATTAATAGGTGCTGCTCAAAATAGCTATCACTGTTGGTATGACTAATTGTACTGTATAAAAAGAGCTCCTTTATTCCCAGTAATCTCAAGGTGTTTCTACAGTTTGAGAGAAACGTGTGATCTGTGCAGAGAGAGAGATGAACAGTGAAATGCAGAACTTACATTGAAATGTGGCAGTTCTTCAGGAGCCTGCTGCTGCTCTGCAAAACCACTTGGGGCTGAAAAGGAAGGCTATCTTCTTGTGGTTGCTGTCGGTAGATAGAACATTATTACTGGAATTGGATGTTGGCCAGAACAACACCCTACATGTTGCAAACAATGCCAGGGTATTGTTAGCAGCTATAGAAGGGTTTTTATATCATACATGAAAGATGACATTTCCAGCAGCATGGGTAACCTCATCACTAAAGCAGTGTGCTGGGCTGGCGTTCAGGGCGGCTGGTTGTGCTGGGCTCAACAAAATCTACGTTCTAGTTGCATGGGTCCTCTTAGAGCTTGGCGATACGTCTTGTTTGTGTTTCTTAACCTTTGTTGGCCTCTGGGTAACGTCAGTTAACATTAAGTAACACGCAGCAGGCAACATTGTGCTCTCCGGGTGGCATTGTATTCTGGGACCTGTTTAGATTTTGTGCATCTTGTAGCTAGAGGCAACTTTGGAATCGTATTTGGAGACTAAAGATCTAAACCACAGAAGGTGCTGTTGATAGCTGTAGAGTGTGAAGTTCTGCCTGGTAGGATGAAAGAATATTTTGAAAGCTAAGTAGAAATTGTTAAAGATGTGTTCCAAACTCACTGAGAAGTTGGTGGTAGTGTTTTGTTGTGCCTCTTCAGCTTTCTGTGGGATTCTTGTCTTCTGTTGTTGATGTGCTCCAAAGATAATTTTATGGTAGGAGGGATTTAGTGCCTTCTGACCCCAAAGAAACTAAGGTATGTGAGGAGGAATACAAGGCATTCACTTTACTCATACAGCTTTGTGGGTTACCTGTTGAATTGTCTGATTTGATCCTAGTCTTCTGGCATTCTGTTTTGGTGAAATCCTTGAATTTTGCAAAAAATGTTTTAAATTTTCTATTAACACCATTGCCATCTTTTGAAGAAGACAACGTTGGTGCTAATGAGACGTATTTCGAAAGGAAAATTATTTTGAGAATTTTGTTATCTTGAAATACCAATCTTGTCTTAACTCGGTTGCAATTGCAAGTTAGTGTATTGGTTACTTAGAGTCACCTCCCCAGATTTATCCTGTGTGTTTCTGTTACGATCAAAAACATTGCATGGGGCAGACTGACTTCCAGGGGCCTGGGTTAGAGCAGCCTGAGAACATGGGAGGAATGGGTGTGAGGGCAAAGCAGCAGAACAGAGATCCCAGAAATGCTGGCTGAGCTTTGAAGAATAGAAGAGGGATGAAAAGGGAAAGACGAAGCACTCTGCAGGGAATCGTGAGCTGTCTGAGTGAAAGCCAGCAAGGATGTATTTGAGGTGGAAGTAACTGAGGCTTCGTGAGGCTTTCAGGAGTCTTTATAGCAAGTCATACACTTTCCAGCAGTGGTGTTGCATATCACTGGCAGTGCATTGGTTTCAGGCTAAACGATAACATACAATTGGCGCAAGCACATATTACAACTTCTAATTGAAACAATGAACTGGGATGTTCTGGGCCTTTTCTTCGAAGAAGTATTCTCACAAAGGAAATATATACTCTCCCTTCTGAGGATGGTTCTAGGAGATATATATATAGATCGTAGTATTACACAAAGGCTTTGAAAAGTTTTTGCAAAAAGTAGCTGGTTCCCATTTAAAAAAAATACATTTTACCTCGTGCTCTTATTCATAGGATCACATCAGAGAAAATAATGACTTAGGAAACATCTTTGCAATACTCATTAAAACCGATTCACAGTTATGTTTTTAGAAAAATTTTTTCCTTGAGATGATTGCATATTTTCTATTTAAGGCTAGCTAGATTGTCATTGTTCTGCAGTGCGGCTGTATTCCTTCTTTGTGGTCTTTCATCTCTTGCTTTTCTAATAATTTTCAAATGGTGAGATTTTTTTTTTGCAAACATGGCACTTTCTGATGTTTCATCTAGTTGTCTTTCAGTGGGGCACTTGTCAGAAACTAGCATTTACTGGTATGCATTCTGTAAAACAGCATTGCAAAAGATATTATTTGGAAAATTCTGACAGGAAAATTCCTCTGCCACCTTATCAGCCAGCCCATCTCAGCCTTGCATACTGTATCGTGTTCTTTCCAGACTTGTGTGTTGGTTAGGAAGTCAAAGTGGAACATGTTAAGTGGTTGTTTAATAACAGCATTGAAGGTGTGATTCTTGTTTAGTTGCGTGCTCAAAGTTGACATTTACATGGAACTCTGACTACACAAAATTCCTCTTAGGCTCTGTGCAGCATATGCTGGTGCAATCTGGGGATGGAACAAACCTCCTTTAATGCTATGTTTTGGGAACTTTTTAAAGCAGTATATGGAATGTGTTGCAGAGGAAAGCATAGGAGAAGAGCAGGAAGACAGGAATATTATGGACCTTTTCTCCTCTTACTTTCTGAAGATGTCCCTAGCTTTTGTTAGTGCAGGAGAGTAATCTAGCAATGAAATTTGTCTTTAATTCTTTCAGGAACAGAGTGTTTTAAGTTTCACAAGTAGATTTCCTCGGTGTGATAAATTGGTATGTTTGCAAGTTTCTTGGTGCTATTAAGAATTCCTCTGGATTTGCTGGGGTAAAATCATATTCTTCCAAGCAGGTCTACATGCTCTGTCTGATGCCATGATATTCAGAGCAGTATTCTAGGCATTTTTCTTGTTTATGAAACTGGACGTCTTGCTCTTCTGTACAGATTGCAGAGCTTGGCCGATTGTGCTGTAGAAGAACAGTTCAAGTCGAAGCATAAGAGCTTCCTCAGAGAAAGATAAAGCACCTGAATGTCTACAACTCACATTCCAGAAAAATCTTGAGATCTTTGAAGTGTTTCTTCCAAAGAGTATAAGTACAAGCTGGTATTTTTAAAAGTTTCTTCAGAATACTTGAATCTGGCAATCTCACCCTGAAGATGTTAGACATTCCTTTTATGTGGCCCAGCCATAGACCAGAAATGCTGAAAACAAATGAAAGCTGTAGTGACCAGACACAGAAACAACTCGCGCAGTTGTTGAAAGACTTTCCCTCTCTCTGCATCCTCCAAGCTTGTGACAAAGGCTGAAGATTGCAGGGGAAAGATCAGTATGGGTGAATGTAATTCTATGCCAGACTCCCGAAGAATTGAGGAACATGATCTTTCTGTTAAGTATTTCAAAATCTTTCTCAGAATGCTATTTGCAAGTCATGCACCAGACAGCATTATGCAGAGGGAGGAAGAGGATGGCTAAACATTTCATTATTCCAGATCTATTAACTTAGTTTTTTGCTTGTAACTCGGTATGTGTGAAATGGAGTTATCATCCCCAAATTCTCAGATGAAGCCATGCATGTGAAATAAATGTAAAAATGAATGCAGGTTTTCATCTTCTGTTAAAGGCACCTCTGTTAATTTAAGGATCCTGAGGACAGGAATGGGTTTTTATTTATTTGTGTGTTTGTACAGAAGAATGGTCACATTGCCTGATGTTGAATGTCTGCAATTCTTTGTCTGAGCAGGAATTGAAGGCACTATAGTATAAAACAGGGTTAACTAAAACTGTGCAAGTATGTTGTATAGAATCCAACTTCATCGGTGTGTAGCCCTGGAAAGAACTGTATTTAGCCTCTTACCAAAGATACAGTTATTTGTGTTCATTTGGGTAAGTGACACAGTTTGCAAATATTTGCAAAACAAGATAATAAGTTCTGTGCTTTTTCCAATGTGAGATGACTGTTTACAAGCAGATGATGTAGCTGAGAGCTTTAATGTGTCACCAAAAAAATTGATCTAAAGCTAAATATGCACATACCATCCAGAAAAGCTGAAAACTTTCTTCTTGGCCTTTATTAAAGAAATAGGAAAAAAATAAAGTAGTTTAGTTTATTTGTTAGTGATAAGAATTTTACCTTATGGAGTTTAGTTCTGAGCAGTAAAAGTGAAATCTTCAAGACTGCCAGGTTGCCACTGTTGTTGGCAGGAAAGCAGAGGTTTATGTCGATACTCATGCCTTCTTTACCTATGGAGAGCAAACTGATGTGCTAGCTCACAGTGGAGTACAAATAAACTGTACTGGGCAGCAACTAGTGTAGGTACGCAGGTTGTAATACAAACAGAGTTGAAGTTTTGATGGTATTGTAACTTGCACTTCTGTATCTGTTACTTTTGAAGAGAAGCTGAAGTTTTTATATAGAAGAGCAGGGCTATGTTAACTAAAAATAAAATTTCCAAAAATAATGCAAGTGTAAGTGGACTTTTAATTCTAAGGGTTATTTTTTTTTAAGAGACTTCTGTGCTAATAAAAACTGCATGAAGTGCAGGGGGGATGTGCCAATTATTAGAACAAAGTACTGAAAAAAGAGCATGTTTGCCTTTGCTGGAAATATGCTTGGTTCTATATTAAACTGTAGAAAGAATCCTCGCTGAGAGAGCTTCCAGTATTTCTGTATATCTTGTGCTGCTTTCAGGAAGAGAATGGAAACATTTTCTCACAAGCAATCCGATTAGGTTAATAAACCTTTTCTTTGTCTAAATGCTGCAGTAACTTCCAGGGTAACAGACTGTGATGTCAGATTCAGCACTTTGACCTCATTTCAGATCCAAAGGAGAGTGAATAACTTGTCTCCAACTTTATAATGTTACAAAATAACTTAGGTGATAAGCGAACTTTATATATGCTGTAAGGATTTGACCATGAATTTAACGTGGCTTTGTCCACAATTTATTATTTTCAAGTGTATCCTGCAGATCCATGTTGTCAGCACTAATTTATATCTTATTTCTCCTACAAATATTTATTCGTAAAACTGAAATAGTACTGTGGGTCATGGGACTGATATGATGTAGTTTGGCTGACTTTGGTCAAGTGCACTTTCCACGTGGAAAAGTGATGCGTCTGACCTGTGCTATTTTGAAATTCATCTGTTGCTTGGTTTTGTGGTTAGAAAAGATCCTGGTCTGGTTAAGTGAAATCTATTGCTCTGCAGATGTTGCTGGACATGAAGCCTTTTGAAAACCACTAATAATACATGTTTTGTTTTCATATAGGAATGTTAAATTTTTGTGGCGATGGATTGGTATGATAGAGTAAATCCGTAGTTGAGGCACAAGATTAAGTGAAATGTTTTTGGGAAAAGTGCATTTTCTTCCTTTGAAGACAAAACAGGAAAGAGCTTTTATTTTTCCATTTTAGTTTCTGGAGCAGTTAGCTTTTATGAAGTTTGATTAGAATTGTCTGATACAGTCTGACCAAAAAAACAAACTGTAAAGATGCAGCTTCTTTTCAGAAATCTCTTGTTGTTTCAGCCAAGTAATATATTACCTCTTTTTTGCATGTGCTATTTGATATATTCCGATCCAGACTGTGAGTTACTCATCTCTACAGGAAGGTATGTTGTACCATGATGCAGTTGCTCAGTGTGATGAGGGATAAATTGTACGAATGGGGGGTGTCTTGCATGCTATACCTATGCTAAACATATTTCTCTAAAAGGAATCCTAATATGAGCAATGTTAAACGGGTATAGTTTTCAGCAGTGGAAACAGTTAATATTGATTGCCATGCTTAGTAATATGTAAAAACCTGATTGTGCCTTAAAGCATTGTTGACTTAGTGAACTTCCTATCCTCCACATAGCTGTCTCCAAAGGTTGTGTTGTCAAGGTGTGGTAGTTTGTTTTGTTTTATTTTTTTCCCTTTTGCATCACACCATCAACTTAAGACAAACAATTCATTAGCTTTGTTCACCTTACCTTGTCTAGGTAGATAGTGTTTCCCCAGCAGATGGTGTTTGAGGAACAGTAATCCATCTGAAATAGTCCAAACCCGGTGATCTCGGAAGATTTGCTTAATACATTCTGAAAAAAAGCAGAAAATAGTAATAGCAGCTGTAGAAATCCTCAGAGGGTAAATATTGTACAGGTTGACTTAAATATACTGTTGTGTCTTCAAACACGAGATGTCCTTTTTCCTTTACAACTTACTGTTGTCTTTTTGCTTTGATTGGGCACTCTATATCTTTTAGGTAAGACCCAGAATTTTAAGAAGTAATACAACTGAAATGTTTTTTTTTTATAATTTATGTAAAGTGGAGTAATTGTTGTTCTTTTTTTGTTTGTTTGTTTTCACTTGATAAGATTTTTTTTCTAAAACTGATATTTACATTCTGTTATATGGAAGATCCTGCCTCAGCTGACTGTTGGTAAGCTGTAGGTTGTGTGGCAGGCCCTTGTGGCTTCCTCATGTTTATACTGGGATGCCTGTCCTGCTGCTGCTTCTGTTTGTTCTGTTTTCCCTTTTAAGGGTTTTGGTTTCTTGTTAAGTGCCTTCATACGGAGACTACAGTAAGAAGCGTATCAAAGTAACTAATCATAGTCAGCACTTAATGTAGTCCTTTGGAATTATCAACTAATGAAGAGGAAATCTTTACATTCATCTATGAATAACGAGCTTAAATATGAAATAAATCATTGAATCACAGAATTGTAAGGTTTGGAAGGGACTTCTAGAAATCGAGTCCAACCTCCCTGCAAAGTAGGCACCCTATATCAGGCTGCACAAGTAGGTGTCCAGGTGGGTCTTGAATATCTCCAGAGAAGGAAAATCCACAACCCCTCTGGGCAGCCTGTTCCAGTGCTCCATCACCCTTACTGTGAAGAAGTTAGTATGGAACTTCCTGTGCTTCAGTCTATGGCCCTTTCCCCTTGTCCTGTCCCCACAGACCTCTGAAAAGAGGTTGGCTACGTCCCTTTGACTCCCACACTTAAGATATTTATAAATGTTAATAAGATCCCCTCTGAGTCTTCTTTTCTCAAGGCTGTACAGACCCAGGTCGCTCAGCCTTTCCTCATAAGAGAGGTGCTCCAGGCCCTTTATTATCTCTGTGTCCCTTCACCAGACTCTTTCCAGGAGATCCCTGTCTCTTTTGTACTGGGGAGCCCAGAACTGGATACAGTACTCCAGGTGAGGCCTGACCAGGGCAGAGTAGAGAGGGAGAATCACCTCCCTAGACCTGCTGGCCATGTTCCTTTTAATGCACCTCAGGATCTCATTGGCCTTCTTGGCCACCAAGGCACACTGCTGGCTCATGACCAACCTGTTGTCCACCAGGACCTCCAGGTTCTTCCCTGCAGAGCTCTTCTCCAACAGGTTGTGTCCCAGCCTGTACTGATACTTGTGGTTATTCCTTGCCAGGTGCAAGACTCTACACTTGCTTTTGTTAAACCTCATCTGGTATATTGCTGCCCAGCTCTGCTGTCTGTCCAGGTCTTGCTGGAAGGCAGCACAGACGCCTGGTAAATATGGCTTAAGATGCTGTAATTTTTACTGACGTGGCACGTTGTAAAAATCAAGGTTTTTTGACTGGCGTTCATTCTTGAGTTGTTTTCTAGGAACTTAACAGTAGAGTTGCATAACTTAACATTAAAACAATAATTATGAAGTACTACTTCTGACCAATAAAAACCCATTGTTTTGCCCAAAATACGGACAATGAAATGTCTATATTTCAACTTCAGAGGCAAAGATATCCCAACAGAGTAATCTGAAAGATATGGAAAACAGTCAATGGAAGAAGTTTTTGTTCCAGACAGAACAATACGTTAGCTGTAAGGGGGATATACAGATGCATTTTGTAAGTGGCTGTACTGTTTAATATAATTTGTTGGTATGCATGTGAGAACTCAAAATGCTGTAGACTGCCTTACTAATAGCATTTGAGGCATCTTAAATAGTTTAATCTCATATTGATCATCATATTCATATGATGTAAAGAAAAAACTATAGGTTCTACTGCCAAGCCTACAATAATTTCATTTTCTTATGCTGCTGAATCTAGCCATTCTACTTTATTCTCCTGTGCTTTTTTCATTCTTTTCATTATTTTTTTTTCCTGTTTTACACTTTAATTCAAGTTGAAAATGCTCTTAATTGCATGTATGTGGTATGAATTGTTAGCTGAAAAAGGTAAGGAGAAATTTTCCATATTGAAAATGTGGGAAGATTCCCATTGTTCTAAACTCTGTTGTGAGTGTTAGTATCTGTGTAATTGAAGCACTGCTTAAACTCTCTTACTGCATGAGTGATAGCTGGTGTATAAAATATTGCTTTGATTGCAGTTAGTCTCATTTATGACTTTAGTATTGATTAGTCCTAATAAAGGAGTTGGAAAATGCAGGGCGTGGCATGGTCTGCTCCAACCAGGTAATGTTACAAAATGTTTTGCAGAAAGGTTTTGGTTTTTTTTTAGTTTCTGAAGTAGAATTTTTGAGAAAATCGTGAAATATAAACGTAACGGATATTGTTAGGTCTGAGAAGAAAATATTTGTTGTGACTAAAACCAGACATAAGTACCTTGGCGAGTTATAAGAATGCATCTCTACTACTGTGGTTTTTAAGTTTGCTGAGGTGGATCTAAAAGTAGGAGGAAGAAATTGAAAATAGGACCGATCCTCTGGACTTGTGATCAGAAAGTGAGGTATATTTTTAATGTTCAAAGCGTGCAGATAACAACAGACTTGATATCATAGTAGGTAAGAGGAAACAGCTTTGTGGGAAAAGATGAACAACTTAGATCTAGCACATCTCTATTTGTTCGTTATGCTATTCTTTGGGAGATTACTGTGGTCATACGTTGCAAGCTTCTGCAGAATATAGAATTGTTATTGCCTAACAGAGTAAGTCTACATGTAGAGCAAGATCCTTACAGGAAGCCTTGGAAGGAAGGAGGAGCTGTAGTAAGACAGTGCTGTGTTGCTTTGGTTTTCCTCCATATGCTTTGGAGTCCTTCCCACTGAAGTGCATTAGCTGTTGTGTTTGATTGTGCAGTAACAATTTGTACTTCCTACTACCATCAGCAACTGTGGATCAGGGTACAGACATTCAGTTTTCTGTCAGTTTGTGAAAAGGGGGTAAATGTGAAAAGAATTATACTACTTGTACATGGAGAATATAGTTAAAAGAAAAATAGGGAAAACATGAGCCTTACTTACTACTTAGGTCTAGCAACTAATTGTTCTACCGGGGACTATTACTGTGTTGTTTATCTTAAAGCAAATACAAGGTGAACTTTTTGCTCAAGTAATAATTCCACTTATCTTCTCCTGGGATATCTGTGGAAAGAGTCATTATTTTTGTTTTTATCTCTTAACTCTATTGCAGGTTAGACAGGAAGGAGAGGTCCTTCAGCAATGGAAGAACTTGGGCAGAAGTGACTACACTAGCAGACTGCCCTTTTTGTTCTGCCGAAAGCACATCTCCCTCTGTAAGCAAAAGAAGGTAATGTATTTAAACGTGTTGAAAGGAAAATGTATTTTTGGGTAGGGGAGAAAGGCCAGGCTATGTACAAGGACAGATTTAGGAACTATAAAGCAGGCAGAATTCCATGGGACGTAGTTGGAAATACCTTCCCGTTTCTCACACAATGGGCAACATTAAAGAGCTCATCAAATTTCAGATATCAAATTAAAGAAAAAGAATACTGGGAGAGAAGTACTTTTCCTAAACTTAACAGAGTCATGCATTGTTTGTTAAGGTGGGAGTAGAAACAGTTTTGAAAAAGGGAAGACCTTTTCAATACTATCCTCACTGAGCACTTTAGAATTGTTTCTGTAATTCTCATACTAAAGGCAGAGGTAGTGGGGAAACACTTTTAATATGATATTTACATCTGATAAGCAGTGTTGTGTTAGTTCTTATGTATTTTATGGAGACCACAGTAATAAGATGCTTAATGAATGCGCTATTTTAAAATAGTTACTTAGATTGTCCAACAGTAGAGGTGTGATACCGTTTTTCCGTTTGAATAGCAGCATCCTTTTTGAAAACATAGTGGTAAATAGTTTCCTACTGCTATAATAAGTTTTTGTGGCTATCATTCATTGACTTGAAAATCACAGTGATGGTTTTTGAGAAGTTTCTAGCTGTCATTTTGGGGTGGTGGGGAAAAAAAGCTTTCAAACACTGAACCTTAAGACTTGATGAAATACCATCCAAAATATGTTTTTGCAACACCTTTTTTTTCTGAGGGAAAGGCAGTCTTGACTTCAAGTTTTCATTTATGTTGACAATGTCTTTTTAGTTCAGTTCTCTATTCCCCCAGTAGCCACCTAAGAAGGAATTTCAAATTGGGCTGCTTCAGATTGCGCTGCTCCTGTTCTCAGGCTAACTTCTGCTTTGTGGTATGAACAGATGCGCTAAGTACATGGATGAGATAAGACTTCAATATTTTTATATTTATTGTTTTCCAATCCATTTCCATTTAAGGCTCTACTGCCTTAAGAAGTTCTTGCACATGTTTTTCTCTAGTCTAATTTATGTTCACTTATCTGCTTTTATTCTTAATTGCTAGAGGCTGTACTCCCACTTGTGGTATTCAGTTTTTGTGGAGCTACCAATAAATTCAAAGGATGCCCTGCTGAGAATAGGATAGAGGCTGAAGGAGTGGGAGAGAGAAAGTAGAACAAACTAATGATACTTATTAGAACTGCCTGTGCAGACTAATGGAAAGTAAACTGTATTTATTGTATAATGTTTTGATAGTGTATATAAATTGAACAAAGCCTGTTGTAGCACTTCATATCTTAGTCCAAAAATTATTCGTCTTTTCTTAATTTTACTTGTGTAGTCAAGTTGTCCTCTCGGCTGATTATGTCTAGACTGTAATTTGGAGAATAATTTTTGAGCCACAAAGGGCAATTTCTTTGCTCTTATCATTCTAGGTTGACTAATTTTCTGATTAATGAAAGGAGAGCAGGGCCTACATAGTTGGCCATGTTTTGAAAGCTAGCTAGCTTGATACAAACATTTTGGTATGTGGTGGGTTGGAATTTACGCTCTTTTCTTTTTTTCCTCCGTTTTCACTCTGTATTCACTAATGCAAAGTGACCAGATCTGTTCTTCACTACAGAATAAGCATGGCCAGCTGAACAGTGATAGACATTGCTGCAGCCTTCTGAGGCGATTTGTTTTCTAGGACTGAAATAGGTTATTTTAGGGTAGATGGAAGAGTGTTAGCATGGTGTTGATGAAAATGCAGACATGTTCTTGTAACTGTGCAGCTCTGCAGAGGGCACGGCTGTGTCAGACTGCAGTCTCCTGGCCAGGGATGCATCCTGAAAACTATGTTTTTCAGCACTTTGGAGATGGAGAAGTATTTTTTCATTCTTCAGGGAATTGTTCTGTATGAAAGTGCTTCTCTGGGAGAATTTGTGCACGGTGGAATGTTTCACCCTAACAATTGTTCAGATGAAAAAAAATTGATAAAGATATGAAAGGGGATTACAGATTGTGCTAGCGAGTTAGAAGAATACATTTTGACCAAGATGGCCATCCAATACAGGAGGTCATTTTTATTTTAATGTATTTTGTGTAGCAAATGTAAACTGCCGATTTTGTTATTGTTTAAAAAATTCCCAAGTTTAAGCAAAATCATTCTAATATACAAATAGTGGTAGGTGAGAAGACTTCCTTTGTAATAGAAACCCTGTAGTTTGTAAGAAATTAGCTTAATGTCTGCAAATACTCACTAAGTATGTATAATTGCTGAAAGTTTATGCTTCACTTTGCAGACTGCCCTGAAATGTACTGCTGTTGTATTTTAAGGTCTTTATCTGAAACTCCCAACAAATAAAGCTGTTTCACTGCAGTGGAATATTGGCAGCAGCAATGAAAACTTCTTTTTCGGAGGCTTGTAAATCTGTAATACAGAAATACTGTGTGTTTCTAATGCTCTTAAAAGTAATGTAAAATTGTCCTCAACAAGAAGCATATGGTTATAAATTTTGGTGTAGTGTGTGCACTGTCGTAACTATAGGAAGCAGTGTCTGCAACACAGAATTTAATTTAAAAAATTGGGATAAGGGTCGTGAATTGTATGCTAGAAATAGAAAATAAAATTAGAGGTTATGTTTCAGGCATGGAGCCATCTCTGGGGGGGGAACAGAGCAAGGTTACTTCAAGGTTTGGAGCCTGCTGGGGGGGTGGGG
>JAOWBP010004096.1:1687291-1705577 GCA_028571105.1 Tragopan temminckii | reverse complement strand
AGCACGGCCGGCGCGTGGCGACCAGCTTGCAGGGTAGGCTGGGTAACAACCAGCGTCCTGCTGCTTTTTTCTCCCCCCTCTTCCCGCAGCAATTTTGATCTGCTGCCACCATGAATAGCGGGGTTTGAAATCTAAACAAGGTCTGACAGCACCATTGCTTGAATATCGTTTTATTACACACAACCAGGATTGTGATCTTACTGCTGTCGCACTGCGTGGTTTTTGTGGTTGCAAAGTAACAGCACCTGCTGCTGCCCTCCCTTTTAATAAGAGTGCTTGTTTCACAACAGCAATCAGGCTGATAAACCAACACATAGGCTTTACCAAGGTGCATTCTTTACAGAGTTAGAGAACAGGTCTTGTTCACTTTCTTCTCCAAGAAAAGCTTCTGGAGTTTGGAACTTGCAGAGTAGCACCCAAACAAAAACAACAGCCTTCCCTCAGCCCTTGGACCACAGCCTCACTCCCTTACCACCAAAGGGAGCTCTTTCACAGCTGAACAGAAGTCGTACAGCTTCCTGGGAAAGTATCTTCACTCCCACTAAGGGGTGAGTGGTGGCAGTGCTTTATGGAGAAAACGCTTCGTAAAGCTCGTACCAAATCCAGAGCACCCACACACAAAAGACAGACACAGAGTGAAGTTCATATCCATGCAGATAGCTGCCAAGGTCTGTGAAGGGATTACTGGCGCGGCAATGGTGATTAACTGGCAGTGCTGTCAATTAATGTATAAGCAGCAGACATGCACATTAAGAGGTACGGGCTCAGACTTTCTAAACAGTAGTCATGGAAATTTGCTGAGACTCACAGTTAATCCATCTTAGTTTTCTCTTCCATGCTTGTATCTTACCTTTTTAATAAAGGTGTTACGGAGAAAATAGGCACAGCATGCTCCCCTGCTAACACGAAGGGTAATAACAGCAGTAGAGAATTAGAGGATACGAGCAGCTTATTCACACATACTGATACTGCACTCTATTCAATTCTGTTAGAATAGTGATGCCCACTTAAGACTGAGATGAGTGAGATGAGCTGCCTGTGGAGGATACCAAAATACACAGCTGCCAACAATACCAGACTTCAGCTTCACATAAGCTCTTGAAAACAGTTTGGAAAAATAAATGTATCACTATCACTCCAGAAGCTTTCCTCCCTTCTGAAGAAAGAAGCCACCTGTGCAGAGCTTTCATAGCTTCTGAAGAAACACAAATACAGACCTTCAACCATTTGTAAACCTTGCACAGCAGCACTGAAAATCTGCATCTTGCTCAAATGCATATACAAACTGCATGTTTATAGCTGTAGATAACTTGCTTCTTTGAACATACTTTTAGCATACAGCAGACCCAGACCAGAGCAATGACATGCCAGACAGAAGTTAGTGTACATGGCTTTAAGAGAACCTTACACACAGTAAGGCAAGCGTTACTAGGTCTGCACCTAGTATTTAAAGATACAGAATGAAGAACTTCTACTCATCCATCACATCTTTTATTTTCTAATATCATTGTGATCATCTTTAAGGAAGCTGACGGATAAGAAGTGAGGAAGGTACCAACTGCACTTTACAGATTAACAACCACAAAAATAGAAAGCACCTATAGAATCTCTGGGTTTCACAAAACTAGTTTTCGTTTATAACACTTGACGCAACAAGGTCAACTGCAACAAGTGAAGAAGCTACATCAGTAAAGTGCTATTTTTGTTAAAAGTGGCTAAAAAGCACAACTACAACAGACTTGAGTATTCGGTGGTTAGATTGTCGGTGTCCTCAGGAACTTTCATTTCAGGCTCTGTGTTTTTTGATGAAACTGATGAGCCCGTTTGTTGAGCTATCATGAGATGTCACTGCAGCATCTGACTCCAACTCAGGCTCAATTTTCTTGGCAAGCTGTTTTCCAAGCTCAACTCTGCATTTATAAAAACAGGAGAACAGAGAGGAAAAACAATTAGTGCTAACAATATAAAGCATGTTAAAAGATGTGCCAGTAGAGGGTAACATGGCAGTCAAAAAAGTCAGTGATGATGAGTTACTGAACAAATGATTTAACCAAGTGCCATTCACAAACAGCTGAAGTTCTCACAAGTACAGCTGCCTAGCTGAACGAACAGCTCAAGTTACAAGATACTTAGAGAGAAAGCTCTGTTCTGCGGTCTCTGTGCTGCTTTCCCTTTCAGTATTCATTTGAATTATGCAGCCAGCTCCAAAGCAGAAGGTATTCACCTTGCTCCTGTTCAGTATTCAACACATCATTGAAAATACTGATTTGTAGCACTAAGCCAATAAACAGCTGAGCTTTGGGACTGAAAGCTTTCTTCAACACTACAGAAGACTATCCTGATGAGTTAAGAAACAAGAATCTTCTAACTGCTCCAAGAAAGAAAACTGGTTCTACAGCATATTTTGTTTGCCCTCCCCACATTCTCCATTTAGTTTAGATTCCATTCTAGATTTTTCTAATATTGTTGAAAAAGCTTTTTTATTTATACCTCACTATGAATTTCAGATTCTACAGCAGATACTTACAGCTTTTACTAGACAGTTTCCACTACGCTATTTGAGGTAAAAAAAAAAAAAACTACTGTGATAACACAGCTCTAAAATACATATAGAGAGTAACTTCTATCCTTCAGTTTTTATGAAGAAGTTATTCTAGGCCTTCAGAGCAAACTCGCCCTTCCAAGTAACTCGTCACAGTGTAGACAATTTTCAATTTAAAAATCTTATTCATTTCCCAAGTACTTTCTCCTGTGGAAGTTTTCCACAAAATATGTTGTGCAGTTAATATTACTGGAATTAAAGACAGCATCCAATTAGTTTCTGAAGAAGCCTTCCTTCTCAAAAAAAGGAAGTCAAAGTAACAAAACTCCTCATAAAGCAGCTGTTCATGGAGCTCTCCCACAGACCTCAGAGACAGGTGCAGCCCACAGCAGGTATAGGGCTCCAATGCAAGAACATTCTTGGTAGAAGGCCTCATCTAACTCCACTATACAAAAAATTAAGAAGTGGTCACTCTTTTGACTAGCAAATGCCAATCAAGATGCCTATTAAGTGTTTCAAGAGGTAAATTCTTGTCCCCCCTACTTTAAAAGGGACATTATTTTCCCCTCTATGTCAGAGTATGAATTCAGCCTGCTCAACTATCTTCTTGTTATTACTGTATCTTTTCAGCATTCATAGTTGGTTACTTATTCAATCTAAAAAGCAAAAGTCCCCAAACTGAAATTGTACTTAGGGTCATTACTCATGGCTGGACAAGGGTACACAGTGATCTATTCTAAAAAAAAATATGGCTTACATTTAAAACTATCCTATATTTGTTTGATTTAAATATTCCACTATTTTTCATCATCTTCTTTAAGGCATGACACATTAGGGAGTACGACAGTTAATAAGTATACACAAAACAGATCAAGAAAACTTACCCCCATTGATCATAGCTGTTAATATCCCAGACGACCCCCTGAACAAATATCTTGTGCTCATACATGGCTATAAAAAAAAACAAACACAAAACACTTGATCAATAACCTTATCACGAAGTCTTAAAAAGCATTCACAGTCTTAAGATCCATTTACTTACCAATGATTGCTCCCAAGGTGAATGGGTTGAGTTTTGTAAACATGATGGAATTGGTTGGGCGATTACCCTCGAAGACCTTTCAAAAACAAGAGGTACACTACAGTACAGTGCATTGCAATGAGTTTCTAATGCAAGTTCCGCATTTTCCCTACAGCCCACATAAAATTATTTGTATTAGCAGCAAATACAGAATCATGGAGTCCTGAAAGCTTTAAAGGCTACCTCTTCAAACACAAAGCTGTATTTTCATACTCTGCACTTTCTCCATTGTTTATTAAAAGCAATGGCAAAATGATATCTCCAACCACTGCTACTACTACTACAGCTCTGGAAAGTGGCAAAATACAAACCTGGGGCACTGAAGAGACAGGTTTTTTTTCCCCCCCCGAAATGCCTCAAAAAACTTCCAGTCATTATGATTAATGGTAGCGCTATTTACAGACTCTCCACTACACCTGACAACCTTTAATACCACTTTCACTGCTGTCAAGACAGTAGCACTTGATAGCCACCTGAGGGCATAGCCCCCATTACCAAGCTCCATCAAGCAGCTTAACACAATAAATCCCTCACCACAGCAGTATTACTAATCAGAAGTAAACTGAAAAATGACAGAGCCTGCTTACCTTATGAGGAAGAAGCTTCTCCAGAGCATCTCCACTCAGTCCAGCTGCTTGCAGTTCCTTACGAGCTTCATCAGCAGTCTTTCCTTTCATCAAGGCCTCAGTCTGAGCAAGGAAGTTGGCCAAAAGGATCTAGGAGGTAAATACATGAACTCAAGCTATTATTTCCTTAAATAGAAAGTGATTCTTGGTGCCTGAATCCAGACAGATTTACTCTAGCAACATGTCATATTTTTAACACTATGGCAGTAAAGTGTGCTACTTTTGTGGATTACACCTGCCACTGCTTTTTACCTCAGTGCTATTGATTACTATTTCAACAGTGCATGCATTTCAGAAACACCCAGGTTTGCTTTGAGAAATCCTGTCTCTGCTGGATATACAAAATGCAACTTCCTTTGCTCATGCTAGGATGTTCACTGTCTATTCCCTTTCACAATGACTATCCTTTGTGAAAAAGCAAAACTGGACAATAATTATGTTTTTACTCTGTGAAGGATAACTCTCACAGTACACCAATACAACAGAAGTTTAGGTTACTATTCCTTGCCTAATGTTCAATTGCAAGTTGATGGGTAGCTTTTTTCTATCAGCTACAGTGAAAACAAACATTTATTGCGTCTATAAGAAATAGAAAATATTTTCTCTTTCACAAATCCATCTTGTAAGTAGCATAGTTTGTATTACAACTGAAGAAAGTTGCTGGTACAGAACCCAAATAACATTTTTAACCTAAAATCACCACAACACTGAAGTTTAGCTGAAAGACATGCTTTTTCTGAATCATGCAGCAAGTGATAAACCTAAACACTTGTTTCTACATATGAAACAAATAGTTCAACACCGTTCCTTGAAAATCCTTAACTGGGTAACTAAAACAGGTTTTAAAGATCTGCATGGGAAGTTACAACCCTAAGCCTGCTGGTAGAAAGCACTGCAACAGCATCTGAGGTAACTTTCACCAGCTCTGATAATATGCTTCTTCCTACTCTGCAAAGAGTTACACTCCTTCAAATTCCTATAAGGAAGCTTATCTCCACAAGCCTAGTTTATCATGTCCTCCCAGCCTCCCCAGGCCACACTGTTGATCTGCCTCAATAACTGAGGCTACTGTTCTTAAAGAACAAGAATGCCTCTAAACAAGTAACTATAACTTATATTTTTTCAAATCTGTTGCAAATATTCATGGAGCCTGCATGTATGGTTTTCAAAGAGACATTTAGAAATCAGGTGCACTGCAATACTGGACAAGCTTCAATGCCTTCAGTGACAAGGAAATGAGTGCTCTGATAAAGGTTTAATTACCTTATGATGCAAGCCATTTCTGATAGGATGCTGAGTCTGAACCGGGATCATGAAGTCACAGGGAATCATGCGTGTTCCTACAAGAAAAGCCATGTTAAGAGCCTTGCATTAGAAGAAAATTTAAAACACTAAACCTTCACTTCATGTTGAGTTGGTAGACTCGGCCACTTCAAAGATTTTCTAGGTCATGTATTAGGGGGAAGTGACAATACAGCTTAATAGCTTCAGTTTTAGGTGACTTTCTGCATTCTAGGAAAGAGACCTACATGTTATGGCCTTCTAAACCACTAATTAAGGGCACAATAGCAGTGCCACACAAGCCTAGACAGAAGCCCAAGCCCAGCTTCTAAACTAGAGTCAATACTTAGACTCTTACAGCTTTGTAGTCAGAATTAATTCCAAAACAAAGTAGTGAATATTCTGTTTTACCTTGATGAATGAGTTGGTAAAATGCATGCTGCCCATTGGTGCCAGGCTCTCCCCACACAACTGGGCCAGTATTGTAATCCACACGAGATCCTTTCTTGGTAATGTATTTGCCATTAGATTCCATGTCACCCTAAAAGGGAAGAGTACTATTATCTTTTTTGCAGAACCATACGCTATCAGTACAAGCTTCCATACATACTTTAAGTGCTGCTTGTTTATAGAAATATCATAAGCATATTTAACTGCTTAATTTATGGACACAAACTTAACTGACAAATAAGGAAAAAATAAATATCTAAATTACTTGAACAAGTTGAATTATAGCTATCTTCACACAACTTTATGTCCCTGACTACATGAATTTATGTAGTTACAATTTTAACCTGGAAACATACATTCTGGTTCTAGAACCAGGTCAGAAGCATATCTTTAGTCTTTATCTTTGCTTTTTGAAGTCTTCTGCTCCAGTTGAACCTTACCTGCTGGAAGTAGGCAGCAAAGCGGTGCATATATTGGTCATAGGGCAGAAGTGCATGGGTTTCACATCCATAGCAGTTTATATACCACACCCCCAGCATGGCCAGGAGAACAGGCACATTCTTCTCCAGTGGAGCAGTATGGAAGTGTTTATCCTATTAAACAAAGAAAAGAGAATTAACATTTTCCTTACAGCAATTGTCATACCTCCCAAGTCTTCAAGCGTTTTGGTTTTTTTAACTGCTGTTTTGATCCAGAAAACTCCCAAAGCAGCATCATTTTACAAGCACTGCAAGAGCACAGGGAGATGAACTTTGAAAGGCAGGCAGTTTCTAGTTACTGTGCTAAGAAACAAATTTGAAATAAGCAGCCCAAACTCACCATCCAGTGGCCTCCGGCAAGCAGGCTCTCAAAGTTGTCAAAACCTAACGATTGAAAAAAGAGTCAGTCTGAACTTACAGCTTAGATGTCTCTTTCTGGCACAGACAAGCCTGGAACAGCCTGAGATTTTGTACACAGAAAGGCTCCCAACCACTAACTGAGTTTGAAGTTATACTCTGACTTCTGAGATCTGTGCCCCAGACTTATTAGTTATGATTAAGGCATGGATCTCGGCACAAAACCAACTTCAGGAAGGATACTTCACAAACTTCATCTAAACTCAATTCAGACAGAATGGGCAACTGGAAGGAAAACAAAGGCAACTGATATGTATTAGTCAAGGCTACTGTTTCCAGTTTCCCCACTTACTGCTACAGTGGAAAAGCTTGTCCAAAGTAAAACAGGCCAATAAAACAGGAATTTCTGCATTGAGTTTGCAGATGCACACTTGCAGTAAGGTCTTTTTATAAAGATTTTGAAGAGGAAGGTGGTTCTTCCTTCCTCGTTCTCTTAAGAAACCAAACATTTGATTGCTTGCTATATAGATCAGGGATTTAACCACTACATATTTTCTCTAATGAATATTTTACTAATATTCTTTCTTACAGGAAGCCAGAAACCCTGACTGTTGTATCAAAAAAAACCCTATGAGATTGTGATGAAGTGTTTGGCAACCAAAGCAGGAGCTCTACCTACAGTCAGGGGGCAGCTCTGACAGATGAAAGATGTAAGATCAAGCAGCACAGACAGACTGGCATATCAGCAGTCAGCACCGTATCTGTCTGACAGCACAGATGAACAATTTATTGCAGACAAAACAGTAAGTGCCTGACACTTATTTTGCTGTTCAAGTATGCTTTTCCCATACGACAACTCCTGTTAACACCATTCCAAGAATTCCACAACCAGTGTTTTTCTTTTGATGTCATTCTAAGGAAATTTTAGCTTTCATTAATAACTTTATGATCTCAGAATAATTATTGGAAAGAAATGATGAAGGAAGAGACAGAGGAATGTACAACAGCCTGTTCATCAAGAAAAAGCACTTCCCAGAGCTCTTTCACACACACACTGTCTTCACCACCTGCATGTGAGATATGCATCAAAGACACCAATAGTGCCTTAGAGCACTAAGATAGGTGAGGATCAATTTACAGGGCCATCTGTGTTTGCTTCACAACCAACTGCTGATAGATTACAGAGTCTAGTGGTATATGAATGCTGTTTTTAAGATAAAGTAGTGAAGCAGGAAGCATGTGATAGGAGAAAGAATTGTTTCCACTCTACACACAGCTCTCATGCAGAATTTGAGACAATTTTTTTTGGTGCACTGAAGTGTATGTGCTGTCACAAACTTGATACTCTATTCTTAAATAGCTGAAGCAAATCAGTTACAAGATTTAGTTTTCAAGACTGATGTGGCTTTACAAAAGTCAAGCACTTTTGGCTACGCAGGCAACTAGAAATAATTTGACCATTTCTACCTACATAGGAGCAATTTCCACGATGTCAGAAGTACTATTAAATGTCATTTCCTTTGCCTCCAGTCATTTCAGCACATTCACCTACTTCCAGAAGAGGCTGGGTAAAACTGTCTGTCCCAAATTTAATTCACAATCCAGTACTGTCCAGTTATTCTACAAGTATACTCCCCAAATAGATTCTTATTAGTCAATCACATGAATACCTACCAATATGAAGGGCAATGGAGAGACCAATGGCTGACCACAGAGAATAGCGACCACCAACCCACTGAAAACAAAAGAGTGGTTTGCACAGGAGAAGCACAAGGTTTTGAAATTCAAGCTTATTCAAACTATTACAAAATAGCAGCACGTTTAGACTACTTTCAGCAAAATATTATTTTGTTGATAATCCAATACACATCCCATGGCATAGTCAAGGGGACCTTATAGCAGCCCTTTAACAAATGTAAATATGCATTTCTTCGAGGATGCAAAGTTTTCTAACTAGTCTAGAGGCTATGATTTACATAATACCTGCTGAAGCAGTTCTGTTCAGAATGTCTACAGTTCACTTTGAAATACAAGATTTAAATTTAGTATTTACTGTTTTCCTACTACTCGTAGGAAGTAGTACTACTTACTCCATAAGTACAGTCTGCTTCAGCAAGGTTTTGACATTATCTAGGGAAAGGTAACACTCTAGCTAAGTTCTAAACTGCAGCTATAAGATCTAGTTTGTCATGCACAGTCAATGCAACAAACCAAACTGATCTGAAGCAGAAGGGTCAAGGCTAGATGCACTATACTTAAAATATGCATGTGCTATAAAATATCAGAGTTAGACTCCTGTTTCTAATGTTTGACCTTTACAGGCGTAGATTACATACAGTAGACCCCAACAGTCAAATGTCACCGCTTATAATAACTAGGAATAAGGTAATACTTCTATCTCCTATTACCCAGCAGATGATTAGTCAGCCAAGAACATAAAAGGCTCCTCTCCAGGCCTCTAAGCCATTCTGTTAAAATCTTGTTGTCAAAGACAAAACTATTCTACTTGTTAGGCACGCTCTTAATTGTTTCAGTCATGACTTTTCACATGTTTCAGTGCTAATACAAGTACTATTTGGGGGGGATTTTTTTGTTGTTGTTTCATTTTTGGTTAGTCAAGTCTAGTCAAGATTTTCTTAGAATAACTTTATTTAATAGATATTTTAACTGTAATGGATATTCTAACTACTGCACAACATTAAGACTTCTACTTACATCCCAGAACTCAAACATGTTCTCAGTGTCAATTCCAAACTCTTTAACTTTAGGCTAGAATAAAAAAAGTAGGGAAGATTAAAACATTCTTAAAAATTTTAATGTCCAGCAAATATGAAACAAGTTTGATGCCTATTAAATACACAATTGCCCAATTACACCTATTTTAAAATTACATCGCTTCCATCACAAATACAAAATCTACTTACATTTCCAAATACCATTATCACCATTCAGCAGTTCTGAATGCTAAGACACACATTCCTTACATGAGAAGAATAGCAGTATAGTTAGGACTGACACTGTCTACATTTGAAGTGTCTAGAGCAGAAAAAGGAACTTCACACCAGATTACTTAACCTCTCACTTACTGTAGAATCTAATTGCTGCATCTCTTTCCAACTCAGCCTTTTTTCCCCCCATGAAATGCCACGTCAGTGCACGTCACGCTCACTGCATGTAACGTTCACACAAGCTACCTGCATTACTTCAGCAAATATCTGAAGAGTTTAAGAGTACCACTTGTTTATAGAGAAACTGCACACACACATACTTCAGAAGTAACAGGTACCTCTCTTAATAACAGAAAGCTCTTATACTTGAAGTATCTATCATTTCAGATTTACAAAGTTCTAGAAGAAAAAGTAATCTACAGTGGTGCTATAGTTCAGTACTCGGGAAGTGTTCCAATTATTTTCAGTAGAATAAGTGCATTATTTCAATAGGAAGTCTAACTAAAACACTGTTACTTGAATATCAACAAAGGCTTCCTTACTTGATTGTAAAGGGAGACTACCTTAAAGGTACACAGAAGAAAGTCTAAATAAGATTGTTATACTTACACCATTGGTAGACAAGGCAACAAAGTGCTTGGCCACAGCTGAAGGCTTAATAGAAAATGAAGACCATTAGATCTGGAATGCTAATTATTTTCATTTCTTGTTATAAAACCTATTTGCTTCTATTTTACATGTAAGAAAAACATAGTTTACTATCATCAGTTATTTTTGCATTTATCAACTTGAAATCATCTTATTCACATTCACTTTAAGACTTTGCAGCATGCCCATCCAAAGTATGTTCTGACAACGTTCTCATGAAGATCTCTCACTGGAAGTAGAGGCTACTTGGAGTAGCACACCATTTTTTCCAAGTACATAATCAGCCTGCTGCATCACTAATGCCACTTCTGAACACTTCAAATTTGTCGTACCCCTCCCTGCTAGGGAGGAAAGATCAAGCACAACTGCAACTACTGATAAACCTCAAGCTAGAGATTTAGACTTTGGTCTTTCAGTGATTGTTCTGGCAAATTTCTATAATGAGAAACTTCAAAGCCCAGTTTTCAACCTAATCACAGCTATTCTGACTAGAGCATGTTAAAGATTATATTAACTACCTGAGCAAGCAGTATTTGCTTCTTTCTTTTAAAGGTTAGAAACAGAAGGGAGTAAGTTAAATACAAGGTTTCTATTCAAAACACAACCATCTGCTACGGAATCTCTGTATGCTACTTCAACCATAGTTTCATGTCTAGTTTTGAACAATGTGTCAAGAATTGAAAGATAATGACATGCAGACACCACATTCTTTGATTTCCATGCCAGTGGTACCACCAAACCATTAACCAGCTCTAAGGCAGATACTATCATGTTATTTAAAGGCAGGATTTGGGAGAAAAAAAATGACGACAACACAAAACTTGTTTTATTGCTTCAGTCAGAAAGCTTGTCACTAACCATGATGCATTTCAACATTCTCTACAGCTTTTGCTAAGCTTCGCAGCTTACATTTGGGCAGTTATTGGCCCTGCTCCAAAGCATGCTTAAAATGACTAGAGAAAAACCTGCACAACAGGAATCAGCTGCATTGTTACATAACCCAACCATTAGACTTACATCCTTAGCAGCATGTAGGAACCACTCTTTGGCCGTTACTGCATTGGTGATAGTTTCTTGGGTGGTAAAGGTCTGAGAATCAGAAAAATGAAGACATTTTATACTTAAAATTGAAACAAGTTCAGGTTGCTAAAACATCATTTAGAATTAACCTGCTGTGGTTATCTGGAATAGAGGCTCCTAATAGACAGCTGTTGCCACACTCCAGAAAAAAAGCAAGCTTAAACCAATTTATCATTTAGCTGGAATTGGAATCATTACTCCCCCTTTCCTTCCCTCCCTAGAAGTGGTGCACAAACCTGAAAACTTAAGTTTTCTACTTCAGTATTTCACTAAATATAAAGTTTTAATCACTCAATTAAAAAAGGAAATAATTGAGCTTCGAAACAGGACAATTCACCTGGACTGTCCTCCTAATCTTTAATTCCTTCTCTTCCATGAAGCAGCACTCATTTCTGCTAAAAGTATTTTGCTGATTAAACATTTTCCTGCTTCATGAAGTGTGCAAAGAAGTTCAGTCATGCAGATCTGCAAAGACCTACAACCATTCTGATGTACTCAACCATCAAAATCTTCCTTTAAGAGCGAACACTACATTCAACCTACTCTCATCTATCTCCAGACGTATTTCATTATAAAACAAGCCTGTTATGGCAAACAAAAAAAATGCCATTCACCCTCTTCCAAAGATATTTAATTATCCAAGTACAGCTTGGCAAATAGAAACTGAAGAGTCACTCTTAATCTGGCAGTCTTCTAAGACTTTGAACCACTATGCCTGAATTCAGTTATTCAAAACTGACCATTAGCACTACTTTGTGAAATTTTCTTATTATTCCATAAGTTGCTCTGCCACAGTATTGCCAAAATAAGATAATGAGCACCAGAGTAGAGCATGGCCAGCATTTCACACTAATTTATTGCAGATTCTGTCCTCAACAGTAAGAAGGGCCTACTGTGCTCCAGAAATCAAACAATCCAAGTTATGTAATATAGAATTCTGTCTTCAGTTTCCTCTCATAAGAGGGAAGCAGTAAAGGAAGTAAACAATGATGGCAGCTAGCAATTAAGCATTAAATTTAAGAATAAGCTTGCTAATAAGCTGAGACTTAAAAAGGCAGTTACTGTATCTGCACTCAAAAATGAAATGTCATCTTAAACACTACCATCAGCCTGTCTTTGCCTGTTCATAAAGCAAGAGGCTTAGTATTTATTGCGTCCAAGGAAGCCAGCATTTATGTTATTTAAGGTAGTAGTAAAAGGTCTAAAACAGAATGAAGATTCCTAAACTACATTAATGTGAAAAATCAGTGAAAAAACCAAACATAGCACTACTGACCAATTAACATTGTACTTTGTAATAAGCAATGTGAGGGACCACAAGCAGAATTAAGGAATGTAACAAAATCTTGAGTTTTATGTGAGATGACACACCCCACCCACAGCAAAGTATGGCAAAGCAAACTTTTGAGAACATAACTTAAATTTGTGTTGACTGAGAAACACTCAAGACAACACGAAGTTGCTCATGCATTATTCGTGTAGGCTGGCTGAATCACTTTCAGTACTTGAGTACTGTACCCCTGAATATTTCAGTAGCAGTACAAACTTCAATTCCAAGTATAGGAAGAATAAGAACAGGCTTTTTTAGAAATAGTTCACTTTACATATAAGTGATTTAGATCTTTCTGTGGAAGAATCTGTTTTGACTGAATCCTTCATCACTTGAAAAAGTCATACCAGTGACATTCTTAGACATACCTTTGATGCAATGATGAAGAGTGTGGTTTCTGGGTGGAGCTCAGCCAGGGTTTTGGCTATATGAGTACCGTCAATGTTAGATACAAACCAAACACGTGGACCTCCCTTGGAATATGGTTTCAAGGCTTCAGTTACCATCAGAGGCCCCTGGAGAGAAGTAGCAGTTAGGTTGTCTTAATTGTACATACACACATACAAAAAAGATGAGAAAGATATATACAAGTCAGGAGCTTACCAAGTCAGAGCCACCAATTCCAACATTGACCACATCAGTTATAGCTTTTCCAGTGTAGCCTTTCCATTCACCACTGCGGACTTTCTAATGCGGGGGGGAAAAAAAGAACACAGTAAGTACTTTATGCTATTTATACGTTGAAATTAACAATTCTAACACTGGAAGCAGGCTGTGTTTTCAAGTACTATTGTAGAGTATCTCCTAAGACAACTCAATTTTATACTAACTTCTTTGAAGCAAGTGTTAACTAAGCATCCAGCTAGCAGTTAAAAGTTTAACACACATTTATAACAAACTGCAAAATTAAATCTTGCATTTCTGAAAGTGAACTATTATAGCATTTACAACAAGTGAGTATAAAAGCAAAATAAGTCAAGCTAAAAATGAAAAAAATCTTAGGTACTGAATTATTTGCATGAGATGTTTGACCCAAGTTTTTATTTTAGGTGTCCTTAATTAGCAAAATCACTTCTAATTAAAGTGGAAAACTTTGTAATAAAGCCTTGGAGGTAATACTTATGAGCAAACCGAGCATTTGAAAGGCTTCTCTACTGCATATTTATGTATATTTTGCACTGAAATTCCTGGAGTTTAGCTTTGAAGCATATGGAGTTCTCTACTCTATTCTTGGTGATTTTTAACAGTTATTGAGTCCCAACAAGAAAAAAATACAATCATTAAGCAGTATCAAAACACTGCACTGACTTCTGTCCATTGTGTACCATCCATGCATTAAACGCTACTCTAATCCCTAAAGGAATCTTTCCAGTATCATGTGCACTTCTACTCCCCATTCTAAAGCATTGTTTCTACAACAATTTAAGCTGTTGATCATGCTGACAGTTGATCTCCTTCTCTGCAGACATTTTTAAGTGAAAGCTTTGTTTTACTTCCTGCAAATATAGAACCATTTTTTGTAAGCACCATCACATAGCCTGTAAATGATGTTGCCATGGTTTTTAAATTCCACCTGCCTAAGTGAGTCAACTAAAACAAGGATCTTTGTTAATCTTTCCAAAGATGCTGCTTAATAAGATTTATTTTAAATCTGCATTGGAAGTGATATTCCGACTGATGATTTACAGCAAAGTAAGTCATTCTTATAACTATAATTCCACACTTGAACCAGTAATGTTAGAAACCTGCACAAAGAAGCAGAGAATAGACTGAGAATCAGCCTACAATCAACACTTGACAACACGCATATAAGGGAACCTGACTGATTATAGTATATGAAAAGTAAGTTATGGTAGTACTCGATACCTGGCAGAAGTGTTTCATTTTGTCCAACACTTTGTTTACTTCTGGAACAACATCTTTCCCATCTACAAGTATTGGGGTATTGGAACGATTTCTCAGAGCAATGTGAAGCACAGCTCGGTTCTGAAACAAAAGGGAAAGAGAAGGTACAAGTCAGAAGTAACTCCAAAGCTTCCCATCCAGAAGACAGTACGATCTTAAACACCATCAAAAACTCTTCAGATTAACTGCAATTGGCAGCAGTCATTTGTGTGTAATGAAAATGCTAAGTCACAGCCTGAAGCACTGACTGAGCACCTGGTGGGAAGGCAGGGCCAACGCAGGGGAGCTCAGTGCATGCAGTGCACCTGAGTGACCAGAATTGGTGGAACCAGGATGCACCCCTTCCCACCCCTCATTAAATGGGTTGGCCATGGAGATGAGGGCATCTCTTGTTGGAGATCCCTGCCTACCTGAGGCCTTCCAAAGGCCTCATTTTTCCCCTCATTTCCATGGCTGCTGCATTTGGGCACATTCTCATTTGCTGTAGCCATCCCATTATAGCATTACAGTACATATACACACACCACCAGCTACCTAATCACCCTCACTTCACAGAATCAGTGCAGAGGGCTCACAATCTCACCAAGTAAAAAAATAAGTTATTTTAACTACTTCAAGGAGAGCACTCAAGATCCCTTACAAAGCACTGAGTATTTGAGGTTCAGAATTCAGCAATATTCAAGTCCTCAGTAACACACTTTTTTTAGTCCTACAAAGGAGAAGTTTTTCTATTAATAAGGATCCTAGTAAAACAAAACAGTTGATTTTTTTGGTATTTTCTCAGTTATCCAGGAGTCCTTTCCATACACAGACAAACATGAATTATTTTTCATCAGATGCGGAGATACAGTAACCACATTATTATATCCACTGGCCACAATTAAAGGTTCCTTGAATATCCTGCACACCAGATGCACAGCAGTTGGTATCTATGGGGAAGAGATTCTCCTATTAGCAGAAAATTAGCACAGCAACATGCATGCTGCCACAAGTCAAAACACTGAAATCTGACCTCCGAATTGCCTGTTCAGCAGCTTATGGTTTTAATCCAGAGCAAAGGAGCTGCAGTCAATACTAATGAATAAATTAAATAATTTGTCTCCCGTTTCATTGTTTCTCTTTACAATGAGAGGCACTGAGACAAAGACCACACCAACAATATACTCTACCAAGTTATCATTTAAATACAAAATACTCATTCAAAAAAAAACATTGAGTTTGTGGTTTGAGTTGTTAATAATGAAGATGTGCTAAAATCTGGAGCAAACAGGTTTGTGTTTTTTTTGTTTTTTTTTTTTAAACTCTTGGCCATGGAATGGTATTACTTGGTGAATACTGTCATTATCTAGCTTAACAGATTTTTCTTCATCAAGACAAGTACTGGCATTCAAACTACTGTCTACTGTTATAGAAAAATTCTTCCTAAATTTTGGTAGGCAGAAAAGAAAGCCTCCACAACGAGTGGTCAGATATGTGCTACCTTGTAATGCACTGCCTCTGCAGCATATCAGGCTACACATTCTAACTCACCAGGACAAACACCTGGCAGTATCATGCTTGAGCATGCTATAAAGAATTTCCACATAAGGACCAACCAAGCAGTCAATGCCTGCAGCACCAAATACAGGCATGTCTTAAATACTTATGATAAATATCTAAAGAATGCCCTAGATCGGAATAAGAGTAGTGGACAAGTCAGTTCTCGCCACTAACCAGCACTTTCTGTCTGGCTGCTCTAGGTTTATTCCATCATGCTATTTGACAGCAATCTGTTCAAGGCCTCATCAACATTTCATGATGTCTACGTGTTCATATTCCATAACTAAATCAATTTGCTGTTCTACATTAATAGAAAGTGATTTACACCAAATTTAATTCCAAGTCAAATTCTGACCAGAAATGAAAAGTAGCCTGAAAAGTAAGACGACCGAAGTCATCACGTAGTTTACTGTTAAATCAAGTCACCATATTCTGACAGCACTGAAGTAGGGAGCTAGCAGATGAAACCAAACACATAATACAGTGTAATAGTGTGTTCAAGTGCAACCGGGGAAAGTACATCCTTCTGAAAAGTCTCCAACCACCAAATTTACTTTCTGGTAAACAGTGAAGAATAACTCTAACCCTAAAATTCAGACAACCAAGCCAAAGGAAATACTTCATTCTGCAAGTTTGTCTCAAACGTACTTTAAGGCAGGCAAACTAATAATTCTATATTATTGATTCCATCCTACTTTTAGTTTTACAAAAAAAAAGTGCAGTTCTATCTTCTGCATGTTCTAGTGAAAATTTAAACATCATTATAACTCTCAGATCTACAGACAGGAATATAATCAGTCTTCTTGAAAGAGGTAGCTAATTTTTCAAGACAGCTTATAGCCTCTACTAGTAGAAGTACCCAAAACTAAGCAGCTTCAGCAACCTAGAGCAGAGAGCCTTACACAACCTTATTCACATTTTCTTCTGTCTTTGTCAGAGCTGTTGAAATTTCTCATGTAAGTAATGAACAAACATTACAACCACTTTCAGCATTTCAAAGTAGCAATTACAGTAAGTTTTCCAAAGACTCATCTCTTACAAAGATGCATGAGCATCCACAATTACACACACACACACAACCGAGGGAAAAGAACTATGGACAGAAATAGCCTTACCTCAGTGAAGTTGATCTTCTCTCCACTGAACATTCGTTCTCTGGCACTTTCCACACCCCTTGACTTCGCCTGAGTAATGTAAAAATAGATTCCTCTTAAAAATAGCAAGAAGTCAACACGTACTGCAAAGGTCCAGCTAACAGAAAGGAAGGCAAGCTTTTACCACAAGACAGTCAAAGAGAAAATGTTAGATGAAAGACTCACTATATGCTACTTTAAAAACAGATTCTCTCATTTTAAAGCAACTATTTTTTTGCACACTATTTATTTCCTTAACGGTATATATAGCAACATGTACAAGAGATAAAGATGTAGTGAGTAGACTTACTTTCTGGGTTTCATCTTGTCAGACTGCTACAGGATCCATTTATGATAGTTTGTAACAGCTCAAATATTTTTTTAAAGTACAATTAAAACAGCAGCAGAAGTGCTTTTGCTGTTTTAGAACTGTATCCCACTTGGTGTGGCTGAAGCAATAGTTAAGGAAGGGTTGTAATTATGAACAGCAAGCTGAAGTTAAAGATAAACTTCTTAAAATACCTCCAACTACAAAGGAATATCAAAACTACAACTACATGATGTATGAAACAATATTTCAGTTGCAAGTCTACAAGTCATCAGCTTTTCTTACAACTTCACATCAATCCCTTACTTCACTGCAGACTTCAGTAACAGCATGAGACACCAACTGGTCTGTTACAGAGAACAGGTCTTTTCAGTGAGCTCAAGAGAGATCTGGGCATTGAAAAATGGCCCAACTCCATGTAGCCAAAGGATAATGCAAGACTTCCAACAATGCCTATTAAGACTTACTAACTACTGATCCTGAACTTGGAATCGAATTCAGAGCTAAATATGTATAAGCAATGCTAGAGCGGTCAGTTACAGGTAAGAGTTAACTTCCT
>JAOWBP010004096.1:1676994-1687191 GCA_028571105.1 Tragopan temminckii | reverse complement strand
GGTGGAAATGTATCACCTCTTAGCACATTCATGTCTGCACCAGTCTAAAGAGCAACTGTCTGTTTCAGCACCCTGGGGCTCACCTGCTGCTCCCCCATTCCTGCCAGGCTGGATTTCTTTAAGGAGTGTGTCAGTAGTAGCGAATCATCTCATGCACTAGGAAAAGGAAGTCTTTTATATTCACCACCAGATTGGTTGTGCTGTCTGTTCCCCAACCAAGCCTCTACCCCCCCTTGACTGTTTTCTGTTAGTGTCGTTTACCACACGTCGTCAGCCCTGCCTTCACTTGCCTGCCTCTCCCAGAAATTCTGGCTCATAGCATTCTCCCACTGTGTGCTGCATCAACTGTGCCAGACTACCCTTCTGCCCTGCTCTATACAAAATCCAAGTCTCTCCCACCACCACCAGAACTCCTCAGAAATCTTTCATCATCTCTCTGGTGCTCTGATTTGTTCCCCTCTCCTTGCTGCACTCATGCATTATGCACAAGCTCCCCTCACCTGCTCCTTGGCCTCATAGCCTGCATTCCCAGTCCCCTCCCTGCGGCACTTTATCCCAATAGAAATGCCAGGCATGGACTTGCATGGTCAGGGTCTCTCTGTTTTCTGTACTGTACACTTGACGTGTTTGCAGCCTGATGCAAAGCTCATTCAACCAAGAGAAAGAGTTCCTTCGACTTTAATGGATTTCAAATGAAGACTTCAGACTATGCCTCCACAGCAGCACAGGAATAACGACAGTGTTGTGTAGAGATACGAAGTCAGCTTTAAACTAATTAGGTTGAATCCCAATAACCGTCTAATCAGAGAAACAGGGAACTCAATACTCAGTAATTTACCCTAATGAGACTGTAAGCTTGTCAAAGAAGAAAGCCTGTGTTTGCTTAAGTCCGGTTCCAATTTAACATCATATGCCCACTGGCTCTTAAGAAACACCTACTACTTGTTAAAAAATGAAGTTAGAACTTGTCAAAATAATCTTTCTGCACTGTTGCAGCTGTACAGAGTAAATGTCTATCAAAAATTTTGTAGTCAGTTGTCTCCTCTCTCTTCTGCCCTTCTGCACACTAAATAAACTAAATAAGCACTAAATGAGCATTTGTAAATACAAAAAGCAATATTGTACAAAAAGGCAGGAAATGCAGGGTACATGAGAACCTGTGCCTTATTTAACAATTTATTAGGAAAACAAACAAACAAACAGAAGAATAAATAATTCATTCTTCAGTACACACAGAACCAGATATACCTTTCCTTGTAAAAAATGTAAATGTTGGTATTATTTTATCCTTTCAAAATAAACGAGTGAGATAAAGGAATTTACAGCCAGAAAAACAAGTTTTCCATTGGAAACTGGAGATAACAACACCCACAGCCTTCAGACACAGGAAAACATGCTAGATTCTATGTAAAGAGAAAACCATGTTGAGTGACAAAAACACTATTTTTCCTACATTTCAGTATGTACTCCAAATTCCAGTTATGCAAAAACTACAGCTTAGGCTTCACTTCCAAACGCCATGGAAATAACCTACATTTACATATCACTTTCTCATTTTAAGAAAAAATTGATTCTAAGTTCACGCACAAACACCACTGGCACGTTCATTCTGCCAAAACTGTCCACAACAAGTGCCCACATGTCTGAAAGGAGACTCCTGACTTCTTGTAGTGGTGTACATTCTGCAGTCACCACTGAAGCCAAAGGCATCTATGTAGCTTTGGATACCAACCAACATAAGCAGTAACCTAAAGATGGATGTGGGAGTCTAACTTTGGGTTTCCAGCTTTGAAAGGCTTGATTTCTTAACTACTTTTGAAATTGAACACCATCTGTTCATCACGCATGCCCTAATTCCTGAAAGCAAAGCAGAAGGTGGCAGTGCAACATTAGAAAAAAAGTACATCAGCATTTTCCATAAGATACTGTTAGGCCAGAGAAGATTGGCAGCCACCAAAAATCACATCTTCTCTAAAATCACAGGGTGGGGGCAAAGGCACACACAAATATCAGTGCACTGGTAAAAGCTGGAGAACTGTGGGCTTGTATTGCTGTGTTTGAGTTACTCAAAATCTTTCGGTGATTTCCAAAAATTGTTTCCTTTTGTGCAGTCAAGGGAAAGCTCTAAACAGAATACTTGTGAGTTTTCCACGAGCAGAAAGAAGAGAAAGTTAAGCCTCAAAGTTAGGCTGTAAACAAGCTCCTTCTCGCCCCTGAAACAAAGTGGAGCTTTTAAGCAACTGCTAGTTAAAATGCTGTCCTTTGGAATTGCTCCCAGACCTCCAGGTTAGACCAGCAACAGGTTTCTGGTGGTTCTAGAGCTCCTGCTTGTCAGACGACAGCCTCTCCGATCAGTGAGAACCAAAAGCCAGGAATAGTGTGTTAAATGCTTGCTATAACAGTGGTTATAGGACACCAAGTCCTATCGTGTGCATGCCCTCAGCATGCCCTGCACAATTTTTACATGCTGGCCTGTGTCAGGACAGGAAGGCTTTCCTAAACAGCAGAGGCCAAATTCAGAGCTAATAATGCTTGTTCCCCTTGCATCACCTCTCAGATAAGTTTGTGCTAGGCTTTTTGATCAGAATGGATTTAATGCTAATACCAGGTGTGGTAACATAAAGCAAAGAGAAATGTCCTACTCATTTGTAAGATATGCACAGTTTACTCCCACATTTCTAGCCTCACTGAGCAAGTACTCTACTATAATTTCATTTTTGTTGTATTAGAGATATTTTTGTATTCTGTGTATTTTCTGGTGCATATGACCCTCCTTTCTCTGGACTGGCTCCACGTCTTTGTTGTGCTGTGGGCCCCAGAACTGGATGCAGTACTCCAGATGGGGCCTCCCAGGAACAGAGCAGAAGGGGACAATTCCCTCCCTTGCCCCACTGCCCCCGCCTCTTTTGATACAGCCCAGGATACCTTCCCTGTGTTACTTTTTCTTCTTCTTCTTTTTTTTTTTTTTTTAAACTATTATTATTTATATATTTAACTATTATTTAACTCCACTTTGGTTTTTGCTTTCAAATTCCAATGAAAACGTACTTACATATTTTTAAAAAGACAGAAATAACCCATAGAAAGCTTAGCTGAGTTTCTGCTAGACTCCAGACAGTTGGCTGGTATGCAAGGCAAAGTATATATTTTATAGATTTGACAAGTCCTGACAGATGTACTTCCAACTCTGGTTGAACACTAGCAAACACAGTCCTTGATTGTGCCACTAATTTGCCCAGTCAGACTGTTACACATACAAATAGATGCATTTAAACTAATGGGGCTCCACACCAACCCCAAATCTCATCTTTTGGGGTGAGAGTACAAGATCAAGAACATCAAAATAAAGTTTTAGTGTTGATAATGTTGGTGTTCTTGCTGCAATTACAGGCATAATAAAAATTACATTAAGTTACATACCACAGGCTAATAACAAGTAAAATTGGGAAGGACAGAAAATGCATGCTTTTAACAGTTTTCTTCCATAGAAATACAAGATTTGCTTAGAAACAAGGAATATGAGTCATCTCCATTGTCAGCATTAACATAGAAATAGCTAATTAATAATAATCCTTGTAAAGCCTTCATTTATACCAGTGGCATTATGGATTGGAGATAAAAAAAATTATGATCAGAGTGGTGAGGCGCTGGAACTGGTTGCCTAAAGAGGTGGCAGGTGCCCCATCCTTGGAGACATTCAAAGTCAGACTGCACCAGGCTCTGAGGAAATTGACATAGCTGTAGATATCACTATTCACTGTTGGACTAGATGGCATTTAAGGTCCATTCCATCTGTAATGATTCTATGATTCCATAGATTCACAGAGGACAAGTAAAATAAAATAGATCTGTGTTCGAGCAGCTAGTGGGCAGCCCTAGATTTTACAGGAGGGAGTAATGGCACTAAGTTAATCTTTGACTACTGAAAGACCCAGAGTCTGACCTTGGTGCTATGAAACATTTTGACCGCAGAAACAGTCTAGAGAAGACATAAAAATGTAGCTGATTTCTACAGTCAGGATTCAATGAATTTTTTCTTACACTGCCATCTCCAAATTCTAGTTCAAATAATCATACTCTTTTTTTCCTAAATATCCTTCTCAGTTAGGATTAATTTCTATTCCAACACTGTTTCAGTGCTAGACAACACAGTATGCTTTTAATCCCCTCATCTTTTTTCCACAAACCACCTTGGGTGACAAATTCACCTTCAAAGTGAAGCAAGTTTATCACTTCATCAGGCACCAGCCATTTCTTCAATGTCATATGTCATTTGGGAAAAAGATTATTTTCTATGATGAAGATTTTTAAAAGACAGATACTAGTAGTTGCTAGAGTTGGTGATTGTGGAGGCATCCTCTACAATTTCAGAAGCCACTGAAAACTTATGTAGAAATGTTACAGACATACGGCTGAGAAAGGCACACCTACATCTACACAAGGCTTTAGAGCACTAGCACAAACCACATTTCAAAACTTCAGCCTAAGTCCTGCTTTCCTTGAAAATATTACAGATTCTTAGATCTGGTGTTTGTCAATAATCAGTGTTCAAAATCCCCCTCCAGCAGAAGGGAATGAGGAAGGGTCTCATCATTTAGCAGGAAGGAGCCTCACGCCACTGAACAAGATTTAAGATTCAGCATTACCACCTAGTGGACACAGAGCACTCCTCCTGCATTTCTACTCCAGTCCTCTAATGACATTCTAACATTTCTCTCTGTTGATATATTAATCAGCTAATAAACTGCTGTATCTGGATTTGGAACATAATTGTTTCTTCTGATACACTACCAAAGAAGGCTTACATTCAGCTAACCACAAAAACACTATTAATGCTTTAAGCATTAGTCTGGACAAATCAAACCTTGCAAAGTCAGTAAGTCTTGACATTCCCTGTCATTTTTCAACATTTTCTTAATGCTTTCTTCTTTATATTTAAACAATTAGCACTCCTGAACTCTAAAAAATCCTGATATGTCCTTCAAGATCTTTCATTTTATAAACATATTAAAGACACGTTTAACATGCTTTGCTTCAAAGGAAATGAGCACCCTGTTAAATTTAAAACCACATGAAGCCTGAAGAGAAGCTGAAAGTCCAAAGTAAAGCGTCTGGGACTAGAATGCAAAGCAATTTAGGTACCAGACTCCTGCTGATTTAGGAACCAACATACCTTGCAGACTAAAGCTGATTTATCATTCCCTTGGGGAATTCTGTGTTTCATCAGTAAATTTTCTGTTACCATAACACTTTATCAGTATCCTATTTCCCCCACTTTGCATCTCTCCCTGAATGGTTAATCTTCATTCTGCAAAGTCTGTTAAAGGACTTCTTTTTTCCATTTCCTTTCATACTGTTTGATTGCTTCAAGTACTTTGAACTTCTGCTACATTCCAATCCCTTTAGACTCTTGCAATAACAGCAGGTTTATAGCTTTTATATTAAAAGATCACACAAATTTAACTCAATTTACAACTCCAGATTTGCTACTTTTTCTTGGACTTCTGTATCTCAGGAATGTCTGCTCAGCTGGTCCCATTAGTATCCTCAGAACTTCAGCAGAGTTTAGACATATCTGTCCACTACTGAGATGCTCCAACATCCTATCTTTGGGCTACCCAATCAGTACTCACGTTTCCAACAAGCACCTTTTGCTAGTGATGGTATACTTTATTGTAGAACAGTAGCTCCACGAAACATTCAAAATTTAGGCACAAACTCAGTGTTTTGATTAGGCAAATAAGTCTCAGAAAGAATTACTTGCCATTTCTAAATCTGAATGCTTACAGAAGCGTGTAAGAACATATTTCCCATCCAAAGCCAAGTCCAACAGGGAAATCAACAGAATCTAAGTGGCTAGAGAGGTAGACACCTCTAAGAGACAAGCTATTATAATAACCACACAGAAGCACTTTGAGCATTTCAGGTGCATTTGCTTTTTTTTCCTGCTGAATGCTACATATTTCAGATTTAGAAGTAATTTTAACTAGAGCCCACTGATTACAAAAAACAGCAGATTGGCAACCCAGGAGGCCCCACGGAATGTGATCAAATAAAGAGAACAAGACTATGTTCCAAATCAAATCAGGTTGTCTTCTTCCCATATGCCATTCTCAGCTGTTGACTTAATAGCACTGCATGCCCAAGGTCAGCTCCACTGAAAATGAATCCTGACTGTATCATAAAGTTGGCTCCCACACAGCAGCCCTTCATGCAACCTGCCATGCTGCTTTTAATCAGGAACCCTAGAAAATTATGTGTACAAGCAGCAAATGACAGTACCGTATGTGAAACTTTGGCTTAGAGCCACGTGCACCAGGAGAGAGAAGCTCTGCTCAGCAGCAGAGAGTGAAAAGGAACTTTTCCCCCCATTTGTGTACATTAGTTCCTCCCAGTGCTAACAACTCTTTGAGGCTCACAAACTTTCCACACTTTCCTAAACACAAGCTAACCTTCTCTTCCCACGTGTTTTTCTTTGCCTCACTAAGCTTAGGCACCTTTATTTCATTGAATACTTTCCTTTAGTTTTGTAGAGTGATCACTCATTTACAGAACTGACTGCAAGGCAAAAATAACAAAATACAGTAAAAATACACTGCTCTCTATATTTTCACAAAGTGTCATTATTGCCTGTATCGTAGTAATGAACACGGTGCTGAGCACAGCTCGTTCTGTTAGGGCTGTACCAAAAACTGCAATTTTGATTTAACATGACTGAATAATACATTTATTGCATATACCACATTAAATAAGGTATCTAATCACTGGAGAGCAATTGTGTATTAGGATGGCAGAAATCCTTGGTGCACAAAGAGGAACCGTTCATGTATAGAGCAGAAACGTTACCTGCCCTTTTGTTTTTTAGAACAAAACAAGTGTTTTTTGTTTGGGCCAAGTCCTGCACATTTGCCTTAAAACATGCTTTCAGGCAAAGGAGGTTTCCTGCTAATGGAGAAAAAGACACATAAACCTCTGAAATATTTGTCCTCTTCACCTGTGAAGATACGTGGGGAGATGAAGCTCTGTGCAGCTATAAAATACTGTACCATACAATAAAAAAATTGTTTTGCCATAACTGTCTTCAAACCCTCAATTTAGTTTCTAGCTACATCACACAGAAGGGTGAATTCTCACTAGTAGATGATGTTATTTAGTAAAGCTGCTTACTTCCAATGCACATCTGCCAGGATGCCAAAGATGACTGCATCCGCCACAACCTGTGAAGATCACAAGGAGGCCAATGAGCACAGTGCCCATTCTGGTTAGTGGTGCCATTCTGTCCTCTCAGGGATATAAACTACCAAATTAGCCACTCTGTATCAATAAAACTGCACCCAAACTAAAGGGGATATAGTAATTTTGCGAGCACACAAACTCTTAGTGTATATAAAGAAAATACATTTTCTTTTGAGACAGCAGGGTAAGATTTGATTCCCTTGAAGTCAGTGAGAGGACACTGGCGATGACCAAGGCCCGGTACTTCTGACAGCAAGTATTCCTCTAGCTGAATCCCCTTGGAGGCCCATTAATTACCCCCACACCCTGCTGATAGATTCCAAATTTTATTTTTATTTCAAAAATCAAAGCTAAATAACTAGAAAAATCGTGTGGCTGAGCCAAACTGTGACTGTATGGGTTTTAATTTTTGAGATTAAAGCAAAGTACAAAGACACACCCAGCCAGCAAAGTCTGGAGACAATAAGATGTAAAGCAATCCTCCTCCTGACCTCACATTAACACAGAAATCACCCTACAGCATGCAAGTGTCAGCCAACAACGGCACCTACTTATTTCCTGTCAGCTTGTCCCTTTGATCTAACCTGATCCTTCTTCACTTTATTAAAAACGTTCTAATCTTTTGACTTTGATCTCCCTGTAGGATTCTTCAAAGAGCTTCAAATTAGCAAACATGCAAACAACAAAAAAATGTACTCTGTATCTGCTTGAAACAATGATGTGGGGAACTGTTTCCTTCCTCGGCACACAAGTTTAATGAGGGGCAGCATTTTAAAGCCAAAAGATGCCATAGTTATCTGTTGTTTATTGGCATTAGGGTGGATGACAGAGTCCAAGCTTTTTTTACTGGGGGGTGGTTTGCTCTGAAGGTGTAACAAGGCAGCCCAGCAGGGGTAGCAAAAAAGCCATGTGCATACTTCATTCAGCATGCCAGATGAAAGGATTATGTCACATTCAAGAGCAACAAAGAGCTCTGTTTAAGTTTGTACCAGGCTGGAACTGTGGGGCAGCCGTTAAAGACCACCAAGGTTTTAAATAAAACCGGACACTTTCAAGTTTCCTCTAGGTTTCCTTGTGGTAAATCCATCCAGTATGAAGGGAATGTCAGTATCTCCCAGGAAGAAGATGTATGAGGGTTTAAAAAGAGTGAAAAAAGTTTAATGCAATTATATATGTATATATACACACACACAAACCCCACGTGGGTATGTATTTTATATAATGATGCATAATTTTCTCTTTCTTAAGAAAGGTATTTAAGAATATCATCATATTTATTTTGTTCTATTTTGTTTCTGCTCTTCAACCTCTCCTACCACAGCTGAACAGGCAGAATCATCCCTCTCCTGTAACTTCAATTTAGTCCCAAAGAATCAAAATAAAATTGGTGTTTTTCATTGTTGAATACTGCTTACCTCTGAAAAAGGCTATGAAACTATGTTAGATTCTACAGACAACATTTTAAGTTCCTTGTATGTACATCACCCTCAGCATGGAGACTTGTTTTCAACTCGCTCTACAGAGAAGCATATCTGTAGGCACGCTGAAATAGTCCAAAGCTTTTGCAAAACAATCCACATCAACAGAATTGCCTCAAGACTGCAGTTAACCCAAGGGCCAGACTAATGACCATTGAAGTCAATGTGACATTTTCACATGTACATGAAAGTCTAGTTATCAGTTCTGAGTCAAGAAGTTTTCTCAGTAAAATCTCAATCCTGTGCAAATACAACAAAACAGCATTTGACCTCGACTGGTATCTTGGCCAGCCAGTATACCATGCCATGCTCTATACTCAAACATTAGAGCTGACAAAGACTCCATACCTTTTCTTTTTCACCTCTTTGTCATCTTGAGATGTCCTATCATTCTAAGTAGCAGGCATATATCCTGAAAATTGAACATGGCTTAGAAAATACATCATCACAACACTTCAAATGATACAATTTATGCTGAAAGTCCACTGAAGATCAAAACCAAGACAGTTATTTACGGAATGTTGTGGAAAACTCCAGCGAGCCTCCAAATGATGCCTTGTACTGTCTCATAATCATAATTTTCCTAAGTGGTTCAGGAAGCACTGCTACATCACAGACTATCCAGCCACAGAGGTACGCCAACAGCCCTTCAGTTGTCTGTGCCAATGTATATCACAGGTTTGTGAGAATAAAGCAAATGTTAAAAAGAACCATTAGATAATGTGTCAGAGTAGAAAAGCAAAGCTGCATTGAGATCTGTTTGTACAGTTAAAACAATACTATGATTACAAATGCATTTCCTGAGAAGACTGGCAAGTCAGCCCCAAAGTCAGAAGCTCTGCTGGCACAGCAAGCCACCACTGTTAATCTAGGAGTCATTACACAAAATTTAAGAATAAATCAGACCAATTGTAAACTGAAGCCTTTATGAAAAGTCATACTCAAGGTTTATACTTCACCAAACTCATCTGTTGCCCAGACATTGGTTATTCAGTTTATTGACTTGTAAAGACAAAATTAGTGCTTTTCATTAGTCCCAAACCAGACAAGAATATTCAACAAAAAAGTACTGGAATTGTTACCCAAGACTATATATATATATATATATATATATATATAGTATATTCCAGTATGTATGTACTTACATATATATACACACACATATATACAGTTCACTAACACTCAAAATCCACCTGTTAAGTGGTATGCTTTTATCCTATATCCTATCTAAGTGAGAGGGATCTTTCTTTCAGATATTGCCCCTTGTGGCTGTTGTTAAAGATGAAAGGCAGAGCTCAGCCTTCCCAGGAATTGTCACACATTTCAGATGCATGGTCCCAGGTCAACTTCTTAGCAGCCTTTCTGACAGCTAGCTCTTACTTCACTTGAGTCCACCGTGAAGCCTACTTCCAGACTCCAAAAGGACCCCCCCCCACTCCCCAACCACCCCTTTCATTTCTCACAACCTGGGCAGCCCCATTCA
>JAOWBP010004096.1:1650614-1676894 GCA_028571105.1 Tragopan temminckii | reverse complement strand
ATAAAATAAAATAAAATAAAATAAAATAAAATAAAATAAAATAAAATAAAATAAAATAAAATAAAATAAAATAAAATCTTAACATTTGATGGAGAAATATTTTGATAATTTTGTGCAACTCTACACTCAGTCTTCCAAAAGAGGCCTCTGCTACGTCACCTGCATGCAGCAACCCATGCATTCCTATATGATCGCGACTCAGTGCTGCCCTCTTTACTCCAGTATCAGTTCCAGTGCCTGATGAAAACATAGCATCAGGAATCCTTTTCCCACTTGGTGATTCAGCCTGTGATTTGAATATTTGTCCTCTCTTCTCAACTAAAATAACCTGGAGAAAGTTATGCTTCATTCAGAAACAGTCCTAGTAATCCAGAGGGGAAAAAATCAAAAAGCACTGACACACCGAGCGCTCACTTCCAACAAATAACATCATGTTTTGCCACCCAAGATGTTACAATCAGACCATTAAAACATGGCTGTCTCTTTTTGGCTTTAATGACACGGCAACAAATGGATCACGTATGAATAGTCTCTCCCTTTCTTCTGTCCTGGGGAGGCAGGTGCAGATTCAAGGAAGGTTCACAAAATGGACTCAGATGTGACCAATTTGTAAATTCCCAGGCAGCTATCTGGAGAAAGCTTACTGCTGCCAAAAATGTGCACTTTGGAACATGGCTGAATGTTTTCTCTGTTTACAGTAACAGTTTCACTTCACACAGTCCCTCTCAAGATAAAGAATCAGAAGCATTTTGGTGACCTATTAAGCTTTACAGCGTTTAAGCAAAAGCTTCAGTGCCAGTGCTTGCTCTCTAGTGGTAGCAGAGAAGCACCCTCAAGTTTTCTCTCAGAGGAACTGCAGCATTTTCCTAATGTACTTTTAGCAGAGACTTCAGAGGGGGAAAAAATAATCCAAAACCCCATTTCCTAGAGAAGGTTAAATAATGAAGTGTAACCACCAACGATTCACCTCTGCCTTGAACAGAAGAAGCATTTTAAAAACAGCTTTCGGAAGGTTAGTTCTCCTGAAGTATATTCCTGGAAAAGCCCTGCAGTCTTAAATGAGAGTGTGCCATCCCTGTTAAATACTGGCTGACAGTGTTTTGACACTTGGTTCTCCCTAAAACCCACCCAGGCAATGTGGACTCACCTCCGGCTGTGCTCTGAGCTGCTGCATACAACACACTGTGGGCATCTGGATGACCAAATGTCATCCATCTCATCTGTGTTGGTGAAAATTGTTTTATGCTTCAGGAATAGCAAAGTAAGACTACTCTTCTGAAACACTGATAAAATTTTACTACATAACATGTTTCAGGTCATAGTTCCCCAGAGTTCATATACATTTAAAGAGTACATTTCATCCCAAGTCTGTGTTTATACACATAATGTCAGCAAAGTCTCTTGGCATGACTGTAACACAGCAGCAATCCCACTTTTTATTTCTAAAGGTAAAAAGCATTTTCAACATACCAGTAAACTTCATACACACATATATTCTTTTTTAGTAAATTTGCAAACGTGTTATCAGAGATGTCTTAAATGGCACCTTATGGCTGAAAGAACAAATCCATACAGCACGACAGTATATTGGGCTTCCCCCAAAATCCTCCTTTCTCAAAGAAAGGATATCAGGCAGTGTTCTGGTCATAAGCATATGAATCATGTCTTGAACATCCTGAGCAACCACCCATTCTGAACACCTACACTTATCTTCTGAGCAGCAGAGATGTTGGAAAGGTGATGGTGTTCAGAAACAGCAATCAGGAGATTTTCAAACATGTACTCACCCACAAAGCAATGGTGGCAAACTGGACATCACCCTGCCTTGAAGTTTGCTATTTATAAACTCTTATAATATATAAAAGACATTCCCACAGTGATGAGAAACAAGCAGAGTCCTGAATTAATGCACTGACACTTCGTGATTTCCTTTGTGTTGTCACACTCTCCTTGTTTGCTGATGGAGGGTGAGGTTCCCTGTACGAGTGGCAGCAAGAAGCCCTGTAGCGGTCTCCCTCCCCTTAACTGCTGCCTCCAGTTAAACAACAACATGACAGCAGTGACACAGAACAGCTGCCCCCAGAAAGTTTACTTTCATAAGCCCGCAAGAGCCTACCATCCACAACTCCCTGCACAATGTCACATCTAGCTTTCATGCCATTCAATGCTTTTAAAAGTCTCCAGAGCAGCAGTGGTGGCATGCAAGGGGCAAATAGTAAACCTCCTACCTCCAGATTACTTCAGCAGTTTTGCAGATTTTTTTTTTTTTTTTTAATATCTTGAAGTACTAAAATAGGTCAGAAAGTCTGTTTTTCCATATTATTTACACAGTCTTTTCATGGTTATGAATGATTCACATGGCTCCTGAGGAGTAAAAAATAAATTAAAAAAAACGAAGTCCAAGAAACACCCTCCTACTCCATGTTCATTTTTTGCTGTACCCTCAAGCTCTGGAATGATACAACAGAGGGAAAAGGAATTCAAGTGTATACATGAAGATCTATATAGCTAGAGCATAAATATATGAAAATGCAACCCCTGAGAATACTGGCTACATGTTTAAGAAGACACAGAATGATTTCATTTGCAAAGCTGGACTCTAGATGAGGCTGTAAGAGTTCCAAGGATTTATGCTCAGGTGCATGCCTACTTTTTTTCCTAGATATTTTGTCAAGCACTTTGTCACACACACTCAAGCCAAAGAAGGCAGTTTTGCGCTAGCCATAGATGCACATTTCTGTAAAAGAGATGGATCAAGACAACCTACACAAGATGTTTGACATGAAGGTATCATGCTGGTGCCTCTCCTATAACATCTGACCACATCTGAGGAGCTAAGCCCTACAGCTGTGTCTGTGACAGTAACTTGCCACATGGGTGCCAGGTAGGAGCTGCTGTTGCCTGACTATTCCTGACGTTCCCAATCAACAATTATCATTGTCTGTTCATTTACAGAGATCCCCCTATAATCCTTTGCTTTCCCTTCAGTGACTCACATGTCATTCCTCCCATAGCTAGCCAGAGAGCACCACCAGTGGTCTCACCATAAAGTCAATAATGACAAGCTCTGTTCCATCCAGGAGAGCCTCTCCATCCACACACAAACCTTCAGTGATCTGAACTGTGAGTTTGCCATTTGCTTTCTTTGCATGTAGGACAGCGATAGGATACTACTGCTGAAACAGAAAAAGCTTGTGTTTCCTACACAAAGACTTTCTGGAGATGGGATATTTCTGGTAATTCAGAAAAGCAAAGCCAGCTACATCCTGGAAAAATAGTTTTCATCTCTTGCCTTGCTGTCCCTAGGGGTACCAGCACAGGTAGGGGATGCCTGTGCGTTCTGTGGTTTGCTGCACAGTAATCGTTGGTGCACTGTACCCCTATCATGAGATAATTCAGTACTCCATGACTGAGTGGAAAAGCATGGAGACAAACTCAATTAGTGCAATCAGTAATTCCAAACTGCACACATTACATATTGCTCTTGGTGTTCCTGGAACCTTGAGTGTTACTCTAGAAAAATTAGTGCAGATATTCTGAAAGAAATTCAATAGAAAAAACAATAGCAATTCCTAGCAATCAGGCTAAGTATTACACAAAGAGCGATACAAACTCATTCTCTTAGGGAAATACCTCTCATAATCCTGCATGACGCTTTGCCAAGGTATGCACACATACTGCAATTTTATTATGGCTAAAATAAAATAAAATAAAAGCAGATACCAAACCTCAGAGCTGAAGAATCAACAGATTGACAAGAAACTTGAGCCTCTGCCTAACTGTGCAAAACAAGTTACCAAAATGAGTGCAGCTCACGGTGCAGACACATTTGTTTCCAAACCTTTTTGTGGATATCACAGATATCTAACCTTCTGACATACCTCAAAGTTCTGAAGGGAGACAGTGTCCTACAAAAGACTGAACTCCTGACAGCTGACCAGATTGCTCATTTGTGCAGCTCTGCCCAAAGTGAGAATGTACAGTGTGCAGTACTTAATGCTTCTGCTCCTGCTCTCTTCTCTCTTTCTCTGAGCAGCCTGCTTAAGTCTAAGTAACCCTCCATAGAGCTGAAACAGCAGTGCCTATATCCCAGTGGTATCTCAAGAACCAATTTGTTGATGTCTGTAAAGTTGTTCTGACCGTGGTAACAGACACCAGGAAAAGATTTAGAAATAGATTTCTGTGAAGTGGAAAAAAACAAACAAACAAAAAAACACCTTATGACTGTGCAAACACTTAAAATGTAGTACTTATATAAATGCAACTCTGTATAACAGAGACCTTCTAGTTAACAAATATAAATAAAGAATGGTTTCTGAACAAAATGAACTACAACACAAAGTCAGTGTGTTTTTTCTTTACAGAATTCAAATACAAGGGCTATATCCTCCATGACATTATCAAATCAACACTTGTGAGATAGCCAAGAGCATATTCTGCCCTGGATCTCCTTAAAAATAAAGAGCTTAAAAGAAAAAAAGCTGGTCAAGGTGACATAAGAACTGAACTTCAGCAAGCCTGCCCAGTTAGCAAAGACCCTCACATACCGTGGGCATGAATCACACAGCTGACAGTTGAGGAGGAGGATTTCTGTTATGTCAATAAAATTTGCATATTATTAGGAAATGTTTGAGGTGAGAGTCACATAAAGCTTCCGTACACAGCAAAGCTTTGATCAGTATTTCCACAGGGGTGGTGGCCTTAGCCACCTGCACACTTCTGCTGCTCCATTCCTAAATACTGGAACTCAGAGAGCAGTATATCACTGAAGTCTAATGGTACTACAACTATGTGCAACCTGTCTCCTCAATACCAGCAAAAATAATTTTATCCTACTTACAAGCTTAATCAAGACTTGAAAACCTGCTGAGTAATATGCACATTTACTCTAACTTCCACGTGAGGTACAACTTAAGAGCCTTAGAAGTGATTCATCTCGGTGAACCAAGAAATAAGCAAACAGTGAAAAAGTGCCTGGGGCAAGCACTTCTGAGGTGCTTATCTGGGACAGTTTTTAGCTACAATTAGTCATTGGTACATTTTTGTTATCACCACTTTTTTCTTCAATTACGAAGAGCTGACACAGTCTTTTCAAGATGTAGTTGAGACAAACCATAAATATTTCTTCAGTGAAAATGTTGCCATTATTTAACATCTGATTTTCTTTACCATCTGTCTTACATTAATTCTTGCCCCTTTCATAGCTTTATGTTCAGTGTTTTGGAAACCAGTCAGCTCCACAATCCCCATTTCACTTATTTCCCAAAAATGACAGTGAAGAGGAATAGAACTTCTTCTCCAACATTTCCAGTGGTGGTGACTGGAAGGATTACCAGGCTGTGCAGGAAAGAAATGCACTAGCACGCATAGAGAGGGATGACCAAGAGCACTCCAACCAAAAGTCCCCCAAGAGCATCACTGACTCCTACTGAGCTCTCTCTTAAAGCTCTCAAAGCCAGCTTCAGATCTAATGGTCAGTTTGACTCAGTTTTAACCAGAATGGATCAAGGACAACAAGCCTCCTCTGTGGAAACTATAAATGCCTTTATCTTGCATTCTTATTGTTTTACCCCAATGTCATAAATCACAAGCAACAAATGTCCTGCAAAGTATTGATATTTTGGCACAACTCGTCTCAACAAACAGGAAAGGCTATCAAAATACATGAAAGAGCTGGGGACTTCACTGAGAGGTGAAATTCCAACAATCAAACCTCACCTTGTCACACTGCAGTGGCCTAAAGTGAAAATCTCTGCTTTGTCTCAGACACAGCAGGTACTTGCTTTCGCATAACCCAAGTGCAACTAATCTTTTTTTTTTTCTTCCAGTGCTTTTTCCCTAGCCTCAATTGTCCCAGAGGTGCTCTGGTTCTGTGACACATTTTCATAAAATTTTGTTCAGCCAAAAAAAATGTCTGGTAGTCTCTAATCTTAGCATTTATCTGCTCTTCTTATTCCCTGTGGTCACATCACTTTGAATTATCCTGTGTGAAAACTTACTGTCTTGGTTACAAAAAATACAGAGCAGAATATTTACAACACTTAAGAGATGAGCAAATTAACGTGTTACTGAGCATAGGGAATAACTAGATAAAATGCAGAAGAAAAACCAGTGCAAAAATCTTAGTTCTAACACTGAGAAGAGACTTTAATGATGGATCTCGTCATGAAGTAATGTTGAATCTGTGCATGGGGTTTATTCCCTACACAAAGGGACTCTGCCTGACATAGACTCACCATGCCATCGACACTGTTGATAGACTTTTCGTGCAATAAGTATATCACGTTGTTTTTGTTGTTTTCTAAGGCAAATATACCCCTATCCATGTTTTCTTAAAATGTAGTTCTTAAGGGTAAATTATTACCTTGTGTAAAAACTACGTGAAGCTTTAAAAGTATTTTATGCAACTTTCACATTTACATAAGCCCTTCTCAGGTATTGATATGCCTGAGCTGAAGCACTGAAATCGCCACAATTCAGATAGTAGAAATGGAAGTAACGTTACATTTGTTAAAGAGAAACATAACAAGTGTTTCCAAAACAACAAAACATGGAAACACCTTCTAATCAAAATGCAGCTGTTTCACTTTTAAGTAGGAAATTGAGTTTTTAAGCTAAAATCCTCTTAAGCATATAGAGAAAGGTTCAGCAACACATTGCTTTCCATCACTAGATGAAATTTTGAAAGCTGTTTCCTAACCAAACATTTCCTTGCGAATGTTGCATACACTTCCAACTGACTTCAAGTTCAGCTGATGCTTGTATCTCTTATGGTCAGAAGATAAGCAGCAGATTTTGGAAGATAAATTAGTTCTCCATTCCAGAACAAGACAAGGTTTTCAGGGGGGAAAAGTGCTACAACAGTTCACAAGAAGGAATATGTCTTTTTTTTTTTTTTTCCTTTTCCTTTTAAAGAAACAAAATATAGTAACAGTCACACAGTGGTTTAGTTTAATATCCAAGATCTCATTTAAATAAAAAGTTAGCTTCTAAAACATTAAAAAAAACCACTTTTCATGTTTAAGTGTCCAGCAATGCTCACAGCCCAAGTTAATTTCCATTAATCTACATGTAGGACTTAATTGTCCTCAAACAAACGCTGTGCAGCACATTCTCTTCCTTGGGGACACACAAAAAGAAGATACAGCATATTTATACTGCAATATAACGTACTTTTATACACCAGTGTGTTTCTTGCCCAGCACTGCATTATTTGGAATGATTCCACAGAGAAAGGCACTCTGTCCCTTAGAAATTTATGGACTCCTGCCACAAACCTCCAAAATATGATTCATTTCCAAGGTAAGAGCAAGCTACTGAACTTGCTTTGATGGGTTAGAAGTCAACAGTGGGAGTGAGTAATTGCAATGAAGGGCTCTACCTAATCCCCATTAGGAAAAAAAAAGCAACAGTAACAAACACTTAAACACATCGTGTTTGTATTACCTCAAGGCACAAGAGAAATAAGCTGCTCTTCCAGGACTGGGAACGCTCATGGTCAAGGATGAAAAAAGAAGCTACTTCCTTGCTGACATCCAGGGCACAACACAGGATCTCCACCCTGTCGTGTGGGTGGTTCTAACCACAAAAATCCACCCAAGTCAGTCCTAAGTAAAGGACATGCTCAGCTTTCAGAAAAGCATTACAGACTCCACGAAATATACTTCTTGGTCAGCGCAATAAGAATACTCTCATCTTTTTCACACAAACTTGATTGAGTTTATCAAAACTTCCCTAGGGTCACAAATAATCATCTCACAAATGCAAAACTGAAATTTCCTTTTGATCTACTGTATTTTCCACTAATTATGCCCCTTTAAATTCAGAAAGAAAAGTGATGGAAACTAAGCTAGTTCAAAGAAAACAAGAAGGGAGACAAATTTCCCAGTAACTATTTAATTCCTTTCACATCTTAGGGCACATTTACTAGGCTTCCTAGCACAGGTTTTAGAAGTTTTTGGTTCAGTTCTCAGGACATGCAAAGACCTCTGAACTTTCCGAGCCGGAGATGCAGTCAAAGAACAAGGACATTTTGGACAGGGACTTATTCTTTGTTTTGAGGAATAGGCAGCTGAAGCTTTCCTCTTGGAAGACAATTTATCAGGAACAACAGCATTAGTAGATGAAAACCATATATAAACCGTATATTTCTTAAGCCTTTTTAAGTGACACATCAACAACAGGTAACGCATTACATACAGGAATAACTCACAGGTTTTCTGTAAGATTCCTTTGTACAGGATATTACCAAACTGCTCAGGGAGGTTCGGCTGGATTGGGAAGGGCAGTGAGGTTATGCCTAAAACTTTGTAGGAAATAAGCTCTATAGGTGAAGTTTCAGATGCCCTCAGCCAGAGGCCATGCTGAGGTGTATGGACTGATCTTGGATAAGATGAGAAACGTGAAAAAGAGAAGAATGTTGGAGATCATGCTCTGATACTGGGAGATCGAATCACTGTGTATGTAGGTGGCACTACATCGAAGCCTGCCCATCTCAAACGACAGCACTTGGGCCAGTTTTCACTAGACCAAGTGATAGAACTTTTCTTCAACTAAAGATCCTTGTCATACAGAAAAGAAATGAGGGAAAGAACTTTACAGTACACCCTAAAGATTAGATCAAGAAGCACGTCACAGTCCAAACCATCTATCAATGGAGAAGCACAAGTTTAATCCTACTCTTACAGGTATTTCGCTCCAAGATACTGCAAGGGCCACATGCTGCCAAATCAATGCAGGTGGAGAAGCCTGCTACTGGGACACATGAGTCAAACTGCTGAGAACGGCACACCACACCCTGCGCTGTTCTGGCTGTGAAACATATCTACTCAGATGGGAAGAGATGTTTTGCTACATCTCATTCCCCTGGCACGCTGCACATGGAATTAACAACAACAGCAGCAACAAAAGGAGTGGGATATTTGTCAGTGGTTTACAAAACAAACAGAGAAAAGAAACAAAAATTTATGACTAGTAATAAAATATAGTGGGGGGAAAAATAAATCAACAAACATCTGTTCCCATTACAAAGTTTATCTATAGAAAGATGGTAAACAGAGTGGTTCTGTTCAAAATGGATCGTGCTGACTATGGAAAGGCAGCTTTAGTTTACAGCATTGTGATACAAATAAAAGCTGTTTCTAGCCATAGAGAAACATCATTGATAATCTGTAGCTAACATTTATCTCTGTCTCCAGGAGGCTAGTTCAAACAGAGAAGTGGATGATATCTGATACTCATCTTTGTAACAACTGAAGGTGATGAAGGATTTCGAATTCTAATAGTTTTGTGGATCAGTGACTGGAAGGAGCTAGGAGGGAAACATCAGAGCACTCACCACCTCCTCATCCTCCATGAGTGCTTTTCCAGATACTAATTACTAGCAGAGAGCAGATTTTAAGGCAGCTATTCATACAACAGGGATTATGATACCAGGTATAGTCACGTGGTCACAGAGGTCTTGTTGGAAGTTCAGAAATTTTTTCTGCTAGCTACCCTCATGCCAAACTTACCGCTCAAGTTGTAGCATTTGCAGTCAGAGGTCTGGGAGCTTCTTGGGAAGCCAATGACGGCATCATCTGCATTTAGTACTAGATGTGACTTCAGCATTAAGAACTGAAAGTGCCTCAAATGAAACAAATGCTTGTTCAAAACCCAGCACAAGCACACAGGTACTAGTCACTACATCCAAATGCACTGAAAAATACTTCATACATAAGCCAAAGAGAAAGCAAGATAATTAAAGCATTTACTACGTAAGGTGCATCCAGCTTTATGAGTGAAACAGAAAAACGTATCCGCAGATAAGCAGATATCAAAGATATAGCAGATAAGCAGATATCAAAGATATACCAGCAGAACAATACAGTAGTTTCCATGATTCATAACTATCTTGTTAGATTTGTTGAGAGGGCACAAAGAGTGAGAAAATAAAGACAAAAGAGATCATGTTATTTTTAAGCTTCAGTCAATAGGTAGCAGACTGTTTCTAACAATAATGAAGAAGATGAGATCTACGTGCTTCTTGCAATATTCATGATCAGCTGGGCCCAGTTATGCTCCCTTATACAAACTGGTACACAGGCATGTAAAACAGCACTTACACAAACAGATCACCATGTATATAAACATTTCCCCATGAATGTTGTTAGTTTCTCAAGCCAAACCTGATTCCATTCAAACCTATGGCACAATTTCTTTTCACTCAAGGAAAAAAAAGAATAGAAATCCAAACTCTGGGAAAAAAAAAAAAAATCTCAAGGTTGCTTGCTTTGTTTTAAATCAGACCAACATATTGGATAGTCCAGCAGCTTGAAAAATCATTCAGCAATTGAAACAGATTTATGGGAATTCACTTCTACGATCTTTCCTCAACACATGTTCAGTAAAGCCTTCACAAGTGGTTATTTCCTCTAGACTGCACTCAGATTTACATTGCTGATACATCCAAAGGCACTAGAAGTTCTGCCTACAGATACAGAGAACAGTCTCATTTTATTTGGGATGCAGTCATATTTTTATTCCAGGGGAAAGCCTGTTTTCCTTTCACCAAAACAAACATGAGATATTCTATCTTATAAGTAGGTTGACAGAATTCTGGTGCGTCAAATATACAGAAGCCCTATTTATTGATCACAGCTAGCTCTGTTTGATCTCTGCACACTGATATTAGTTTATGTTCTAACAGAATAATTTTATTTATTTTTCCCATCTACCAACATAGTTTTCACCAGTGGCTAAAAGGCATCCAGGAAAAGCGATCCATAAAACACAGCAATGCAGTACATTTCCCATTGCTGCTCAAGTTATTAAAAGGTTAGTTCAAGTCTGTAGCCACTGACATCATATCACCACTATCATTGCCTTGCGGGAGCAATAATTCTGGGTGGTCTGTAACACTACAACTCCTGGCCTTCTAGATAATATGACGATGTTGTCAAGAATAGCCTAGCGAGGAGCGTAACTAGGCTGAGGCTTTTTGACCTTATAGATAAATAGGTTTTGTTGAAAGCTGTTCTATTATTTTTCAGATTAGCTTGGACTTGCATTTGGTTCATTCTCTGTTGTGGGGAAGAGAAAGAGGCCTTGAGATATCCAATAAATGTTTATTCAGCTGCAGTAGCTTAAAGTATAACTGTCAATATCTCCGCTCCCTCATGCAAATCTTAGTTTGTAAACAATCCTAGTAATTCCTCCTCACTGTTGTTCATTTTAGTTTTACATTCCTCACTGAACAGCTACAGCACTTGAAGCAAGGAGAGCAATGCTACTGAATCCAGTGTTGACTGCGGTGGAAAAAATGTTGTACTAAAACCATGGGCTCCCAGAACAGACTGTTCAATGCTAATTTTATACCTTAAAAAGCACTGCCAGTTTGACATCAGAGTGGAATATTTTTCATATTTTTTATATAATCAAGAGCAACTGGGTTGCTTTTCTTAAAAAACAAACAAAAACAGTTGATTCAGCTCCCATTCTCTTGTGTAAATGGCCTTAGAACAGTTACAATTTTTTTTTAAAGCTGTGTAATCAGAAAGGCACTTCACAAACACTTTCCAACTACCGTAATACATACAGTATTTCATCTAATTTGCTGATAGTTTGTTTTTCCCTTGCTGAGGGCCGGTAACTCGGGAAAGATATCCACTAAGCTGTCAGTCTCATAAGCAAGCGAGATGTTGCATTTTTTTTCCTTTTTTCATTATTAAATAATTATGACAATAATAGTGGAAGACATGGTTAACCATCATTGGAGACATTTTATTTCAGCCACAGTGAAAAGCTCTTTCTAGCACTTACATACCTTTAGCAAAGGCCCACTCTTAAAAGTATTAATGCACAGGTTTAAAGGAGAATAGCTATGAGGAAAATAATGAGCCTAATGAATCGCCAAGACTAGGCTTGCACATAAACATTTATAGCACTAGGAACTAACAGCTTCAAAATTATGGAGATAATTCTCTTTCACTTTTAGAAGATCTTTTAGATGTTAAAACAAATCATTCTCTGAGCAGCAAAATAAAGTATTATTTCTCATAGAGTTTACACCTCAAGATTGAGGTCCTTGTAGGATTCTCTAATGAACACAGCTTTTCCCTTAGAAAAACTCCAACTCCCTTTACAATTTCTCTCCAGCTATTTTCAGATCACTCTAAGAACATAGGACTTTTGATATCTCTGTTTCACTCAAATTCAGTTAGAAGTTGGTCCAAAAATTTGTAGGTTATAAGGGGACTCACAAAGCAATGGCACAAACCCTGTTTCTGACATGATTTCTTTGGAAAGAGTAATTATGCTGAAATTTGAAAATATTCGCTATACTTAATGAACCTACAGTTGCAAAATGCATGTCTAGTTTGCATATACTGAATTGGCAGGCTACATCCCAAGAAGAACGCATAAGCACAAGGAGCTGGTCCAAACTTAATTCCATGCTTCCTATTTTTTGTTTCAGTTCTCAGCTTTGACAGAGCTTTTGTATTACTTTCTGAATGCAAATATTAACTACACATTTGCCCACACTCATCCAGCTTGCCAGCAATGAAATGAATGCCATGTACAATCTCACAACCTTAGTATTGCCCCATATTTCACATGGAGTCTGCTTTCAAAAACACATCTGATCTCAGATCTCTACCATGTGTCAGTCTACCTTCAGTTCCAGCTGGCAGGTGGAAGCCTGAAATATAGATCCCTGTTTTCATTTTATCTATCACTTCTTTCTCTCTTTTGACATGTGCCGATAAAGCAGTCTTATGAATTTAGTGTTTTGGTGTTTTTTTTTTCCTCTTAATCACCTTAGTCAAGACATTTCCTTTGGGGAAAACAATCACTTCAGTCAGTCCAGCTGCTGAACAGTCACTGAATGTCACCTCTAGAGTCCTGGAGGCCCTCAGGTGTTTTCTCATATGTCATACCATCACGTATGTAATGAATTCTTAAGGCCCTGAGTTACTCTAGAGACTAGTAATCCCCAGATTTGCCATCTGACCAAAACTGCATCATTCACAGTAAACACCTGACTCACAAAAATGCCAAAAATATCACACACCACTGCTTACAGTCTTCTCTTTGGTATATGACTAAGGGCATTTCACTGATAGAGAAACTTAGTCTCTAGACACGTGGAGATGATGGATTAGAAATAAGTCTCCTGGGAAGCAGATGATAGGTATCATATCCTCCACCTGGACTCAACAGGTTGTTCCTTCAGCATTCAGCAATATTAACGGTGGAACACGATATGAAAAAGATTCACCTCAACCTACTAGGTAACATTACTCACATCTGCGTAACCCTAAGAAGGACAGCATACACAGCTGAGAGTCAGTTTGGCACACAGATGTTGCCCTTATCTGACCCCTTTTCCATTTGCAGAGCAGGAAGCCCCACAGAGCAGTTGCTGAAGGGCAAAAGAATGGGATGATATTACAGAGGTTACAGCTTCTCCAGTTCCAGGCTTTTCAGAAAAAACCTGAAGCCCACTAGTTTTCTCAGTCATACAAATCTGGACTATCCATTCTGCCAAGTAGCACTTTAGTGTTCATTTCTTGACCCTCAATTTCCTCATTTTCAATACCAACATGAAAAGGAATCAGAGTAAGTTCTACTGCAGGAAGCTTTTCTGTGACTGTCCCAGTGCTTCTGCATATTCCAGTGATCAGTCCTAATTTTCTGCCAATATTTGTCAGTATCAACCTGACATCAAATTCACTCATGGCGTATCATTTAAGTCATTTTTATAAGACCTTATCAATGGTCTGGCTTTATAACTGCAGAGTAGCATGTACAGCTTTACAAAAGAGCTTGAAACACAAGCTTGGAATACACATTAAGCACATCATCATTTTGAGACCCACTGTAGCAAGCACTAGGTGCTGACTTTAAAGCTCATCCCCCATATCTCCTTGGGCAGCAATATCTTCAAAGAATTCCATCTAGGCAGTGAGCTGTGACCTCCATTTCCTGATGCCGTGTCAGCCCACTGTAATCAAGCTGAGCTTTTCTGAGTAGTCTTCCATTTGATCTCCAAAAAAAGAAAATGATTTCTAGGACTTTCCAACTAACAGATGTCAGTCTCTGGAACTGATGCATATGGGTGCTTTCCCAGACAGTCGGAGCAAAGGGTGTTGTGCCAGCACACGCGAGGACACAAGGAGCTTCTATGAAACTTCTATGCCACCCTGGCATAACATTTCCAAATTTGCTCTGCTTCCCCCCCCCCCCGTGCACCTTCCTGCTCTCGGGCAGGAATTTGCTGGGTACTGTCCATACACCAAGAGGAAGGAAGGGCTCAGCCCCTGCCTCAAGCTGGAGCATGTGCCTGGCGCCAAGCAGGGTTAATGAAACGAGAGGGGAACAGCAGCAACCTAATAAATCTTCATGAGCCTGAATGTGTGTCCTGGTCTGCATCCCATTAGAAACTGCTTATTTAAAAAAATAAATAAAACTAACATATCTAAGTGACACCTGGATACCAGCCAGTCCTCATTTTCTACCTCTAAAGCTCAATTCCTTAGTCAAGCAAACACTCATATATGAGAGAGAAAACCAAAATGAATCCAAATTTCCAAAAAAAAAGAATTCTTACAAGGCAGATGCTTCTTTTGAAAGCATCTTTATTATGTTTATTACAGAAGCCGCAGAAAATTAGTTTTCATTTTTTAAATAAAAACAGTACAAAACAAACAAGAAGACCTGACATTTCACTATAAATGTGAAGCTCTGGGTGAAATTTTGGGATTTCAGCGTTGTAGTACAGTATGACATATTATTTTATAGTATTTTATTTTAAGTGTGTTTTTGTTTTTAAAGGTACTGAGGTTAGAGACTGGTTTTTGTTGTTGTTTTTTTTTGGTTTTTTTTTGTTTTTTTTAGATGCTCCTGAGGCTTTGGAAGTTTAATGATTTCTATGGGAGTAACGTAAATACTAATTCTTGTTCAGATAAACTTAAGAAAAACTTTGATTTGGTTATGTTTCCATTAATTTTTTATTTTAAATAATTATGAAGCACGTTGCATTAGGGTGGAATCTGACATGACAGCACTAAGCAATCTTCTTAAGAAGTGGTATAGAAAGGAAGTTTAACAATAATAATGTTCAATAATGGTATTCTGAACGATAATTACTGTTTCTGAAGTTATATTCTTCTGAAGGAAAACACTTTATTTTCCTAGATAGTTTTGCTAATGTATAAATCTATTACTGAAGAAAAAGTTCTATGCAGAAATTATTACAGAGTAATGTACATCAAAATATATTAATTCTAGTTAGGAATAGACAAGGCAGATAAACCTCATGTACAAAGTAAATCTGTGTTGTCAGAAATGGACAAAGCTCCTTTATGACCAGTGAGAACACTCCATTTGCCTACAAATGAGGCATCCACCTAAATACTAATTATTTTTAAAAGTTCTTAAAGCAATAGAGTTGACCTTTCCCACTGCATTGTTAGGAGACCACGTCGGACCATGTCAGATTATTTTCATCTTTTTTAACAACCATTTAATACAGAACAGGTATGTCGTTCTACATGGGAAACAGAGGTCTAGCCTTAGCCTATGTGGCCCTGTGTGGCATAATGCAGCTGAGACCACACCACTTTCTGAGGCAAATGGAGGACCAGTTGGGCTAGCATCAAATGACTCCTTAGGGCCCCTTTTTATTTAAAAGCCCATTCAGGGAGAATTCAAGTTACTCCAGAGCAAGGCTTGCTGATCCACAGCAGGGGCACTGGCCTAACTCCTGCCTCCTCCCATTTCCGTCCCAGGAGGGTATATTGCAAGAGCTCTAGCTAACCTGAAAACTTGTGAGGAAGTAGTTGTTCAACCTAATCAAGAGATACAGTACATCACAGGGCAACAGGCAACTGGAACATCGATTTATTGAATTCAGATGTAAAACAGATTTTTTCACTTGCTTAACGTGAAGTTTCAAATTGGTTGCAACTCCGAATTTCTGAAAGTCAACAATCCCCTACATTTCAAATAATAATTCTAAAGAGGAGATTCAGACAAAAATGAAAACCATCTAGGTGCCACTAGCTCTTTTCCCCTTGGTTGCCCTACCTGCAAGAATTAAACAATGTGGACAGAAGGAATAAAGAGGAAAGGAAGAGTCAAGGTGCAGTATTACTGGGTTTTTTTTTGTTTTTTTTTTTTAAAGTTCTCATCAAACAACTCCACTGCAATGCTCTTGTTATAATAAAATATGTACTTGGTATAAACAAAGAAGAAATGCACAGCTATGTTTGTCCCTGGAAAAAAAAGATTGCTTCTTTCCCCCTACAAAGTTTTGCCCTTATACCGTCCTTGCCTTTATTTTCATTACAGCCTTTGTCTTTTTGTAATGTCTGAGATTTCTTCTTAATCTTTCAATTGCTCCCCAATATCCATTGTCCCAACTCTCTACACTTCTCCTGCTTTAAATGCAACCCGTGTCCTGCTAGCATGTGAGGAGGCCAAATACCAGGCATCTTGGCACAAGCTAGTACTTTACACCTATTCACAAAGAGAAAACATTCCTCTTTTCTGAACGAAAAAGAAAAAATAAAAAGAAGGGGGAGCATAGCTCCACTGAGCACTCATAGCAAAGGGATGAAGTAATGTTTACACTCAGCCTTTCTAAAATAGGTCTGGTTCTTTAATAATGATCTGTCAAAGCTGAAAATTAAGAGAAATACAGTCAGTCTACTATTGTTAATTATCCATACTACAGAAATTTCCTGAGTTTCTATGAGCGTCTTCATCACGTTAGCTCCTTTACTGCAAAATAAGAGGGACTTTGCTCCAGAGCATTCTGAGCTTGCCCCTCAGTTTCATCTGGAGCAAGTCACAGCTAGAGCTGCTTGCAGACCCCGCAGTCCAGTAACACCTTGGCTGCAGCTCCCAGCAGCCTCAAGGCCCTCCAGGTTTCTGCACACAAGCCTGGCCCCCAGGCTGGTTTCATGCCTATGTACAGAAGTGCAGTTGGGTCCAGACATCCTATTTCAGGTGCTGATGTGAACAACCCAAAACAACAACAACAACAAAAAAAACTCTAGTGTGAGCAACAACCTACAGTCATGGCAGAGGAAGATTTTTGACCCAAAGCGTGAGCTTATTTGCTGTCAATGTACCCTTTTATTTCAAAATTTCTTAAAAAAGAATTGGGTACCTGCTATCAAATCATGAGTTGTATTTAAGAGACAGTCAGCACTAAGCCTTTCCTCAAAATGCAACATTTTGAGCTTACACTAAATTCTCCTTATCATCTTAATATTTTGTCACATTGTTTAAAATCAGATTCTTAGCTCTATGAGCCTTGTCGAGGTCATAGGGTGTGAAACTTACGGACAAAACAGCACAGACCAGTGAGGGCATGCACAGCTATCCAAGGATGTTGCACTCCAGGCATGAAGGAAAGCAATCTATTACTTAGCTAGGAAACTTGCAGTAGAAACATTTACTAGTGCCTATTTGCTTTTCTTCAGTTCTGAACTTTCAAGCCTCTAAGTCAACAAGAACAATAATACACAATGTACTCCTCTTATCTAAGAGAAGGTAGATCGATCCTCTCATCTGAAGAATTTATGGCATAGTCATCACTTACATGCCTTGTTTTTATTTTCTAATGTCACCACAATGCACAGAGGGGTTACATCTTTGACATAAAGCACCATCCATAAACACAAAACAATACTACTACTTTTTTTTTTTTTTTTAAATGATCAATTTAACATCCCATCACAATCACATCTCTTCACATATTTCCACAACAAAGTCCACCCTCCCAAGAGTACTTGTCTATTCTCATGGGCACCGATACCAACAACAAGTTATTCTCAAGAGATGATGGCATCTGGGGAACGCCATTGGCTGTTGCAGCATGAGCTCTGTCCTGGGAGACAAACGGGTACAACGGCAAAGCAACACAGGCAGGGACCTCAACAGCAACCAACTCAGTCTCTCAATCCCTGAGCAAGCAGAGCAGGTCCAGTGGCATGAAACGGGGTCAGCCACAGCCCCACACTCACCAGACAAGTTTTCCATGATGAGGTAGGTCCGAGGTCAAGCAGGGAAGCCAAGGCAAGGTCAGGGGCATCACAGCACACAGCCAGACACTGGTGCACATGCAGTGTAGCTCGGACCAGGATTTGAGCTTAAATACCACATCTGAACAAAGGTAGAATGTCCCCAGGGCAGCCTCACACAGCTTTTCTTTGTAACACCCTGATTTGAGGTTACAGCACAGCTGCCCTTCATCAGTGTTAGTCTTGATCATAATCAGGTGGGTGGGAAGATCTTATAGACCCTTTTGCCCTGCTCTGTATCTGATGTTCACCTCCTAGAGCAGAGCAGCAAGCTCATAGCTGTACAGTCTCCCACCATCTCTACAACTGTACTCTTCAAATAACTTTTCTACTGTTTTGCACAGACCTTCAACATGAATATTGATTAAGCAGAATAACTATTCTATTTGTTTTGCGTGTCTATTGGCTGATTCTTTGAAAGCATAGTGACTGGTGTAACAAATATAAATCTGAGTTTATCAGTTATACTAGAAGGATTACGCTGAAGGACTCTTATCCACGTGCTTTAAGCATATATTTATGTTAACGGCAAATCTGTCAAAGCAAGAATTAGACCAATCAAGGTTCCTAACTATTGTGGGGAAATCTAAGTGGGATTATCTACTCACATTTATAAAAATAAAGACAACGTTGAAGTGTAAGGACAGAAGGCATATTCTTAATAAAAATGTGATTAAAAAACAAAAACAAAAACATAACATACAGGTTTACATAAGCAAAATTTGCAAGGGCCTATGCTCCACAAATATGTTACAGTATTTAAGGAAGTCTACAGTTACACACTTGTTTTCTAGAAAAAAAATAAAGACAACAAAAATAACTATGATTTCAGACATCTATTAGAAGAAAAACCAGAATCAGAAGAACAAGCCATGTTTTTACTGTTTCAGGCTAACTTAGCGAAGTTCCTCCCCTGTACACAGCTGTGAATGAGTGAAAGCAAAGCTCAGGTGATGCAAAACAGCCAAAAGGAGGGCACAGATGCCAACATGGTGCCTCATTTGCCCTTGGCAGGGGACTGAAATTTGAAACACGCTACTTAGAAGAGATTTCTGCTTACTCTTATTTTTCTAGGATTGAAGGAGATTTTTGTGTAAAGAACATAGACGTTGTTCAAACCTGACATTTCTGCAAAGCTGTACATTGTTGCAGTCTTTAAAAGAAATAATTTAAAAGGTTAAGAAAAGAAATTCCTCACCAACAGGATTTATTATTAGGTGGGTTTTAGTTGTTGGGGTTTTTTTTGTTTTAAATATTTATTGCCTGAAAGCATGGTGATAGACTCATGCCTATGGGAACTGGATAACTAATATAAATAATACAAATAACTGCATAAACCTTACAGTGCTCCATGACAGATATCAGTTTGGCACATTCAGACAAGTATCTGCAGACCTATTTTAAATTATCTTCTCCTTTAAATTTTGTTATAGCTCCTTTTGCCTCTAGCAGCTCTGTATCATTAAACTGAAAGTCAGCTGGCCACAATATAGTAGTGAATTTAAAGTATATAGGTTGTGTCACCTTCCCAACAGCTTATTAACCAGCAGTCAAAAAACTCTCCTCACTAAACTTTTCCTCAAGATTAAGTGTGCAGCCTTAAATTCCCTCATCACCACGCCTCACTGCAAGCATACCTCCTCCCAAGACAAGACCCACTCCTAGCAGTTTGCATACACAGACACAACGGACAAAACATCTTAGAATACATGCAGCTTAACCTGATTAAAAGAAATGCTGTTTGTTTTAAAATCAATCTATCCTATATTGGTTTAAAAACAGTCCATACCAGCAACTGTTTTTAATACTGAAACTATGTCTGCAGGCTGGCTTTTGCTTGCACAGACACTTCCTCAAAGAGAACAATAAAAGCCTTCGACAATCATCACTGAGGGAGGGAGAACAGAAATTGCTGCATATTATAAGTTTGTATTCTTTAATCATACAATTCAATACAAAATGCAGACCATATTTTAAAATGCTACAGAACTGCAGAGGCCAAAAACAGAAAGCTAAATTAGTTGCATCTGAAAAGCTTTATGTTGATGTGTGGTTACCTTTCAGCTGACAAGTATTTACCATAAGCAGCTGGTGTTTCAAGAGCCATCAGACAGAAGGAAAAAAAAAGAATGTAAGCTTCACGCTAACCCTAAGGTGAAGGCATACAAGAACAAAAATTTACTATCAATTCTGTTATTTCACTCCTGAGAAAGATTTCTAATATGAACAAGGCAGCAATGTACATATTAGTGCACCACACTACACTTCAAAGAGTGTTTGTCAACAGAAGAAGGAGCATTTTTGTTTGTTTTAAATAGAGGCATTTCATTTTAGTAAAACATATGAAAAATAAGAAATACATAATTTCTAATTCAAAACCCTTGGTTCAAGAAATAAAGCAATGATAATTTTATGAAAACAAAGGCATACAGAGTTCACAAACAACGCCCTGCTTCTTCTAAATCAGTTCTGTATCAAAGCTGGATGTCCTCTGTCAGTATTTTAAAATTTATGTCCTTGTGCGTTTGGGGAAGGAAGACCCATGGAAACTAGGATGTTAAGAACCCACTACAATGCTTTTTTTTTCCTTCTAAAAGAGTAAAGCAAAATATTTTTTTGGAAGAACTTGGTCTTGTGCTTCCAGGCACTACATACACAAATACAGCTAAAAATATTATAATTATTTAAAAAAATCCACAGATCCCCACCAAATATTGAGTATATCTTGTCAACAGATGGTTTTGATAAAGCAAGATGCAGTCTCTACACAGAGCACCTACATACTCAGGACCAGCCTGGCTCCTAAGACATTTTTATCCTTAAGGATGACACTTTTTGAGCAAAAATAGCTAAATAAGTTGTTCAAAGCCACAGGGAAAACAATCCAATGTTCCAGCTGGCACCACCAGCCCACTTTCACACATACAAACACCTCAGAATCACTGTGGCCACAGTGTATTACAACTGGCTCATCTGTCACTACCAGCCCTTCAGGGCATGATTTCTAACCGGTCAGCATGAATTAACCCTCCCTTGAAGCTGCAGGTCCAGCACTCGCTCATATAAAAACACTTGTCTCAATATGCGTGCTCAGCTGTAAATTTCCTTTAGTAAAGACCCCCTAGCTCTCCCAGTACAGCATTAACAGGAGCAGAGCCCCCAGGCAACCTCAGAAGAGAAATAATGTGAAGTGAGTTTTGCAGAGTGACTCCCATTGAACAAGGCAGAAGTACTGATGAGCTTCTACACAGCAACCGATGAAAACTCACTTGCAGTAACAAGGCAGGCTTGTCTTTGCTTTGAAATGTGTGCGCACAGGTATAACTCATTAGGAGTATGCAAGTTGCTGCTTTCTCAAGCACTTTGCAGATGCAGTCTGTTTATGCTGCTTATGCAAAGATAAGTTTCTTTAGAGCTCCCTCTATTGTGAAATAGAAGAAAAAAAAAATAGTTCTCAGAGCAATTGACAAAAAGGATGATTGTTTTTATATATGGTTGAGAAAGACAAGATATGTACAAAAATGTAAAAGCAAAAGTTAAACTAAATTATCTTGGGAATTAGTAACCACAAGTGAATATTTAATTTCTGAGGGGTGAGGGAGTAGGAGAGAGAGACAAAAACATAAACAAATGCAAACTCTGGAGGTTCTTTTTTTAATTTTCTAAGTTTTTTTAAGAAATTGAAGTAGGGAAGTTAGGGAAAATACTTCAGCAGCTATTCAAATTACCCTCTTTCCACAGTTCAAACAAACAAACAAAACAAAACAACAACCCAACAGAAAACAAACAACTTTTAATCACCTTTTCTCAGCAGCAGACTGATCGTACTGAGATAAGCTCACCTTTGGTATGCCATTAATTTCAGTGGGGTCACAGTGAGGATGAATGAAGCTGTGTCTGACCTAGATCTCGAATTCAAATCAATATTTTGAATGAAATGTTAAAGTCCTGTGAACACTGCAAATATGATCAATAAACACATCAAAGTGGAGTATAACAAACAAGAATAATGTGACAAAACCTGTGTTGGGGCAGTAACTGATGTAACACTTGAAAAGAATCACAAGATACATAATTCCTTAACAAGTGTAAGAGAACATAGACATCACTTTGGATGCGAAAGCAGCTGGAACCTATCTAGCAGTAGAGCATAAAAAAGAAAAGAAAAACAACCTAGGTTGGAAGCAGTTTACAATATAATATACACTAATGTATAACATTTTTAACTCTGGAAGAAAAAAATCATTTTATGTGCATTCATGCAGTACATGGAGATGGACTGTTTAGCCATTCACACCTACTTTCTGTGTCAGTATATTTAAGTTTCCCAGTCATGAGGAAACACAGTTCAATTTCTTTTGCCCATTTTTTCTTTAGAAAAAAAGGAAGACCAAGAACATCACCACCTTTCCTATAAGTGGGACAAAGGCCTAGCACACTTTCATTGTACAATTGTTACTAATTCATATCTATAGTTGGAAGGGGAAGGAAATGCTTTTTCTTCATCCAAAAGCATTCTAGGCTGGCTGAGGTCTGGCTACAGCTCTTACCCACTCCCCAACCACGCATGCACACAAACTGACCACCACCACATATCAATACAAAAATCAAGTTGGCTATTCTAGATAAAGTTAGTGTCTAGTGAGCTGTTGTAACAGTTTTCATCTAGATATAAGAAGGCAGAAGGAGGTCCTGAGAGATACTAATACCCTTTATTACTTCATGCCCACAACAAAACAAATCTGAAGGCACTGCAGAAAACCTGTGTAACACCACTGAACGGCCATGCTACACCACCCATCTCCAGAATGCTCAGGGAATTCAAGATTCGAGTGCCACAGGCATGGCCTTAAATGGCTACCTGGAACATACGTTCTCAAACACACCACTACATGGTAGATCCACAACACACAGATCACTTTCTTTATCCTCCACCACAAGATCAAATGATCCTTGGTTATTCATTCAAGCACTATTTTTGTTTCATTCTTTGATTGGAGATCACAAGTCCAGACCCACACTCACTATGGGAAATGCTTGAGCAGAGCCTCAGGAACTACACAAACAAGTCTGGACCAGATGTGAGCTATCCAAATGAAAAAGCAAAGACCAAGACAGAAGCAGTTTGTTTCTCCAAGAATGATGACACTGGAAATTAGTGACTTTTCCACCTCCCCTGACTTCCTGTGCTGCCCTGCAAAGCTGTATGCACACATCTCAACAGCAGTACCTCCCCAGTGCCACCCTACAAGCCAGGGAGAGCGAAGAGAAACCCTCATTATCCCCATGGAGCCAAATTTGACTGAAAGAAAAAGCATTAACATTTCTAGTATCCTCAGGGTAATACAAGAGTGTTTTTAACAGGGAAATAATTAGCACATCAGAGTGCACAGGGCAAATAAGCATTCAGGTGCAGCTTGGTTATAAGGGGGAATGCAGAGATGTTACATAGCAAGACCCAAACCTCCAAGCCCCACCCCACGAAATGAAATTATAGAGTCATGCTTGCTTGCAAGGGTGTGAACAAGACAGCTAAATCTTTCATCTGAAAGTAGTTCATGCAACAGTTACCATTACTGCAGTTAAATTTTGATGCTGCTGTATTGCTCTGGGTGGTGTGTTTCAACGCACCTCTGTAAACTTAGGTGAAAGAAAGATGCAGAAAATGAGTTGAACACAAACATTGTGAAGAGGGTTGAGATTTTTTCCTCTTTGCCTTGGAAGAGAGGCAAATAGCTAAAGGCTGGAGGTCACCTGAGCCCCCCAGCTAGTCTCTGTCATAATGGACAACAACCGCCAGGTCTACAGGTGATAAGTTATCATTTTTCAGAAATATTTTGTATACCTCCTGCTGAGCTGTTCTGGTATTCAAGGCACAAATCAATATTTGGTATTTTCACTGTGCTTGTGGTACTTTTGTTCTTTGTATTTGGAAACAGTAACTGTTCAGATGTTTATAAAGGTAATTAGGGCAGTTTCAGAAGGAATGTGAAGTAGAAAAAACCTAAAATATTTTAAAGCATGTAAAAAAAAACCTCCCAACTCAAGTTGGCCCCTAGGTTCTATATCAAATTAAAGAAACAACGTAATTTTTATTTGGCAACACACACAAGTGTCAACTGGCCACAACTGGAAGTCTCTGTTCTCTTTAGTGATTTTTCTTTTTTAAAATAAGAATTGGAATGTTCCAGTGAAGCCAAGAAGGAAAAAAAAGGAAAAAAAAAGACCAGAAGTCAGTTACATCAATAACAACAAACAGCTGCTTACCTTACAAATCCCAAGTCTGCCCTTCTAGTCAGGCCTGTATCTCAAGAAATCTTGTCTCCCTGCTTCTCCCCTTCCCTCACCTCCTACCTTCTCTTCCCCTGTGGTGCACTCATCCACACAGCTGCAGTTCATCAGTTCCCAAACCCTGCATGCTTACAACTGTTGCCAGGTAAATTCTCCAACAACCCCTAGCTTGATTTCAGCTTAACTAATTGCATTCCACCTGCCTACAGCTTTCTGCTGTGACTCTAGAAAAGGTTTTCCATTTTCTGCTTGCTATGAAAAGAAAGCATTTACCCTACCTACTAGTGTTAATAAGGCCTACAGTTGCCTAAATGGTTGACAAAAAAGCAACCAACAAAACAATACCAGAAAATCAGATGATCAAGGGATTCTGCCCATTCCAGCCAGTCATCAAACTATGCTGTACCATCTGGGCTTTCTGCAGACAGAAGTGACAGAAATGACACCAGTTTCTGTTTCTGATGTGCAGTCACTACAGCAACAAGGCTATCACTTTGTCAATCAGCAGCCACCACTCAGCCTCACAGCAGAGATAACAATCTGGACTATTGCCTTGGCTCTAGCTGGTGGTAGCTGAAGTGTTTCAGAGCGGTGGCAGGACTACATATAAAATATATCTATACCTAAAAATGGTTACAGGATATGAGTTTGCAGAAATAACTGTATAGATCACCCTTCAGTCTCAGCATCTAATTCAGTCTCCTAGGCATCCTGCACATGGCAGTACAGCAGGAAAAAGTCTAAAGCTTCAGATCTAATGGGATACTGAAGAGAGGAATCAATATATCCATTTTCAGACATTGCACTCTGCTTCTGATATCCTTAATTCAGGAAGGAAATCAAAAAGAATGAAGATTCAGAGGAGAATCATAAGATGACGTCAAGGCTCAATACAAGACACAGAGACTGAGGGAGGCTGATCTGCTTAGTTTGTTCATGTCTGATTTGAATGTACCATTTTAATCTCAAGGAGATTTAGTACCTATCAACTGACTGTGCTTGTTGTACTGCATTTGAGCTGTATTCCTGTTGTCCAAAACAGGCTAGGAAACAGTATATGTTTTTACCTCTAATATATAATGTGATCTCTTAGGAAGGCAGAAAATTAATACCTTTTTTTCCTGAAGTCACAAACATTAGGTACAGCCAGAGTATTCACATTCTTTATGGTATTAAACATCTTTGATGCACAAGGTTAGGCAAAATCGGGAAAGCTATTCATTCAAATCAGGTTGTTAGGGAATATGACAATAGTTTACAATACAATAGTAATAGTTTTGTCTTCTTTTGTAGTGTAACACTGAGTTTGCTTTCCAGATAGTCCGGGAATGTCACTTAACAAGCTCCATATTAACGCAAGTATCTCAGAGCATGACGAAGCTCTTATTCACTCCAGATCTCTTCCAGTGGGACACGGCAGTTTGCAGCTTCTGATCTTCTGCATAAGATTAATAGTTTTAAGTTTGTTACAGGTGTATTTTGCAACCTGTGTTTTGTAGAAGTATGTAGAGCAGTGTCATGAAGATCATTCTGGACTTCCAGACATAACTACAATGTAGTGGCAGTAGGCAAAGCTTAATGACAGGGTGACTCCTTTTAATCTTATCATTCCACTTGTGTAGTAAATCTTCAAGAAATTTTGTGCAAACTATCTGATTTCTACCCCATGTTCCCGCATCCATTCAGGTCAAAACAAAACAGAGCTAATTTACTTCACAACAATTGGATCAGCAGATATTAGTAAAGCTTCTGGAGATGGTATATGTTGGGTAGGAAGATAGAGGCAAAGAATTTGAATCTCATAAAGAGAGTTCCATTTGCAGCACTGTGAGAAACACAAAGAAATCCTGTTTTGACTAGTTAATTGAGTAAACATTCCATCCAGCCCTAAAATATGCTTGCTATGCTTTTCTGTTTT
>JAOWBP010004096.1:1614576-1650514 GCA_028571105.1 Tragopan temminckii | reverse complement strand
AGCACTCAAGTTAAAAAAAAAAAAAAAAAAAAAAAAAAGCTTCCTGTAACAGCTTATGTTACATGCCTGCACCTGGGTTACAGGCTGGACCGTGTTCTGCCCTTGTCTTTGGACCTGCATGGTCCCCTCACACGGTCTTGGCCGACCTGCTGCTATTTGGGTCAGATATGAAACTGAGCCTCTTCCCTGCTGCTGTTGAAAACTGGTCCGACGGGGTGGATGTGCCAAGGTTGGTATCCAGCTAAAAGAGGAAAGAAGCACAGTGTTTGTGAAACCTTGTACTTGTGAACTCTCTGCTAGGCTGCTCATTATAAGTGCTTATTATTATAATAATGAGCTATCTGCAGGTTGCTTCAAGTTTTGTTAGAAACTCTGATTTTTGCTTCAATATTATGAAAGCGAATAGTAACCTGGACGAGGCTGCACTCAGGCACTATTTAAAGGAAAATTGAGCAGCAGGCCCATTTTATCAGTGGACAGGGGATGTAGCTGGTTATTTGACCAGATGCTTGGCTCACCTGCCTAAAACAAATTTGGCTAAAGCTTTTCTTAAACTTTACTTGACAGTACCAGGTTACAACTGAATGGGACAGGTTAGTGCTCTGTGGGCTCCAGAGCTGCTCCAGTACCTCAAGAGAAGAAGCTGCCCTGACAGCAGCTCAGGCGACTGTCCCAGCCTGCAAAGCCTTGTAAGTTGGTGCAGGGCATCCTTGGCTGGCTGGCCAGTCACACAGTGCTGCTTGAGGGCAGCGGGTGCCCCATGCTGTGGCTCCTTTGGCTTTGTGTCCCTTTGGCAATTGCTGGTGAATTTGGGTCGATGATGGTGCTCACTTGATGCCAGGCACTCTCAGAGCTGGGCGTTTGACTGTGCCGAATGCAGACATTTAGCAGCTGCTCCTAGTGGGCAAGTGGAAAGTAGGTTTTTGCCTTTATTTCTAAAACGCAGTATGTAGAAACCAATGCAGTGCAGTCTGCACTATTTGTGTGATAACTTGCTGCTGCTTGTTCATTATTGTACTATCCCTGAATGAATGTCCTCTAAGGTAGAAGGCAAATCAATCATATTAATTATTGCTAATAATAGTAATTAGCATGTGAGTAAGCTACTTGCTTGTTCTGTGAGTTTAGGCAAGTCACTTCCTTAATAGATGGTTTTTTTTCAGCTATGAAATGGGGAAAATAGTAATTTTCCTCAGTTTTGCATGCAGTGTGAGTGTTGCACGTGTTGTGGTTTAACTTGGCAGGTGGCTCAGCACCACACAGTCATTTGCTCACTCCCTCTTTCCCAGTGGGATGGGAGAAAGAATCAGAAAAAAAAAAAAACTTATCTACTAAGAGAAAAGGTAAAGGATAATAGTTAGGACTGTATGTACGTATATGAATGCCTATAACAAGTGATGCACAAGCAGTTGCTTACTACCCACTGACCGATGCCCACGTGAGCCCCCAGCATGCAGAAACTAAACTTTTCTAAATTTTCCTTCCACATGAGGTCATATGGTATGGAATATCTCTTCGGCCAGTTTAAGTCAGTTGTCCTGATTCTGTCTCTTCACAGCACCTTGGGCCCCTTAGAATCATAGAGTCACCAAGCTTGGAAAAGACCTGTAAGATCATCCAGTCCAACCGTCCACCTATCACCTATTTCCCACTATGTCCCTCAGTACGATATCTAAATGCTTCTTGAACACCTCCAGAGTTAGTAACTCCATCACCTCCCTGGGCAGCCTGTTCCTGCACCTTGACCGCTCTCTCAGAGAAGAAATATTTCCTAACATCCAACCTGAACCTTCCCTGGTGCAACTTGAGGCCATAAGGCCTGGGAGGCCGTTGTGCCTCCCCGCTTCTTTTGCTCCTCTTATTGGTAGGACAGCAGAAGAAATTGGGAAAACTGAAGCGTCCTTGGCTTTGTACGGCACTGCTCAGCAACAACTGGAAGCATCAAAGTGTTATCAACATTGTTTTTCTCCTAAAACCAAAACAAAGCATTGTACATGACACTATGAAGAAAAACAACTCTGTCTCAGCTGAAACTAAAACAGTATGAAACACACTGCATCAGCTGTATAGGAAGGGAGGTCAGTTACCTGTGTTTGGCAGCTGATACAGAGCCATGTGGAATTGATGAGCAGCAGCTCACAAGCTGTGCAGTGACTGGGATAGGGGCTTGTAGCTTTGCTGTGCTTGGGTGAGGCAAGGTTGTTTCATGTCTCAGGGCAGTCAGCTGCCAAACACCCTTGATATTATAAGCATCACTGAGAATCAGTCTAAAACATTCTTTTTGCCATGTTTACTTTGCACCCTTCTTGTTAAGGGCAGAATCAGGCCTGATTGACTTCTGCCAGGGTGCTGTGCTGAGGAAATCATAGGATTAGAATTTGAGGCCCTTCTGTCAACCTGATAGCTGCCAGGGACTGCACGCCACAACAAGAAGCAGAATGTATGGGCCCTCATGTACCTTCTGTAGTGCCTCAGGAGATGCCAGTGCCTGCCCTCACTGAGGGCACTGATTTCTTGTAGAAATGCTTCCAGCAACATAGTTCAGGATTTGCCCCTAATTATCTGTGCTGCTTCTGATCACAATGGGTGTGCAGTGAGGGTGATGGACAGCGCTTTACCACATGAAGCCAATGCCCTCTTTCTGTACTGGTGAAGGCAGTGTGTGTGAGCAAGTTGGAAGTACATCAGCACATCAAAGACAAGTCTGTGGCCAGAGTGTGGCCCTTCATTTCCCATACAGAGGCCAAGATGTCCTTCAAAAAGCTATTCTGACCTCTGTCCTTTCCCTCCTTCTCTTTCTCATAATTTTATTATTAGCTCCTTCACTTTCATTTAGGTAAGTACTTCAGGGCAAAGGACAGCAGTCCTTGGTTTCTTTTCTGGAGTAAATCTCTTTCTTGGCCAAATGTCCCCTTGCCCAATCCTGTGCCTGGTCAGCCCTACACCTTGGCAGAGGATGTTACTCATCAGCAAGCTGGCACAAGCTCTGTACTCAGAGGTTTTCTGAGAGATGACAACAGTGCTGTAGCTCAGACCAGGAGCAGGCTGGGAAGGGCAGTGACAAATCTTTTGGTGGAGAGGTTTAAGAACAGTGGCAAAGCAGCAGAGATCGAGAGGTGGTTGCTCCTGATCCAGCCTAGAGAGGCTCCGTGACCCCCTTGAGAGCTGTCCTGGCCCCATGTCTTGTTTCTGTGATATATGGCACAGAGCCATTTTATCAAAGAGGCTCAGAGAAGATTGATGGTCTCAGTGCATTGTCCACGCTGCCGGGCTCCTGGTCCCCACCAGAGCTACCAGGCAGCTGGAAAGACAAACAAGAGCTGACTCCACCTACCAGCAGTATGGAGACAGCAGCCTGTGAGATCGAGAGCCCAAGAATGTGCACACAAAAGAAGCATTTCCCTCTGCCACGACAGTAAAACCGCCAGACAACCACATGCAGCATGTGATTTCCCAAAAGCTTCAGTCCAGATCCTAAGTTTTTTGTGCCACACACTGTTTCCCAGGATTGGAATCACAGGGGCAACGTGTAAAAGGCACTTTTAAGCAATGAAAATTAATCATATTTTCCTCAACACTGTTTATGGAAACCGTGAAGAACGCTTCTGCCCCTCTGTCCCTGGCCAACTGGCTCAGATCTCTGGCCCTGAGAGTTGAACCCACCACAGATAGGCAGTGTTTATGGGGCAGCTGCTCTGTCTTGGAGAAGTCCAAGCTTGTTCTGTGGAATAAAAGCTTCAACAGTGACTTGGGAGAGGTTTTTTATTGACCTGTAGTACAGAGTCTTTTGCCCTCTTCATTACTCTAGTGTCCCTGACAGTATTGCTGCTATGCATTCCCATCTGCAGCTGGTATGCAGCACACAGTACTGTGCCATCTGCCTGCCTAAACTGCAAGTGGCTTGTGAGAGCATCCAAGTATTTGGGAGCTTTGGCCACTCGGAACCTGACAGGGAGTGGAAATAAGGTGAGTCAGCAGTGGTTTGGTTTCCATCCACTAGCTGGTTTTACACCGATAAAATCTCTTCCCTTTTGGTGTAGTAGTTCTGGTGTACGGCAGAGATCTCATGTGTGGTACCTAAAATCTGGCTGGACTCAGTTATTTCTGAGTTCATTTTTTTGTATCCATTTTGTTGGGACTTGCTCTAGTCTGTTGTGTACTTCTTAACTGTAAGGGGTGCTGCCAGTTTATGATGATCACAGGCTTTGTCAGTAGAGTTCTGTAAGATTTAATGAAATCTCTTGTTTTCAATGTGATTTTCTGTATTTACCTTCACGTGTGACCAGTACTGCCTTAGTATCACAGGTAGTTCAGTGCCTAGTTGTTTTGACATTCATTGATGCTTTAGTGACAGGAACAGCCAAATACTGTATTCTGTGTTTGTGGTCATTCAGAGACAAATGTGTTGCTGATGTTGATTCCAGTGGATGTGATCCAGTGGATTCCAGTGGTGTGATTTCACTTGCTAAGGAAATTGTATCAATTTACAAATGAGCCTTTCCCCACAGAATAATCCTCTTTGGTTTTAGATTTCAGATTTTCCAGAAACTGGTATCAGCTGGGTTCTATCACTCACAACTAATGTTTGGTTGATAAGGAGTTTGTTAATGCAGGATGGAGACTACAGGCTAATCCTCACCCGTGTACCTGGGTGGATGCTGCCAAGAGGAAAGACACCAGGAGCTGGCCATGTTAACACACGTGCTTTCTACTTTGTATCCTGAATAAAGTACAAAATTCTGACAGTGCAATATTTTAACAGGGAGAAGACTACGAGGAAAAGCATTCTACAATGTCAATGGCAAGGTGTACTGTGAAGAAGATTTCCTAGTAAGTAAGACTTCAGGCATTTTTTTCATTGTTCTTAGACCAAATTGTTCTTTTTTATTGTGTTTGCTTTGAGAGTTGGTTTTGTCTTCTGGAGTACCCTTCTGCCAGTGCTGGAATTGGGAAACATTTTACTACTAATTCCATAATAGGATTGGGCCCATAGTTTGAAGAAGTGGGTATGAAACCAAGTATGTAACTGTTCATAAGTCATTACAAAGTATAAATTATGAGAATATAAGTGATTGAGCTGCTTAAGCTTGGGTCTTATTGCATTCACAAAGCCTGTCAAACTCAACGTTAAGTATCTGGGGAATGCCAGTCACAACAAGAGGGAAGTCATTTCTGTCTGGAGCGCATCATTGCTGTGTATGTTGTTGCCTTGTCGCAGGTGCAGTTTTAATATCACAGCTCTGCTAGGAGTGATGTGGAGCTTTACTGTGATTAGCTAAAAACCATTAGCCGTAGAGGAGCAACTGATTTTCTCTCCGTGTGCCCAGAGTTTTTATAAATGCTGAGTCGTGAAAAGGAAAAGGAAGCTTATTGCTGGGTTGCGTTGCTCCAAAAATAAAGTATTTGTGCAATTAAGGGTGCAGATTGTGTAGTACACACAGACTGATTCCATAAGTGGCACACCATTTATAATTAAGAATGAGTGAACAGTGTGGCTGGGAGTTGAACTGCTATGTTTCAGCTTATAGGGTGTTGAATTTACAGCACCTCTGTTATTCACTGAAATACCATTCATTTAGAATCATGGGTCTTCAGAACAGCTTTCCATTTCTAATGAAAATATGTCCATCCTTTTTGCAAGGGAATTACTCAAAGTATATCCCACAGCAGAAGTATTACTGGTAGTTCAGACTGCATAAATGCGTTTCTCATCAGTGCAATTCATGAAAACTATGGAAATTCTTAGAATGTAAGCCATGTTTGCCTTTGTGTTATACCTGTACTCTCAGCCTACCACAGCTGGAAACTCCCAAGAAGAGCTGGTCATATTTTGTGCAGAAGTTACTTGTAATTGAAATATGTTACTGTTTTGCTTGTGTTTTGGAGTGAAAATGTTATTTTCTTCCATGCTTTTTTCAACTCCTTCTTGCCCCTGTTTCTGTAGGAGTGTAGAAGGACAGAGAAAAAGTAGAGTGTGAGGTGGAGGGGCTTTTCACCCTTCGAGATTTTTATTTTGTACTGTGTCAGAACTTACTTTTTCCATGACCAAAACCTCTCATACAAACTCCAGTAGACATGATTGTTGCTATTAGCTTGAATCTCAGCCTAAACAAGGCAATTTTAAATCTGAAAATCTACATCTTTTTGGAGAACATTCAGGGTTTGAGTAAGGAATTGACGTGTCCTGTAGTAGGCTTCTGTAGGGAGATGCACTGTTTTTCCCAATAAAACAGGTTATGGACCTGATAGGAATACATTTTCTGCAAGTGTGGGAGCTGTTTGGACATTTAAGGTGTAGATATTTAAGCCTAATCCTGCTGTGGGCACTTTGTAACAGATTTCTCCTAGCATGGGGAGATGAGAGAGAAACAGACTCAAGGACTGCAGCAAAATGCAGTAAAAGAAATTAAATTCTGAAGTTATCCTGCCAGCATTAAACTGGCTGCTTCTCAGAAAGTGATTTTGCTCTCTTTCATTTTCCCTTGAGCAAACCTCATAGCAAGAATACCAGAAATTGCCTTGTTTCTCTAATTAAAACAACTTTGCCGACTTCAGAGTTCTGTGGACTGAGCAAGCTCAGAACAGAGCAGTCAGAGGAAAAGGCTGCATAGTAGCATTCAAAAAGGAAATCGCTTTAACTACTTCTTGCCTCCAGATCTTGCTCCTAAGCAGTGCAGAAGCCTAGCGCTGTCTAAAAAGAGGTGTTCTCTGTCCAAAAGAGCCCATTTTTGCTTTCAATATAACTGAAAATTTAAAACTCCAAACTTTACTACAGCTTTACATACAGGTTAGCTGCTGACAGTGCCACAGTATGATGTTAGTCAAAGAGGTGGGGAGGTGGATTGTGTTAGGAAAAAAAAAAAAAAAAAAGAAAAAAGGTTATATATGAGGCTAATCTTGCACTCAGTTCTTTGAGCACTACTATGAGAGCTTTGCAGATCAAGAAGAAAGCTGGCAGAACTATAGGAGCTGCTATGCATTGTTACGGTCTCTGGAGTGGCTCCGTAGCCTTGAAGCCACAAGTCTCCACAGAGACCTGCCTTCCCCATCACAAACCTCTGTCCTGGCCAGTGGCAACTGCAAGAAGAGTACATACTCCTATCTACATCTGTTGCACTATGAGACTTACTTGTTGTCTCACTGCAACTTCTTTCTGACTATTAAATGCAGTCAGATGCAGGTTGGGTCAGATTCTGGTCTCATTCTTAGGTATGGAACATGGAAAAATAAATAAATATTGGAGAGGAAAACAATAGCAATTGACCTACATTGTGATTGTATTCCTGCTAAGAAAATACTGTCTCTTGTTGGTGTCCTTGCCCCCTTGGCTTCTGTTTCCCTGAGAACTGATGAGGATGAGTTATGTGGTCCTATGTGTATGGGAGTGTTGTCACAGTTGCAACCTTGCAGCTGGTGACCTGGTTATTATATAAATCTGACCCTTTTTTTGAAAGGTGCTTTTAATTTTTGGACAGAGGTGTTACAGAAGTGCAGATGTTGTCTGCACTGTAAAATTGCATTATGAGCAATTTCCACTGTGCAGCCATAAAACTATCCAAAGCACAGATACACCCATCAAAAAACCTTTGGCAGTAGCCACAAGGTACATTCTTCTAACAAATAGTTTTCCCACATGTTTGCTCTTATTGAGGGCACAGATTATCTTCCTCCAAATCAGGCAGCTTATTTTGCTCATTCTTTCCAAGAAAGAGATGCTAGAAGTTTTTGGACATGCTTGTGGAATTGTAGATGGCAGAAGATGCCACATGGCACTGTTGGTATCATGCTTGGACAGCAGTGCTAACCTGGATGTGTGAGGGATTCTGAATCAGTGTTAGGGTTGGTGAACCGCACCTACAGGAGGGGACGTGGCATTACTCTTTATTTGTTGTCAGCCTCCTGGTCCTGATCAGCTGCAAATTCTGCCAGTGTGTAGATCTAAGCCACGTGGACTAAATGTAGTGAATGAATCAGATTTAGGAAAAAAAAATCACGGTGACAGATAATCCTGATCCTACTTTGGTGTGCTGTAGAGATTTCCTAATCTACAGTTCCTGGTAGGAGCACTGTAGTAGCAGTACTGAATAGAAGCAGTAAAAAGAACAAAACCAGAAAGCCCTAACTTTTCACGGGCTTGCTATGGCTCCAGGGAAGATACAGTTACTCTTCTTCATGCCACCTTAAGGTAGCAAGTCCAGCAGTTTCCAGCTCTTGCCTCAGCCCTGTTAGGATACTTATTTCATGAAAGGAAACAAAACAAATGACAGTTTAATCCTTCCCTGAAAGCTCTTAGGACACAGATGGCTAACTAGCCATAACAGGGACACTGTTCCTGGTGAAGTGAACAAAAAATAAATTCCTTACAGTATAGTAAATAATCCCAGTCAGATGGCTTCTGCCATTTTGTTGATAAATTGCTGCCTAATCATGGGTGAAGGAAAAACAGCTCAATAATTTTGTCTTTCCTGTTCAGTGCTTAAATATCATGTAAAGAAATTTAAAATAAATTACTGTTTTTCTTGGAGAAAAAAACTTTTAAAATGTCTCAAAACAGCCTGAATCTTAGATCTGTTACTGCATTTTAAAAAACTTTTTATGGACTCTTATTTTTTCTCTGGAGGTAATGAACATTATTGAGTGGGGGTCCAGCAGAGGTTAAGAAATGAGAGAACTTCCCTCTAGGGAGAAGATCAGAGGGAAAATGAACCTTGTGACAGCTGTTAGTTGCGTTGCTTAATGTACTACTGGAAGACAGTCAGATGCTATGGAAATAACCTATTATAGACACTACAAGCTGCACTGCATAGCATTAAGGTCATACAAAATTTCCCCTTTTAAGATGATTTTTTCCCCCGCCTTACAGCTTTGCCAAGTTTAACCTTTTAGGCTGAACTTCTCTGTGCTGGGATTTTGCCTCTGGCTAACTTTGCTGTCAATTTTTGTTGAAGGTTTCATCTAAATCTGTTCATCCATTTCAGTGAATGAGACTGGAGGAAGATCTGTCACCTTGCCTATAAATCCTCAAAGAGAAAAGCTCTAAAAATGTCATTCTACAGATGCCAACCAAACAGAGAGACATATGATGTTGGGAGGCCTTAAGGTGTCCCCTTTCTGCCCTTTGTGTCCCCGAGTATAGCCAACCCCACCACAGTGGTGTGCTTCCTGCCCTGGCCGCATTCCTTTCTATTCCAGAGGCACAAGGGCTGAGCCGATGGAGGGTAATCAGCCTACAGTGCTAACAGAGCTGTGCCTTGAAACCATGCTGGCTGCCTCTCAAATCTCCCCCTCGTTCTAATTCTCCAGGGTTTCTAATCATTCCTTCCCACCAGCAACTGGTACCTCTTCTTAACACCCTCTTCCTTGCCACAGCCATAGCCTCTGCTCTGTAACTGACCGCTGAACACAGAAGTTGGTTACAGAGAACATACTGGGCCTCATCTTACATCCACAACTGTAAAACACTACATAGTTTTAAAGGTATGAAAGGGGCAATCAGTGCAAGACCGGCAAGGAGGAGACAAAGATCATAGGAGCAAGGAGTGGGATATTAATGGAGGGCCAACTGGGTGATTTGCACCTTCATCTCCTGTAGCACCAAGTAAAATGAGACCCTGACCCTAACTTGGGCCTCTAACATACGTGGCTGAAATGTAAATATTAATGATAATGAGGTTATTCTTTTCAGTTTGCACACATGCTGTTTTTCAAACCTGGCAGTGTGGAAAATGGCCTGTCCCACTTGCTGCATCCTTAGGAAGATTGTTTTTATTTAGTGTAATGGAAGCTGGTGTCGGCTGGAGTCAGAGGTTTGATTTTCCATCTCAGAGAGTATAAATGTTTGGGAGGTGAGCACTGGGACTAGTCTGAGAGCCCATCGCTGCTGACAGAGACTCTCAGAAAAAGCAGAATCCAGCTGAAAGGTAAATGATTTAAGTTGTAGCTTGTGCCCATTTGATATCTAATGGAAGTCACAGAGCAAATGTAGGTCTAGACAATTGCAAGGATGTTGCATTTAGTAGACTTGCGATTAAAATGCATTCTCCAGTCAGAGAACAGACAAACATTGTTTATCGATATGTTTAACAGAGTAATAGAATGAAAGCTTGGAAAGGGATTTGCTGTGCAGTATTTCTGGTAGATGTAAGTTTGCGGAAGTCTGTGAGTATTATCAAGGTGCTGACTGCTGTAGGTTGGGGCAGGAGGGACTTTCAAGTTCCGTAATGCTGATACCATTAATCTGAAGTGGACAAATCCAAGTCATGTGCATTGAAAGGCAGTTAGTTACCAGCTGAATTCCTGGGTTTTGTCCATGTTTTTCACAGTCTAACAAACTCTGTGCTGAATGTAAAGTCCATCCTTGCCCAATCCCTGTCCTTCAGCTGCAGCTAAGTGGAAATGCAGAAACATGAAGATACGCTGCTGCGGTAGTGTTTCCTTACTGACAGTAAGACAGGGCACAGCAGCAGGGTACATGAAAGGTTTTCCGGCAAGATGAAGGGTAAAGTTCTGGACTATTTTGCTTTAGTTTAATCTCTGCCACCTGCTCTGAGGCTCCAGTATCTTTGATAGTTTGTGAAGGCTCCATTTTGTTCAGTTCAGTTTAATCACTGCATTTAAATGTGTGTGCAAAAAAAAAAAAAAAAAAAAAAGGCCAAACCAAACAAAAAAAAAACCAACCATCTGCATGAAACCAAATTTGATATTCTCTCCCTCTTTTAATGTGACCCCATGAATTTCTTGCATTGTTGTGTCCCATGTACTAAGGGTCCCATGCAGAGCGCAAACAATAGAGCAGTGAGAAGACAGATGCTCTGCTAATGGGAAACCAAGGAGAAGAGAGTCTGTGAGGGATTACAGGCAGCCTGGGGTTGGAATACATTATTAGCATAGCACCCAATTCAGAAATTAGTTTTCCGAATTAAGGGCCTACAGCATTTTGGCAAAAGCTCCTGATCATCCCTCTCAAAAGCCCTTGAAGCATAAAAGGGTAAGAATCTCAATTCTAGGCTTGACATTCACATTCGGTGACTTCGCAGTGCTATAACAGTTTTTACAGCTTCATACCACTGGCAGTAACTGCCACACCTATTGAAATGTAACCCACTCGATCTGTTTGCACAAACCTTTAGCAGGTTTTGAACATCCCCATCAAAGAAGAAAATGGACCTGAATGAGATTCCAGGGTTTGTTTCCAGGAGGAGGGTTTTGTTTTATTGAGTACGTAACAGCAGGGAAGTGCATCAGTCTCTCCTTGGGCATGGTTAGGCATGTGAAGGAGAAGCAGCGACATGTCCCTTCCAAGATCTGATGTTCCCTAAGGTAGAAACTTAGGATCCTGAAGCCTCTGTTGGGCATGCTTTGTTTTGTTTTGTTTGTTTTTGCTTCTGAAAATCCTGATGAGAATATTAAACTTTAAAAGGCCCTGGCTACACAACCAACGTTGGTTGAAGGATTCAGGGTGGACAGGAGAAATGTTTTCCTACAGTACTTGGTGGGATTAACCTGCATGCATAATTGTCCATTATATGTCCAAAATTCATTGTTAAATTCTTGCACATTAGACAGAACGGTTCATAAACCCTAAGATTTTCATAGAAGGACGCTATCAGTCCTAAGTATTTGAGACAGAGGGGGACTTGTTCTTCTCTTCATTGACACGAAAATGCTTAGAATGATTAGGCACTTTTTGCCTGTTTGATAATCAAAGCATAGTGGACAGCGAACAAAAGAAAAGTTCAGCCAGCTTTCTACGTTATTTTCACTCTTCCATTCTGGCATACGTTAATCATATCTCAAGGTTTTCTAGAATCTTACTTTAGTATAAATATCACTGGGGAGTTGGATCATGAAGGTCTTGATTCTTGCACATAAACTGAGATTTTATTATCCTGAGTGAGAAATCAAGGACAAGGTAAATATGGGAGAAGACATCTGGGACCAAACCAAGGAATCGGGAAAAATATTTTACCAGCTTTTTAGCATTTACTTGTTTTCTTTGCATTTTGGTAATTAGCATCTTACTTCTAATCCACAGATTTGACAGTAGTGGATAAGGCTTCATTTTGAGCTTTGAATTTCAGAGCAATTATTTTATAACAAATTCTTGGAATATTTTTGTATATTCTTAATGAGCATCTATAATGAATATTTGGGAGAGTTCGAAAATACACTTACTTGTCCTGGTTTCGTACTGTCTGTAGCATTTTGAATGCATTTGTCTAGTTTGAGGCTGGTCTGTATTTGTTATCTTCAGAAAAAAAATACATTTGAGAACTTTATAAAGTAAGCCTCGTTCTGATTGCATCTAGAATGAAACTGTATGTATAAATACTTTGTGCACAAGAAACATAGCTAGGATATGGTTTTCTCAGCTAGGATCTTGCCTGTCAATCCATTAATTATTTCACTGTCTTGTCTCAATCTGCTTTTCACGTCTCTAGATTATGAAGAAGGGCTGGTATGCCCAAAATTTCTTTTCCCACCTCCAGCTATGTTAGTAATGAAAAAGAGTGCAGGCCTGTGAAGCCAAACCCCTCTTCTCATGGAGTTAAATCGTTTACAAGCTCTGAGGGACCGGTGCTGCTTCCACCAGCCACACTGGGAACCCGTCATCAGGGAGGCTCCTTGGTGTGCTGGCAGATGATAATGAAGCCATTCTCCCTTCTCTGCTGTCTGGAGCAAGTCACAGTTTCTGTCTTGTACACACAAGGCTTGTGAAGCTTAATAGTAATCAACTGTTTCAAAGACAGAGGCTGACAATTTTAATTAATACTTTAAGACTTTGTAAGCTCTGCTTCTAAAATTGTAAACTTAGCACAACAGCCATGTCTGAATTCTCAAAGTTAAGAACAAACTGCAGAGCTGAAGTTGACTGACAGGTGAGATACAAAAAATTTAGAGATGATGATATATTGTTTACCTCTAAACAGCACTGCCATCAGATGGAAAAATGGTGCTGCTGGTTTCCCTGCCTATTATTGTTTTCCAGTCCAAAGAGGGGTAAAGCACAAGCAAACCCTAATCTACCAGCTGTCAGTAAATCAGGTTTCTGATTTGTTTGAGATCAGTGCTACAATCAGAAAGAAAGAATAGTGTAGTGGCAAAGGGACAGTTTCCCAAGCCTGTGAAATATTTTATCACTGATATTAGACATTACCATTTTATGAAGTCATCTTAATAGAGTAATGTAGTTCTGAATGTGACAAATAACAATTCTCTTGTTAAAAACAAATCAGAGTTTTAACATAATGGGGTAAGTCATGTAAAGAGTGATTTTGTGTCAGCAAAACCTTTCTTCCTGACAAACAGTGTAATTTACGACAATCTAGTTAGCACTAAATGACATTAATGTGACCATTAAGCCATTCTCTTCCTGGGGAATAACGTTCTTTCTTAATCAATAGTTGGGTAAATGCTCCTTTGCATTCCTTATCAAACGACAGCCAGATGGTACTGGTAAATTCATTCCAGCAGGATTTTAGAATTAGCTGGGTTTGAATTATTGTTAATCCTCTGCTGTCTGTGCTGCCAGGACCTACCCACCTGTTTCCAGTAACCCTTGAGTTCGCAACCTTAGGAAATAGTCTAGCCAGATGGTTACTGAGATACAGCACAGCCAAGAAGCATGCCGAGCAGCAAGGCCTTTTCTATCTTAGTTAGAAGAAGAAAGCAAGCATTTTGATACAAAGGCTACTACTTGAAAGTGGGGAGGTGAACTCAGCTGTTTCGTCCAGACTTGCACATCAGTTTCACTGCACAATTCAGAGCAGTATCTTGCAGAAATAGCCACCTCTGTATGTGTTCCTCAACACTCCAGTCTCTTCTGCACAAGTTTCAAAGTTGAAGATTGCACAAGCTATATTCCTTAGTGTGGAGCTGTGACAGCTGCCACAGCATCAATTGCTTACTTTTCAGGCCCATCAAAGTGTCTGCAAGACCCTTTTCTTCATAATCATTTTGTTGCATAACAGTAATAATTTTGCCTCCAACCTCTTGATCTGAAATAACGTGTAATCCCCTCACACCAATAAAAAGGAAAACATATGGCAGCAGATCTATTGTATAGTTTGCTGTCATATATAGCACAGGATAGAAAACAGCATGATGTTCATCTATTTCTACAGCTAAAAGAGTGGCTACTAATAACCCTGTTCTTTCTGTTATTTCAACAGTATTCGGGTTTCCAGCAAACAGCAGATAAGTGCTTTGTTTGTGGACACCTCATAATGGAAATGGTAAGAGACCTAAACTAACTGTTTTATATCTTTTTTGATGTATTTTGGATAGTGGTCTGTTAGACATTATGCTTATTCCTTAGTCAGAATATCATTGTGTCTCCGCTATTGTAAAGGTAATTTTTCAGATTGAGGCAGTATTGTAACCTGAAGTATATTCTTGCTTACTTGCTCTAAAGTACATGAAGTTGAGCTTCTCTTCTACCTGAGATCATGGGATGCTATTTTTCTTCCACATGCCAGTTAGAAAAAGAAAGAAATAACAAAGGGAGAATATAGGCCACAGCTTTGTATGAGCATGGTAAAGGAAAACAAGTTGTGCTCTGTAAGACAAGAGCTCTTTCAGTGGGGTCGAGGTCTGGACTAGGAAAGAGAAACACTAACAATAGCCTTGAGGTTTGCTGCCAGCTCCATGAGTTGCTGCTTGCTTTATTTACCTTCTGCCACTTGCTCTACGTCTGTTAAAATCTGTTATTTGCTACTGTGATTTGCAGAGAGACAGTGGTCAGTTACTTTTATAAGAAAACAAGGAGCTGTGGTTTGAGCCAGATACTGCTGGCATCCTTCTCCAGGTGAAAGCAGGATAAATTTCATCTGTTCTTTCTAAGCAGAATTCCCAAGTAAAATGGTTTGCACACTGAAGAAGGGCAGATCACATGTATGTCAGTGTTTTTCTCTTGCTCTAAATGTATATGAATGTTTATTAGTGCACATAATAGAAGTAGCAATTACGCTGCAAACACAGAGGTGCAGTAGGAGCTGGAACAGAGAGTTCGCTAATGAGAATTCTGGCGCATATCCTGGCACCACTGGTTGGACAAGGATATTGTTCGTTTTAGCCCAAGAGCAAACTTCTGGAGTTGTGTCATGCTGGGAGGGGGAGGGGTATCACAACTTGCATGCTTTGAACTGGCCTTTAATTGCAGGATGCCAGGCAAGAGTCTATAATATCTTGTTGGTGGAGCTCAGTGGCTGGAAGCTTGGCAGGTCTGCCTTTCTCCCATCAGCAAGTATACTCCAAAAAAAAGGAAGCTGCTTTGGGAGCTCCAGGAATTAAGCAGTCTTATTTGGCTAATTGCTTTGTGTTCCTCCTTAGGATTGCACAGACAGCAAACACGTCTGCTCAGTCACATTACTGGTGTGCAACTGAGGAACAGTGCTGCAGCCCCACAGGCTTGGGTGCAGCCTGAAGCTGTTCAAGGGCTGAAAGTGCAGTTGTTCTGTGCAAAGGGTGGCTGCACAACCACACCAGGCTAATAGTGCTTGTTATGGAGCTGTTTGGATAGCAGTGCATGCCTAAAGACAAGTTGCATCTGGGTAGGAGCAGTCTTGCAAATCCAAGTGGCTGATACCAGTCACTGAACAGAAAGCTATGCTCCTTGTCTTAGTTCCTGTTGAACTTTACCTGTAGAAACAGCTGCAAGACCACATGAGCTTTGTCAGTGGAGAGTCTCCCTGTACAGTCTGCTTGTAGCTGAGTGCTGCTGCTAGCAGAAACTTTCTGAAATTACCTCCCAAAGGTGGTGGTTACACCTGAAACGTGTACAATTGGTGCTGTAACCTCTTGAGGGTTGCCTGAAGATGGAACCTTTTCTAGCCCTTCCCAGAACCTAGTCCGTGAACTTGGTGTGCTGTCTTTGATGGCCCTGCGCTATGCGACCTCCACTAAGTGGAAGGGATTTTATAACAGTATCGAGAAGACTGCATAATAAAGGCTTTCTGTGAAGCCTTTAAAATAACGGAATCACAGGTGTTAGAAGGGACTTCAAGAGATCACTGAGTCCAACGCCGCTGCTGAAGCAGGTACCCTACAGTAGGCCACATGGGCAGATGTCCAGACAGGTCTTGAATATCTCCATAGGAGATAGGCAGTAGGGAAGGTCAGCATGGCAGAAGCCTGGGAGTTTTGATTACCCATTGATACAGATTTTAGCAAAAACTGTTGGGCCCCTGTAACTGAGTAATAACTGGTCAGTAAGTGTGGTGGAACAGGAGTTTTATTATTTTACTGCGTAGGTGTGAGTAATGGCTAGTTTGTACTCCTTCTGTCACGGTCTGATGCATTTTGTGAATTAACTCTGTATCCCACTCACTTGTATTTGACCGCAACAGATTTTCCAAGTAGTCTCCAAAGCTGTTCTTAATTTCTGTTGGGCAGTATTGGCCATGCAGAGCTAATACTGATGGACTTAATCTGATTTTCACAGATCTCTGTCAATATTGGGAGCCTGATAGAAACCCACAGAAATCAGGAACTTTGTTGTTTTAAAGGGCCTTTTGCTGACAGAGCTGCAGATTGGTAATTTCATCCCAAAGTGTGTGCTTCTCACTGTCATTTTTAAAAGTCAGACACAGCAGTATATGAGGAAGGATTTCATGTAATTGTGCACCCATTTACTTTGCTCTTTGCCTCTTAAGATCTTACAGGCCCTTGGAAAGTCGTACCACCCTGGCTGTTTCCGCTGCGTGGTATGTAATGAGTGCTTGGATGGAGTCCCCTTCACTGTAGATGTGGAGAACAATATTTACTGTGTCAAAGACTACCATACGTAAGTAAACAAATCTATTGCATGCTTGGAAGATTTGTACTGGTTAAGTTACTGGTATAGCTGTGAGTCTTGCAGTAGATGAAGAGTTATTCCTATTTGTTCAGCTGTCCCTTAGTGCTCTTCTCATACACTGCATTTGTAAAGTGTTTTAAAGTTATCCTAAAACTCACTTGGTGGGTCCTGTGGGAAATTCAAGGGCTAAGTGAGGTTGAAAATGTGGTTGTATCAGAGGATGTATTTCTCTGCTGGCTGCTTCTCTACTTCTTTCAGGACTTCCATTACTAATTAGACATGGCTAATTCTGCAAGTGGTGGTAGGTTCTGCTAGTGTCCAGATGCTAGTGGTGTGTGATACTTGGGAATATAAGTTACATCAAGTTAGATGGGACAGTAGACATAGAATTAGCAGCCAGTGTTAGAATGATCTGACCTTCACCTGATGAAGTTTTACTGTTTAAGTGATTGCTTTTGGACTCTTTTCTACTCTTGCTCAAAGGCAATGTAAATGTTCTCTTTGCTTCAGCCAACCAGTAACTCAGCTCATGGAGTAAGAGGAAATCACTTTAAATTCATTTGTATTGGTCTGACTGTATTGTGAGGATGGAGTGATGTTGGCCCAGTGACTGACATAAAATGCAGCTGCGGGTAACCCAGCTGATGTATTTGGTTTACATAGATCCTAGCTGAGATCAGTCCCTCTCCCATTTAGCATGTGAGTTGGTGACAGGCCCCAGGTCAGGAGCTACTCTGCGGAATTTGAATGGCCTTATGAATAAAGAAAGGTGAGAGAAAGGGCACGTATAGGAAGAGGGTTGGATTGATAATACTTAGAGGTTAACAAGACCTAAGCAATAAAGCTGGAGTAGATATGTTTTTCTAAGTCTCCTTTTCCCTGAATATTGTTAAAAAAAAAAAAACCACAAAAAAACAACAACATAGAGATGCCTTCAAACCCAGGTTTACATTTTGCTAAAAGAAAGCATGGTTAGAATAGTTCTTCTGGTTCTACTTTTTGAAGAAACTTTAAATGTAATTTGAAAATTTCTTCTTGCACCCTAGGGTTTTTGCACCAAAATGCGCTTCCTGTAACCAGCCGATTCTACCAGCACAGGTACATGTTAATGTGCACAGACTCTTTACAGAAAACAGCTGTTGGGATAAGAACACTTTCCAAGAACTTTTCCTCCTTCTTCCACAATGTATGTCAGATATTAAATTAAATACAGTTCAGCAGTAATGTCACTCCCAAACATTCCCAGAGGTTGTAATAGTCATAGTGCTTATGTAGCATATTACTTTGTATCATTAGGGTGCTTTCCAGGTCTTAATTATGCTGTTATAAATCTCGTTTAATTGAAAGCCCTAACTGGGGCTCCAAGAACAATCCAAGAAGTAAAGCTCTGTTTATTTTTAGAATTTCCCATTAGCTCAAGTAGCAATTTTCCTTGTCCGCTATGTTTGCTTTTTTGATGTGCATCTGTTATGATGCCCAAGCTTGAAAAGACAGCTGAGGGGTTACCCTGACCCTCAAAAGGCCACACAGCCTGTCGTTGTGAAAGGTTAAAGGGTGGAAAAGGAGGTAGAAAAGTTGCCTAAAAGGAAAGCCAGATGAATGACTGCTGCTTGCAACCTCAGACCATTGTGATGGTATAGTCAGCACAGTAAGACTCTGGAAAAGATGATCCCTTTCTGCCTGCCCACAGTGATATTTCATTAAACTCCAGCAGCTGCAGGACCCTCCGAGTTCCCACTGCTCACGTCACTGGCCAGCCTGATCACAAGGAAGGCCCTCAGCACCTTCTCTGTCCTCTCATCAGGTGCATATAGCCAGAGCGTGCCTCCTGTAAGCTGCTGTGCTCTAGTAAAGCCTGTGACTGGAGCCTCTCAGTGTGCCCACCTTTACCATGCCACATTATCTTACGTTTGTCATTATTGTTTTTGCTAAATGACCAGATCTCACAGAATTAAAAACCATATGAAAGCTGAGCCAGAACCTTGTGCCCTGTTGATAGTGGTATAAGGAGTGAAGTTTTCATAGAGCTTTTCTAGTTTCATGTTTTACAAAATAATTAAAAAATTAATAATAATTAAAAGAAGGTAAAAAAGCAGTCCTACTGCTGACTCATCTGATGGTTAGCAGGATAGACTCCATGTTCTTTCCCATGGAGGTTTCATAGGTTAGTTCAAGTCTAGCAGTGCAGGTGCTAACCTGCCCGCGGCTTCTTTCAGACATAGTCTACGTCATATCTGATGCTCTCACCACACCTGGAGCTGGAAACAATGCGGGTCAGCAAATTTAATGAGCTCTGTCTTCAGAGGCATGGAAGTGGCTCAGGGAAAGGTTCCTGTAACCTGTGAGGTTACAGGAAAGGTATGGGCAGCTTGGCAGAGCCTGGGGCTCTGCCAGCTATTACACAGCTCCACTGCATCCACCATCACACTGAGGCTTTGGCCTGTGTGCATAATTACATGCTGGACAGGTATGTAAATGACCGTAGGGTACATGCACTGCCATGTGCACATGCAGAATAGCTGTGCACCACCTAGTTTGAGGGGAACGAGTTGTAGAAAAGTCAGGCTAGGATGTCTACCAGGAATAGTGACCTAGTCATTATGTCATAGTGTTTGGCTTATAATTTGTTCAGATTCTGTGTGCCCTTGGAAAATGATTTTATTTCAAGAGAAAACTCTCTTTTGAGCATGAAATTTTAGCTATGCTTCCTGAATTACCTTTACAACCTATTTCAGACATCCACAAGACTGCTTAACAGGAAAACTGGTACTGCAGTGCAGTGCATGGAGGGGAAGACCCTCAGCAGTTACAGAGCTCTGTTCTACAAAAGGAGAAGGGATATCCCGGAAGCACCTTTCCAAAGCTGTATGTTGGGCACTGAAAGAAGATTGAGAAAACACCACTTAAAAGCCCACTCTTACCTTTTCTGTGCTTCTCCAACAGGGATCTGAAGAAACCATCAGAGTAGTGTCAATGGACAAAGACTACCATGTGGAATGTTATCACTGTGAGGTGAGTGTCACGGAGGAGCTGGGCAGAGGCACTGGACAAGGATTGCTTATACCAAACATCCTCCTCTCAGTAGGTGCATGACTTGCAACCCAGGGTGCATTTGCTGACTCCTGCACGCCTGGACAGGTAGGGCTCTGCACTGTGGCTTCTGAAGGGAGTTGGAGGAATGAGTGCTAGCTGGGCTGCAAGTGGTGCTGCTATTTTCAGTAGTACCAAATAAGGTTTTTTTTGTTTTTTTTTTTTTCAGTATATTAATTTAAAAGGCTGAGTTTCATTGTGGTGGAATTTTTCTCTGTACTTGTAGATGGGGAGAGAACATAGAGGAAGTTCTGGGTCTTTTTTTCCTAATCTTTTTGGATACAGTTTGTGTGGCTGTGATATGAGGTGGTTTGAATACATTTGCTTATGCAGGAAAAGACCTTCATCCTGCACTGGAAAGCTCTTCCAGGGGATTTGTGTATGACTACATAAGAGAGGAGGGTATCAGTGACATTGTTTTTATGCAGAATATTTAAATATTTATTGGAGCAGATCAAGATCTGAGACTAGTGCTCTTGCTTCACAGGGAGGAGAGCTCAGTTGAGCGTTATCTGTGCAGCCCAGGAATGCAAGGAAGGAGACAAACTCTTTAATTTAAGATCAACCTTTCATGCAATCCAGCTCAAAAATGGTTTTACAGAGAGGTTTCCAATTGAGGGAGAAGGATAGCAAAATTCGGGGCATCCTAAAATGTATGTGAAACTACATCTGAGCCTATGCGCTTAGCCAGCTCCTTCCAACAGAGGTAGCTGATACTCAAGATAAATTGGCGTAGGACGTTTCAGCATGTGGAGAGCTGCATTTCCCTCCCTTCTTCCCTCAACTATTGCTTTGTGCAGGCTTCACTTAAGATGACAGCTCCCTCCCCTTCTTTCTCAGCCTATTGACATTATATTAGAATGTCCCAATGGGGGTTTACTTTCTGTTCTGTTTCATTATTCATTTCCCCATTCTCTTTCCAGTTTGAGGCAAATTAAGCTGCTTCCACATCTGCTGAGAACGGCAGAGAACATTTATGTACAGTAATCAGGGGGTTAGCCATGTGTTAGCAGGGGTAGGTTACTGCCTAATAGCCTCAAATTAGGCTCTCAGACTGTACACACCGGGTCACTGCTGTCTCCAGCTATGCCAGTTCAGTCAGTACCAGTATTCTGAGGTATGCACACAGACACTTTGCAAATGTCCAGTTACTATGAAATGTCATTTAAGTTGTCATCCACCATCTGTTCATCATGCAAAGTCAGTAGTCAAGCTTGGAAACTTTTCTACTTTTCTGTGTCGTGTCTTCCTGGTGTGACAGCTTAACAGCTGCAGTGAAACCTCAATAGATTCTCAATCTAAAACTGAAATCCACTGAAGAACTGGACTTTCTTGTTGCAGAACAAGGAATACAGTTTTAGAGAGTTTTTGTTTGATTTGCATCAACATTGAAAAGATGAAGAGGAGAGGGGAAAAAAAATGTTAGAATTGGGCTAGAATTGCTATAGATAGTCCTAGTAGTTTTTAGTGATGTCATTTTGTTTAATGCAGGATAGACAGGACCCGTCTACCATGAACTCTTGATGTTGCTGTCTTTTGTGGCATGAGAGGGAGCTTGCAGGGTTAATCAGTGTTGATATAAGATGACCTACCTGAATCACTCATAAAACTGGGATGTATATTTTTCTTTTAGGATTGTGGCTTGCAGCTCAATGATGAGGAAGGCCATCGTTGTTACCCATTAGAGGGCCACTTGCTCTGTCACAGCTGTCATATCAGGCGCCTTAATATTAAATTGCCATCGCATCCACCACCAAGCTATCCAATGCACGTCACAGAACTCTGAAAGACATTTCTATTGCCAGTAAGCCGTTTAAAAAAGAAGACAAATTTTAAAGTGACTTTCCTGTTCCTTTAAAGATGATATTCCAGTAATAACCATCTAAACCAGCTATTTATTTTTTAAATCAGAGGTAAGGGGTTCTTTCTAATCTTGTATATATGCGTTCTTTTATTTAGACATTTTCACTGAGGCACCGTCTACTTGAACAAATAATGCACCATTAAGTCGTAACTGTAAGTGGCAGCATTTTTAAAAACAGTGGTACAAAGGGCTGTTCTGCATTCCTTGCTCACATTTCTTCAGTGGAGGTTTTGGCTAAGTAAGGAGTACAGAATAAATTTCCAAAATTTAGCACCTTTATCACATTGCAGCAGGCATGGTAAGATAAATGCCAGCATTTTCACTAGTTTCCTTGAAATCTGGTCTTAGAGAATACAAGTCTCACATTTTAAAAAACGTACATCCCCAGAATTAGTGAATAGGAAGCAAACGAGTGTCTTTAGCAATGACAGCTTTCAGCATGGGTTAGATAATGGCATTCTGTGAAGACATATCTGGACAACTTTTCAACCTACATGGTTACACAGTGATCTAAAGACTAACTTTGTTAAAGAAAAATGTCAAGGGTCTGATAAAAAAAAAACGCATTACAGAAGAGTATATCCAAAAGAGCAGTACGTGCAGGGTTGTAACAATTGGAGGAAGGTACTGAGCTCTGTAATTGCTTGTTATGTACAAGTGTAGCTGTAGCTTCAAAATGCATTCATATGACCTTGATGATTTGGCACTTAGTAAACAATTCATCTTTAAATTTTTTTGGTTGTTTAATAGAGTTAGCAGCCCCTTTCTATGCAAAGGTAAACTTGTCTTTATACTACCTGTTTTATGCAGGCTACATTTGTTAGTTTGTCACCAACTGCTTTAAGATTGTATGTTGAGACGTTATTAAAATGGAGGGGCTGAGGTTTTTGTATTATCTTTTCAGCTTTGTGTTCTTTTCTAGATGTACTTTTCAACAGATTATGGTGGTTATCTTCATTGGAAAAACAAAACAGTTCAGCAGAAATAATAATTTAGAGTCAGACAATTGAAACATTGATATTTTATAACAAGTATTAGACGTACATAGAATGTACACACTCATGTTTTGCATAAGCTGTTACAGTAACCTCAGAGCTCTGGGGAAATGTATGTCTTCCATATAGGAAGTTCGATGAATCTTTTTTTATGGTTTTTCTACCATGTGTTGATGATTTACATGCAAATCACACATCTGTATGTTTAAGAAATTCCTTGCATTCTCATGAGAATTTATGCAGCCTTCCTGAATTTATATTTTAAATAAATCCATCATTGCTGTCTTTGTATCCAAAATTACAATAAAATAAAACTCTTCTGCTCCAGAGGAAGCGGAAATACCAGACCAGATTCTCGGCATGTGTAAATTGGGACACTTCAGTGCGAGTTCTCAACATGTCAAGAATCTGACCGGTCCGTTCAGAAATGATCACGTTAAATTCAGCATGCAGACTGATGAAATGACTTATTTGGTAACACCACTGCAGTTTAGTTTCTTATGCTCCACTGATTTTTTGAAAGCCATTTGTGGTGCTCTTGAAAAAAGTACGAAGGGCATCCAATGGACACTAATTCCTAAGTGGAATAATTAACTCCCTTAACAGAATTTTTTGACGGTCTGGAATTTCCTTGGGGAGGTGGGGAAGAACAAGGAAGCAGGAAAAATTCTTGTGAACTATTTTTTTTCTGTTAGTAAGGAACAAAAGCTATGTTGTCTGAACTTCTACCAAACTTCCTCTGCCATAGATAAACCTGCTCTATTGAATGCTCTTTGGCAAGTCAGATACTCCTTTAAAAAAAAATTTTGTAATTAATATACAAGTTAGTGTGAGAGCTGTGTTTTGTAGAAATTACTGTATAACTAGTGTCCTGTTTCTGCAGTGTGAGCTAGGAAGCCGCCTTTGCAGAAGGGTAGACATTGGCTGCATGCACACATGCCTTTACAAGCATTACCTCTGTGCCCATAGTCACCAAACCAGCCTCAAGAGGGAAGCAGAAGTACAGGCGTCTCTTGCCCAAACAGCAAATTCTGGAAAAAGAAAAAATTGTCTTCAGTTGGGTTATATAACTAGGTGAATTCCATTAAGGTTACTACAAACAATAGGAAATGGAAGATGGAGCTTCAGGATAAACTTTTACCCTGAGCTGCAATGTAATACTTTTCCATTTAAGGAAGCTGCTTTGGCCCACATCTATCTTTGAGGTATTTCTAATTGCTTGTCTTTACAATTACATACTAAAGAATTCAAATTAAGAAAACAATCATTAAAATACACAGAGAATGTTTGAGTCTGTTCCTGTGAGCAAGTCATCCCCTAGCAGTACATGCTGTACGCTGATGCAAAACCTTAAAAACCACTGTGGCCAGAGGTGGAGGTGACTCTGGCATTTAGCCTGGCCTTCCGCCAGCACCTTCCTCAGCACTTCCACCTCCAGTCAGCAGCAAGGTTAAGTTTCCAGCTCATCATTACTTTTCAAGAGTCAGCATATTATCTACCGTGTACGTGTTACCTTTTCCTCTTTTTTTTTTTTTTTTAAATGATCATACTTTAGAACAGAATAATATTTAATTTCACATGTTAATTTGTCTTGCTTGTAGTTCTGCTCAGTTCCAATGTGTTAAGTATCCTCACAGTGCTATGTTGAAAGTTACAGTTTCACTATAGAGTAAGAAATTTGTTTAAAACCAGAAAGCAGCAGTTGTTCCAGCATTTCCTACAGACAGGTGCATTTTGGTTTTGGATAATAAAGTTTGCTTTTCCAGCATTTAATATAAAAGTGGCAGTTGAGTGAGATTTGCCAGTTTTCAGTCAAAGAACACAGGAAAAAAATAAAAGCTAATCTGAAATAATGATGCATGCTGTAGTGCTAGCAACAGCTTCTGCACATTTTACCTCCTGTCTGGGGAATTATGTAAGTGAGAAAACTTCATATAAGTATTTTCTTAATGAGTATATGCTTAAATTAAATCAGTTCAACACAGTTGTAAACTTTCTGGAGCTCATTTTATAATGTGGCTGTTCATCAGCGGCCTTTTTATGTTCTGTACTGTCAGAATATTTCCATAAAGTTAAAACAACACCAACTTCTTCTCATTTGCATCAGGAATACACCTTACCTCTTTGGTAGGGTAGTCTTACCAAGTCCCTGCAGCACAGAGCTGTTCTGGGTGATTCAGAGTCCCTCATGCGCTGGAGGAAGTGTTCCAAAGAAAGGACCAAAATAATAACTGAAAAACAAAACAAAAGAATGCACTCAGATAATTGAGCTTTCAGAAGGAGTTTGTTTGGGTTTCTTTCTTTTCACTTGTGTGCACGTGTGTGTGTATGTATATTTTGTAAGGTGGAGCTTCAAAAGGAAAACATGGTTAGAGGAGCTCTTTAAGACCAGAAATTCCAGAGTAGTTAAGTAAACCAAAGCTCTAAAGGAGACAAAAGCTGCTTTCTTGTGTTTCAAGGAAAGTTTAAAAGTTTGTCATTCATCCTGTAACTAATGCCGTAACTAGAGTGTATAATTTGACTTAAATTAAGTTTTCATTTGAGAAATATTTTCATTTTCTTTAAAAGAATATAGTTTTCTTCCAAGAACTTGGACCAACATTGATTTTTATTTTGTAGGAAATATATAAATTCCCTGTTTGTATATCATGTAACTAGTTTACATGCTGAAAATATACAGTAGTTTAACTATTTTTGTATATATCCTTGTAAAACTTTTGAATGTGCTTCTGTCTCTTAGTCTTTAGAATTACTTGTGGTTTTGTGTTTCAGTGTTTGATTCCCTTGATTGTTGAAGAAAAATAATTGGGAAATGTAGATTTATTTATCTAAAGAAGAAGCTACTTGCTATCACCCTAAGTTATTTAATATTAAAGTCAGACGTTTCATTTAATCTTAGACGCTATAATCTGCTTTTTTCAATAAAGACATTTTCTAGTTATCTTTGATATTGCAGCTCATTGCATAAGTAATATATGTTTCTTAATCTAGGTGGGCTCTAACACCATTTTCAGGAGACCTTTGTACTGCCTAAAGAAATGCCTAACTGATATTAATTTATAGCAGCTGCATGCATGAAGGATTTTGGTCCTCCAGTGCAAGTGTTACTAATTAAGGTCTAAAACATGCCCACAGCTAATATTTTGCAGCTGCACTTAGAAAAGAATTTAGCCACTCTGGCAATTTTTAATTAAGCTTTAACCAGTCTGGAAAGCTCACATGCAGGCCAGTCAGTATGAAGGAACACTTCGTTTTCAAGACTTCCATGAAATCTCAGAGTATTCCAGAGCATCCTGGGCAGTGAACTTGCGTAGGTCTTAAGTGCTAAGACCCTGGTTTTGGGAAGTTTCTCAAATTTTTACAAAGTCATAGTGACAAAGAATCCATGCCAAAGCTCTGATAGGATCAGAAAGATGCTTTTTTTTTTTTTGCATATATGTACGCTTTTTACCTTTCTGAAGGTCTGCCTCCAGCTTCACAGCACAGATGGGCATGTTTACCACGCACAGCAGTCCTACAAGAGCAGCTACATCTGTCGGGCAAAAGATCTGTCAGCACTGGTTTCTCTTGTCAACTGTGGCCAAGAGTGGATGCCTGGGGAAGAGTTGAAGAATAAGGTTTTTTCCCTAGTTTCTGTATACTTACATTCAATGAGTTTCTTTTAAATTTACCTTGTCATGGTCCCATCCCTGTGGATGCTCTTTCCCCCAGCGACTTGCATCAAGTGTTCACAAGTGGCTACTTCAAATGTGATGCCACTCTGTCCACCAGGGATGCCTGCTGCAGCTCAGCCACGCTGGCTTTTGCCAAGTACAAATGACTTCAAATTCAGAAATGAAACTTATTGGTGGGTTTCATACAACAGCTACTATTTTGGTAAATTTTTCTTCCACATAGTTGAAAGAGTTACAAACAATTGTTTTAGAGACACAGTCTACCCTTCTGTGCTTTGAAATAGATGTACTGCACGTCTCTAAGGACTTAGAAAATATATGCTATTTTCTCACAATTCTTAAAAAATCATTCAAAATGAGCAACTCGCCTTCTTTGAAGAAATAAAAAATATAAAGACCGTCTAACTCATAAAGCATTTTAACAGCACATCATCACGAGTGTCACAAATGTAGTCAATAAAATCTAGGACATATTCATAATGCAGCAAATATTTATGCCAACCCCTAACTAGCCTGGTTGAAAAGAACAGAACATTTAAAAAATAGTTACTGCCCCTTGTGGGCCTCCTTGCAGGAAACACATGCTGGAAAATGAACATACATTCACTGCAGAGAGAGCATGAGTCAGGACCTGGTTCCCAGAGGGGAGCACCACAGAACTCTGCAGTTCCCTGGCATCTAAGCCACAGGGCAGTGTACCACTGGAAACTCCTACATGATGCATGGCTGCTAATCTGCTGACATGCAGAATATTCAAGAGTGCTTTGCTAGCCCTGCTTTTTGCCTTACCAGCCATTCCCAGGTCTGCAACCTTTAATTTGCAGCTGTAGAGGTAAACAAGGATTTGCCAGGTCTCCCAAGACTGAACCAAGGACACTGGCTACTGATGGGAACCACTAGGACTGTGTGAACTAGACCGGTGTCTGCCTTCAGCTCACATCACTGTTACTCAATTTTAGTCATCCTAATTCACAGGCTGAGAAATAAGTGAGAACTCAAAATAAGTGAGGTTAGACAAGACGTCAGGAAGTCATCTGATGTGACACTTGCACTCCTCCCAGAAGGCCCAAAAGAAAGACTAACCATATATGTGTGTAACACCTTAAATATTCCCTTGGGTGTGTAATTGAGGAAGCTGGATTTGCAGGCTCGTTCCTACCTCTACTACGTTTTCTGATCGGCCCAGTCTGACAGGTATTAACAGAGTCAGCTGCTCAGCATTCACATTTGCTGTTACAGGTTTCTTTCCAAAACACCAGCTGGCTGGATCACTTTTAACTTCACACCAGCTAAGAGGAGCAAAAGGATGGCAGAAGTTAGCAAATGAAGAATGACAACGAATCAGGGCTCTGCTGAAGGTGATAAAAGCCAGCTTTGGGTCTAAGAAGCCCCTCAGTTTGCACACATTTTAGACTAGTAAGGCTTCTTTCAAAAGCAGTATCCCTGAAGGTGGTGAGTTTTTTGTTGTTTTTTTTTTTTTTTTTCCTAAAACATTCCAATTTCAATCACTGATTTATTTACATTAAACTTTGGAAGATGGCAGCAGACCCCTCTGCTTGTGAAATTCATTTAAAAGCAAAATACAGGATTCGGCAATTACAGCCCCTCTGCCATCTGAAAGTTTGGACCTCATCACTCTGAACACTGGAGCAATCTGCAGACTTCTTCCTACTTGTTGCCCGCCCAACTTGCAGCTTTCAAAGGTACAGAATTTGGCTTAATTTGCCAGACTGTGATCCTGCTTGTGATCCAACTCCTGCCTGGAGTCACATATAGATAAGAAACTTTAAAGGAGGAAATAATATTAAGCAAGGATCTGGAAAAAAGCAGCAAGAGCTGCTGGATGTTGAGCTGGACACATCATCATTAGTTTTTTCTGTGTCTAAGCTAGATGCGGAAGCGTCACCCATTAAGCAGTGACTTCTTGCTTTCTGGAAGAATTTGCAGGCTCTCCCTCAGTGACCACCTCTGGGATCATCATCACCACAGAACTGAATTACATATTTTTAAAGCTATGAAGTTAACCGCAATTTTTTGGCAAAATTCCAGAAGAGTACAATTATTTTCCTCCTATTAACCATTCATATAAGATTCTACCATAGTGTTCAGTGCATAGTTCTCACCTTCACATAACACTGAGATAGCAAAAATAAATTTTAAATTGCCATAGTGTTTGTTAAAAGCACGTACAAACCAGCATATTCTGCTGTACCTGCATTTTTCCTGTGCTGTCGTTTTTGTCCCATTAGAAGAAAATACTCAGCATTAGCTAGCATAAATCACAGTACTCACATACACAGTGTGGGAGAAGAACAAGCTGAAAACTGTGTAAAAGCTAAGAAACCATGCAGAAAGCTGGCTTGCCAGAAGTGTTAAAGTATCTATTTAGCAATACATTTAAGATCAAATTCTCAAAGATTTCTGTCACAGATGAAAAAAATCCACAAAAGCCCTTATCTGTATGTACATGTCTGGGAAGTCAAAGAATGAGTACTGCATTGGTTAGTTATGGTCATTCAAATAAATGGGCTGTCTAAAAAAAGCAACCTTTCCTTTAAAAATAAATGTTAAACTATCAGTTGGCTTTAACTGATAATTACCGGCTGCTCTGGCGAGGCAAATGAAAGTCAGGGGCACCCCTTGGTGCTTTCAGGCACAGCAAGGAAACACCATGGCATAAACTGTTCCCAGCTAATGAAAATAAATGTTGCTCTGATAAAACCAAGGAAGCTGTGCTCATTCATGCTAAATGAGTGTCCCTCATCCTATGTAAGATAAAGCATTAAGGGTAGGAAAGAGAATTACTGCATTCATCTGTGTCCTTTACCATCTACATCCTGCAGCTGAATCTTCACTGAAATACAGTTGAAATGAACTTTGTTCTTTGAAGGTCAGTTATTGCATGGCTGTGGTCTCACCTTAGTCCCTTGTCTGTAAAGTCTGCACGCTGCATATAAGAATGGATGCAGCAAAGGATGAGAAAACAAAAACTGTGTGCATGGCAGGGTGCAGCAACAGGCAGAGAGCTGCAGGAGTTGCCCGCGATACCTGCAAACCATGCAGTTAACTGCGCTTACCTCTAGCAGCCATCACAGATCCTAGAAGAAGATTTCCACAGAGTTTTCTTAATAGAATGAGGTAAAACGGGGCACTTGTCTCCTGCAGCAAGAAGTGCACACCATCTTCCAAGATGATGGCAGTGGCAGCACTCCTCCACTCCTGGCTATGCCAGGGAGTTCACCTGAGACTTGTTCCATTTTTTTCTCCACTTCTTCCTACATCGGAAAAAGACAGGGGGGAGAGAAATAAATGAATATAAAGTTTTCTACACCATTTATATCTCCTTTCATCTCCATTCCTTACTGGGACATTTGCTGTCAAGGGAGAAGAGGAAGGCTTTGCCCAGCTGGGCACAGGGCTGTGGCATCTTGGCACAGGATGCTTGCCAGTGGCCACTCTCTAACATTAATTCTTTTTATCAAAGTGACTAGTCTCCATCCAACAAACATTATGGTAACTTTAGACACATCCTATTGTCCCTAGCAATGTCTTACTATTTAGAATAGATCCCCTGCTGTCTAGATTCACAAACTATAAAAGCTATACCTACACCTCATTTGGCCCTTTGTTCTTCTTTCGCCTCACTGTACCACACTTAATGGTAAAAGCGACAGATGTTCAGCTGTAGTTGATTATTAATATAATTTTATTTTCTATTTAAAAGAAAAAAAAAACATTTGTAACCTTTTCATTTTTAAATAACATATTTTCCCAGCAACCAGCTGGTAGCTTCTCTCTAACCCACGGCACATTTTCCAAGCTCTGAATCAAAAACATATTCCAAAAAAAGCGAGGAAAAAAAAAAAAAAAAACTATTTAAAAAATGAATAAGCTTACTGCCAGGCAACTGGCCAATTACTTTCCAGAAGTACCATCAGAATGAGGATAAAACAACAAAAAGGTCTATATGGAAAAGCTCATGAACAGCACTGAAACAGAGCAGTTGTTCTTAAAGAATGCAACATTGCATCCTCCAAACTGAATCAGAAAAGAAGGAAGCTCAAGGAAAACAAAGTTTCCTTAAATTTTTCGTTTTATACTGTAATACAGAGCAGAAAATCTGCTAAATCAATGGCTCTGGCAGTTGCCAGACAATGCTTTGATGAAGCATGCTGGATGACACAGAGAGTGTTACAGAATATTTTAAATGTATCCCAAAAATCACTCTTTGGAGACAGGTGATAACTCCGACACATAGGTACATAACGCATTTCCTTGTGCTTTGCTGGCTGGCAGTGTACGTTTTTCTTACTCCCTTTACAGCTGAAATGTACTGAATATCCCATTCTGCCATTGCAAAAGTGCTCCCGGTGCAAGCTGCAGATACGCACCCAAGGACAGGCAGCGGAGAAGGCAGGAGCGGGACATGCGAGCAGAACACTGGCTGCAGCCAGGCTACAGCAAAACACGGGGACGAATGTTCTGCGCTGCTTTTGGTGACAGCGTTTCCAGAGACACCACCACGCTGCCTGCTACAACAAATCAGCCTCAGGAGCACAGCAAGAAGCATCCTTCCTGGGGTTTGTTTCTCAAGTCAAAACAAAGTTGCAGCCTGTTGAGCTGAAATCTGAGACAGCCAGAAGCGAGGAGAGCCAGAGGTGACCTGGCCAGTGGCTCAGTGTGAGGAGCAGATGGCCGCCACTCCGCTTCCTGCGTGGTGCCAAGTGCACCAACTTTGAAGGACATGGGAATGGCACCAGAGTATGTTTTTCCGATGGAAATATCAAAGTTATTTCAGACAAAGACACCCCTAAGGAACATACTCAGAGCCTCCTTCTGCAAGCAGCATGGCCAGCTACCCAGCCACCACAGAAAACAGGAGAGCAGCATAGCCCCTCTCCTCCTATTCTAACACGGCTGATTAGAGCTGTAGGCTGGCACAAAGCCTTATCAGATCCCCCACATTGCGTGGGGCAGCACTTCTGCCACGTTTCTCACCTCGTACATTCTGAAGGAGATCAGTAATTAATACCTCAGAGGAAGTGAGTGAGCAGTGAACTCCAATAAACTCCACTGCAGGTTTAGTTGTGCGACTATCTCCTTTATTTTTATTTTATTAGAAGTAGAAAAATTAATTTGTTTGGGTTTTTAGAGCTAATCCAAACACATTTTAGTTGTCTTTTGAGATGGCACTTCCTGCCCTGTCCCTACTTGACAACAGATTTTTCAGTCATTAAGAATGTTCTGCACGCACAGAAATATCTCGGGTTATTTTTCCCATAATCAAAAGAAAACAAATCCCAGAGCAGCCCTGGCAGGCCGCTTCCGGCCAGCACTGCTGTGCCCCCAGAGACCCATCACGCTGCTGCTGACTTCAGAGGGCAAACAAGAACGTTTGCTTTCAGTTTAAAATTAGACACTAAAACTAACTGACTTTTTTTTCCAGCCCAGAACCAAACTCTTGCCCAAATACTTTTCCACTAAACATATTCCAGGACAGTAATTTTAATGTATGAGTGGCTTGGATCGTAGTAAGGCAGTGTTTATGTTCCTTCCACGCTCCCCTCCAGCTGTCAGTACACCTCGATATATTCCTGGTCAACACACCTCTCAGCAGTCACTTTGAAGCAGTTGTGATACAGCTCAACCCTCACTGTCAGCCACCAGGATGCCCTCTGCTACTGCCTGCTTGCTTTCACATGCTTTGTCTTACAAGGCCTTCTCTCATTATAAAGAATTGACATTTAGAAGAAACGACAATATTATCTACTTCATTATCTTCCTATAAATCCCACCCTAAGACCCTCATCTGCTGTGATGTCTAAACAAGCTTTGCCAATTAGACTTACTAATGTTCTACGGCTACCATCCTGTACCTTCCATCTTAAACTAGGACAGTCAACATCTGAAGGCAAAAAGCTATTTATTTCTATTATTATTATTACAAGGAAGACATTCCTGCCTTAAACTACATGTTTATGAGTAAAAGCCACCAAACTTTCAGCACTGCCAAAATCTCCTTGGCCTGATGTAAAGGCAGTTCTGCTATAGGAAGCATTTGTCTACTGATGTCTGACACTGAAAGCCATCCTAGCAAAAATCTATCAGAGCTATCCTTACCAGTAGTGCACCCACAGCAGATCCGCATTGCTAAGTGTAAGGAATTTCACAAGCAGTTCACAGTAGTGTACCCAACTAGTCTTTTGCTTCCCCTGTCAAACAGAATAATATGGGTGAGAAAAGTGCTGACCACTCTCCGGAAGTACTGTTAAAAGCCTCTGAAATGCTTTGCATTCTTGTGATGGGGGCTTTAGCAAGAGATCACCGTTGGCACTCCCAGCCTTGGGTCTACATGGTCAGGTGAGTTACTGCAACATCTCCTTTTCATGTCTGATCAAGCGTCCAAAACTCTAGTTCAAGTACTCTTGCACATTACCCTTATGTCCTGAGGATCCTCATTCAAGAGCTTTCAACAAAAGCAAGCATGAAACAAGACTGTAAAGCAACATAGTTCAAGCATTTAAGCAGTCATAAAAAAACATCTGGGGCGTAAACTAAGCCTCTGCTACCCACCTACAGTACCCAGCACAGCAGAGATCTGGTATGACGACTATGCCCTCTGAAAACTTGGTCCATCAGCAAGTCCTTCAGCAAAGCTTACAGCAGCTCTTCAGAGTCACCAGAAGTCAGAGACCTACCAGAATTAGTTGGTGCAAAGGCAGTGGGGAGCACAAAAGGGCCTCCAAGCAGCATGAGCACCTGGAAGCCAGTGATTAGCTTATAAAAAGAAAAGACCCTTATTCTTAGATTTTCTAGCATTAAAACTAAAAACTAAAAAATAAAAATTTATTGAGGGAGAGAAAATGCAAAAGTTTTTTCTTTTTGTCCATACCTTAACTTTTTAAACGTTTCTGTACAGGATACAGAGCAGAACTCCACAGAGCCACCTAGTGCTGGAGAAAGATCACTTGTCAACTCCTGGGACGTCTTCTGCAGTCCCATAAATATTTGGGACTAAATGTCTGGCAAGGAGGAACCAAAGCCAATTCTGCAGAAGTCAAGACCTTGCAATTCCAGTTATGTGCAGCAGCAAGTCTGAGAACAGAATAGCCGATGAAGTGTGCATACAGGAAATGCATTTTTATCCTAATAAACCAAGGGTAAGAAGGACATCCTGCAAAAGACATAGCAAGTGACCAGGGATTCTCAAGTAATTATCAGTGGGACTTCTCCTCTAAGCCACCAGCCTAAGCTGAGCAGCGAGTAAATCTGATTATTTGTAAGGGTACCTGAGCTGCTTCCCATGTCCTACAGGCTTATGCTCTCCAGCTATTTTGCTTTATTCTCTTCCTAACAGGGAACCTCTTGGATTTGCTTCTTACTTCTTGGAGATTCCTTGCCATCACAGGGCCAAGACTTTCTAACCTCAAATTCAATCACGGCTATGAAAGAATCAGCATGGTGTGCTCCCTCCAAATCACTTGCTCCTTAGCTCACGCTGCCTCCTCCCGTGTGTTGGCAGAGACAATCAAGAACCCATGCAGAGACTATCAAGAAGCCATGCAGTGGACCAGATCAGGGAATCAAACAACTGATCTGTATCAGAACTAATTCAGCAAAGAAAATTAATGAATAAATAAATAAATAAAAAGAATAAAAACAGTTGGCACCCAGCTAGATCAATTACCTGATCCTGTTTACCACAGAAGTGATGCACTGATGCTTGTGTGAGAAGAAAACCAGGAGTAACACAGGGTGAGATGGTGGCCTGATATGTTCAGCAAATGACAGCTAAGACATGACTTCTGCTCTGGACAGAAACATCCAACAGGAGAATCTGGAATAAGCCCTGCAGTTCTTCCACCAGGGCACTGCTCTAGTTAAAAACAGGTTAGTTAACACCTCTCTTTAAAGCTATTATTTCTCTGCAGATTTCAGATTTGTTGTCTGTGAGATTGCAGATACCCATGCTCCAGAAGCGTGCAGTTTGGATGTCAGACTGGAATATGCAACTTATCATTCCCCCTTCCCCCTCTTAGAATTTGAGAAGATTTTGCTATGGAACTAGCTAGCTGGGCCTTTGAGAGATTTTGTTTCTTGTTCTCTGGTTTATAAGGGAAACTTGAAACAAATCAAAATCATTCTGGCCTCGTACTAAAGGTCAGTGTTGTGGGGAAAGATGACTTGTTTGGAATTCAGTCAGGAAGTTTAATACAAATAATCCAGCTTGAAGTTCTGTGAGAACAAGTCCCAGCCAAAAAAAAAAAAAAAAAAAAAAAGTGCTGATAGAACTGACTGAAGTACTAAATAACTTCTTTCCAAACTTCCCAACTGTTTTTTTCCACTGATAAACCTGGAAGCTTTCAAAGCTGCCATGTGAACAACTATTTAGTTGAGGTGTGAGATACTATTTGTACCTTCTCAGATAAAACTAGGCCTTATCAGCAGACTTAAACAGGAATGAGCAAGGGAAGGAATAAAAGGTGTGAGTTGCCATGCAGATGGACCACACTGCACAGCGTCTCCATTATCTGTTATAGAACATTACGCTGCAATAATCTTTTTCCAGCCAAGTACTCATGCCATAGAAAAGAGAGAGCAGCTGAAACAATCCAACTATTTATTTGCAAATACATTACTAATTATTTGTTATTAAATAAATATTGTACAGGTGGCTTCTGTATTTACAAAGGAATATTTGCCTCTCTGAGACTCCATCCCAAATTACATTTGGAAGTGTTCATAACTCAGAAAAGCTTTCTAGTGGCATTTTCTCAACATGAGTAGTATTAAGAAACAGATATTGGAATGAGTAAAAAGGAGTAGATGCTCCACCTTCATGACACTGTCAGCCTTGAAAGGAAACCTTCAGAAAGAATTGAAATCATTTCTCTTTTTAAGAGTGTGTGCCTAAATAGAAAAGCACATGTATTTTTTAATAAAGCCCACGAGGACATAGCTGGCCAAGAGATTCCTCCCAAAACACTGGAAATGAGAACGATGTGAATTCACAGTTCCTCACGAATTTATACCTGCGTAGTTGCTCTGACAACAGCCAGTGGGGCTATAAAAGAATCTGCAATCAAAGATTTAAACCCAGAGTTAACCAGCCTCGTTTCTTTTTTTCTGGCTGACCAAAGAGCTGCCACTAGCAAACACCAGGTCTTTCAAGCCTTTCTTGTTGCTACACAGCATTATTCATTTCTAACAACAAGCAGCTACTTACATCAAACAAATTGTACCTGGAACTAGGAAAGCATCAAGACCAAAACACCTTGTGATATTCCCATAGCAATCAAATAATATGGCAAGTTCAGAATGCCATGGTCTGTAGTAAGAAAAGACCACATATCAATCTAAAAGCATATGGCTTTTTGGTGTGTTTCCAGAGCTGCTGAGCTAGAATGATAATTATTTCACTCTGAAAATCTGCAAGTAAGCATTACATTCAGTTTCTGTATCTGAATCTGACAGGGAGCCTGCCAAATACTAAAAAAAAAAAAAAAAAAAAAAAAAAAAA
>JAOWBP010004096.1:1599264-1614476 GCA_028571105.1 Tragopan temminckii | reverse complement strand
CACCAGCCTTGCTTGTACCCACCTAATTTATTTCCGAGGTTTGGGTAAGACAAAGAAGAGAAAACATCCTAACTCCTGAGACTGAAGCCAAGACTTGGACTCTGCAGGCAGAACTTCCTTTGAAATTTCTGGGCATTTTGCTTGGGTGAAGACTGGCAGAATTGGGAAGTCCAGTGGTACATTATTGTAGGGTCAGAGAAGGGGTGAGTCACAAGGTCTGGGGGGAAGTAGAGTTTCTTTTGGTTTTCTGACAAAGTACCCCATGAATAATGAGTATTTTGGCTTAGAGCTTTTTCATTTCCAAATAGGTCAGTCCCCACACAGTGTGCCGTGAAGGGAATTTCTCACCCTGCTCTGCAAGTGGGAAAATGAGCTGAAGAGCTGCTGAAGCTGCTCTGCCTGAGTCAAGGCGGAATAGGGAACTTGCAGACCCAATTGCCCTAGTCACCTGAGTGCTGTGTCATGCCTGGGGACTCTCAGTATGGGGCTGAATCCCTCTTCTATCAGTGGTAGTGGTGAAAAGGGAGGCTCTGGGCTGCTGCTGAGGCGCCCCGCTGTGCTCTGAAAACTGTGTCTGAAGCCACCGGTCAGGCTAACAACTGATACAAGTTATGGGTTTTTCCTTTTTCCCTGGAAGTGTTTCTTTTTCTGACTCTTCCAGCCTGTGCACTTGGGCAAGGATGATATGCATCAGCTAGCTGGTCCTGGTAGTCACAGTTCCTTTCTGCTCTCTTTTGGATGGGTGTTGATGATACCTTCATTCCCTTAACTTGCAAATACAAGGCTTGTACAGGCCAAGGACTATGGGTTCTGCGAGCAGGTAGCTGCTCCAGTCCCTCAAGGTTGCCATTATTTTTGCTGTGATATTTAAAGCTAAGGAAGAATAGGCAGGCAGCAGTAAGGAATGGCTTTTTAGAGGGTGAGTCACTCTGGGAGTGCCCACTGCACCAGGGCAACTCACCAGCATGTGCATATGGAGACTTCATATTTAAAATGCAAGGGAAGGCTTTGATTCAAAGGAGAGGAAGCTGCTGAGAACTTTGGCAAGTATGCAGCAGTGATAGCTTAAAGTTTTGAGGAAGCTGTTGTTTCACCTTTACTTATGAAGCTTATGCCTGTGCATTTGCCCCATCCTGCATTTTCTAGGCTTTTGCCATAGCAAAGCATTGTTTGCTCATCCGGAGCTGCTAGCAAGCATGGCTTAGCTGAAAGTAGCTGAAATCACTTTGTGTTCATTTTGAACCATTTTCAGTCTGCATGTAGAGCCTAACTATGGAGGGACATGTTAGACCATAAGCTGTATTTTGCTATATTCATCTTAAACTAGATTAGGACTGTGTGCAGCCAAGCTGCAGTGAAATCAGTGAGAATCTTTAATTTGAGAAGCATAAGCAGCAGCTAGGACTAGGATATGCTACTTTTGCAGAGTTAGTTCTCCTCATATCACCTCCTTCTTTAGTATTGCTGTTCTGAACAAAGTCGTAACCAGCCAAAAACTATCTCTAGTAAGCCTGCAAACAATTTGTTAATCAAATTTTTGTAATATGCTTGATGCTTATTCCAAACTTGAAGTTGATTTAACAGAGTAAGGGCTGTCTTGGGGGTTGAAGTTAGAGTTAAGAGTGGCTCCACAGTCAAGTGTGACTGTTTCATAACAAATAGTTCCATGTTTGTTTTCATCCTGCAGCTCAGGGCCCGTGCACTGACTCTTCAGCGTAGGGGAGAAAAAAAGGTGGGATAAGGCTGTTGTGTTCTTTACAGGCTGGAGTGTAGAATTGAACAGAGAGCAGTCCACATGATGATCTTAAATTGGCATTGAGTGTTTCAAACAGCGTGATGGTAGTTGTGATTTTTTGTTTCCTCCAGGGGCCCCTGGGTCAGGTCATCTGAGAAATAATAGTAAATAGTTCTCTGGGCAGTACTGTACAGGAAAAGGTGCTGAAGAAATCATTGGCTGAGGTGCATCCAGTATTTCAGGCTTGAGATAAAGGTTCTTTGCCTGTCAATAGGTGTTTGATCTGTTTCAGAGGGTAGCGGATTGCAATATCTGCCAGGATTTAAACCTAGTATTGTAGAGGAACATACTTTTTTTTTTTTTTCCCTTAATAAGTTGCTTATCCTAACTCATGTGGCATCCCATACCTTTGCAACTTGTCAGTTGGTGCAAAGAAACAGGGGAAAAGATATATGTTCAGCCTGTATTCATTCTGCCAGAGACTTACACGAGCCGTTGACACCACTGCAAGACACAAGCTGGGGCTCCCATTAGATGAAAAGCAATTGGGAGTAACTTTTTGTGCTGTTTGCTTCATTTTTCTTGTTTTGCTTGAGGTGACATCTCTCTCTTCTGGGCTGTTGTGGGAGACAACTAGAGGAGATGTTTTGTGACTGGTACTGGGTTGAGCAGAATCCACTTAATGGAGGCTAAACAATGATTCCTTCTGTAAAGTGGACAAATAGCTTGTCTCCCAAAAGGATAAAATCCTTCATCTTGCAAAAGTACCAGTTGGAGAAGCAGAGATTGTGTAGACACTAGCTTGGTAATGACTGTGCTGTGCTCTGCCCTTACAGAAAGGGCACAGTAGGGAGATTCTTCATTAAGTAAAAGCTACCCTTATTTCCATGGTTGTAATTACAGAAGAGGCTGGATTCATATGGAAACAAAGGCTCCATTAATTAATTAATAAAATAAAAAATAAAACTCAAATACACTAATTATTTTTGCTAGTTTTCAGAAGAATTTTTGTGGATTTTTTTTTTAGAGAGAACATTTACAAATGTCTTTCTTAGTGGATACAGTAAAAGGAAAGATTCCAGAAAGACTTCTCTGAAATTAAGGAAATAGTTGCACTCAGCAAGTAAGAATTAAAATCCCAACTGTGTGATTTACACACTGATCATGAATGTTTTGATTAAAGGTCAGACTCATAAATGATTTATGCTTGTTTGGAAGCCTGGAGAGAAACCACCAGGGATGAGATCTCTAAGTAGAAGCTGGATATAGAAATATCCTTGTAGCTCTTACATTGCCCATTTCATTTTGTTGTTGTGAATTTAGCATTAGGAGAAGTTTTACTAGAAGATTAATGTCCTGCCCCTTGTAGCACGTACAGCAGAGGAAGGCATTTCTGTAGGCTGTCCTGACTTAGCATATCACTGGAAGGAGTTAAAAAGCAGGTAGGAAGAAGAGAAAAGGGTGTCCAGGAAAGCTAATTGATTTTTCAAGGATTTTTTCAGTCTTGGCCTTCTCCAAGCTCAAGAATGGTCCATTCTGTTATGTAGGAAGACTCTTGAAGAAGGAGTGGCAGGAGGATCACGTCTGATCAAGGAGCTCCTAACTAAGAAATGAGATGGAAATATGTAAGAGTGGGAAGCAGGGATAGGAGACCTGGAAGGAATGTAAAAAAAACACTATCTCGGTGTGCAGGGTTCAGGCTAGAAGAGTCAAAGCTCATCTGGTATTGAATCTGGTGAAAGATGTGATGGTCAGCAAGAAGGGCTTCTGCAGGTGGGTAAAGGCAGTGAAGGTTGGGGCAACAAAGGCAATGAAGGTTCTTCTTGTCTTATGGGGAGCAGCTGAGGAAACTGGGATTGTTTAGTCTGGAGAAGAGATGGCTCAGGAGGGACCTTATTTCTCTCTACAAATACCTGAAAGTGAATGTTGTGAGGTGAGGGGTCAGCCTCTTTTCCCAAGTAACTGGTGATGTGATGAGAAGTACAATGGCCTTAAATTGCACCAGAGAGGTTCAGGTTGGATGTTAGGAAATATTTCTTCTTGGAAAGAGTGTTGAGATACTGGAACAGACTGACGGGGGAAGTGGTGGAGTCACCGTTTCTGGAGATGTTCAGCAAAACAGTAGATGTGGCATTTAGGGGACGTGGTGATGATGAGTTAATGGTTGTAGCAGATGATCTTAATGATCTTTTTCAACCTTAATGATTCTGTGAACCAAAAGAAAGTGTAGGGAAAATGTGGGTCTACTGATTTTATAGTGGGATGGCCTTCTGTGATGAAAGGACTGGGTGGATAAGAGGAGAGCAGTAGATGTGTTGATGTAGACTTCAGAGTGTTTCATACTGTCATCTGTGACACCTTATGGGTAAACTGATGAAGTACAGACTAGGTAAGTAGACCATGAAATAGGCTAAAACTGGTTCAGCTTCTGGGCTCCAAGGGCTATGACCAGCACCATGAGGTTAAGCAGGAGGCCAGCCATTAGTGGTGCTCCTCAGCAATTTATCCTGTGCTAATACTGTTTCCAGTCTTTAGTGCCCTAGGTGATGGGTCCCTATCAAGTTTGCAGGTTGTACAAAACCAGAAGGAGTGGTTGATAGACTTGGTGGATGTGTTGCCATTCAGTGGGATCTTTACAGACTGAAAAAAGAGGAATTCCATAAAGTTCAGTATGGAGAAATGTGAAGTCCTGTATGAGGAGCAACAACCCTGTACATTAGCACAGGCTGGGGGCCCACTGATTGGAAAGCAGCTTTCTACAAAGGCCATCTGGGGTCCTACTGGACAATAAGTGACACATGAGCAAGCATGCTCCCTGGTGGCAAAGATGGCCAACAGCATCCTGAGCTGGTGTTCATTTCCTGCCGTGTTGGATCATGGGAATACTGAAGCTGAGTGCATGCCCTGCGCATCCACCTGGGGAGCCAGGTGCCCCCATACTCTGTCTACACAGTGTGTGTCCCTAGTGTCTAGGCAGTTCTCATGACAGCTGTGTCTAAATGGAAGATTCCAAATCCACTTGGTGTTCTCAGTCATAGGTGTCTGCTCTGGCTGTGGCTTGGTGCTATAGCAGTTTGGGAGCAAGTTGAGTCCACTCATGGTACAAAATGGTCTTGGCTGGGAGAGGCAGCAGCTCACAGCCACTGTCAAGTGGAAGGTTTGGCAGCTGGGATGTGAGCATGTTGGGGCAGTGCAGTCTCATCCCATCTTTTCAACAGTGGCTATGGTACCCAATTCTTAGGTGGACCTTTTAAAAATTTAAAAGGCTACAGATACATACCATGCTGCTCATAATCAGTTGTGAATTATCTTTTGTTGCTCTTGTCGCAATCCTGATCTGAACTACTGCTTTAGTAGTAGGGAAATACTTGGCACTGATGTTGAACATGGGGTTTCCACTGTGCTCTGTCATGATGAACAGACAGCTCAGTTGAGGTGGAAGGGGTTACCTCTCTTTATGGCTCCTCTGCATTTTGCTGAGTATTTTAATTAAAACCAGATAGAGGAAAATTTTTCACACAGTTTCCAATTTGTAGTGATTTCACCTGCTGTTGAAAATTGCATCAAGACGTAATGTTGAAGGGATGATGTAAGGAGGAATGAATGTTCCTTTTAGTTGCGATGAATAGAGGCTTCTCATATCAGTTAAGTGTTGACTTTATAATTATGAGAGGATAACACGTTTCTGTTATTTTTTAGCTGGTCCTCTAAGACATAAATTTGCTAACATTTCACCACTTTGTGTAACCTTTCAAAATGGAGAGGAGAAGCTTGCCTGATAAATTACATAAGATCACATTTGGTGATGTTTACTGTAACTAATGAAGTGGAAAATTGTTTTTCTTAACCCTCCAGGCTTTCTGTCCGTTTGCTCTTTCCCTGGTTTTGTAGATTTTGCATTTTCTTTTTACTAAATATATAGAGATTTTTAATAAATAATTGTTATTTCTATGCTTTAGCACTAGTAATCTTAAGTGCAGTTGAGCTGCAGCTCTTTTCTTATCTGGCTACTATTGCGGAAGCTTGATTCTCTCCTTCCTAGATGAGTGCTGCCTGGGCAGTGTTTTGCTGCAGCGTGGGCTGGGGGAGACAGAGGGAGAAAAGCGTCTTGCCTCTTTTTCACCACTTTTGACTTGATTCTGGCATCCCACTCCACAAAAAACAGAGTTCACGTTCCTAATTTCAGCTTAAAATGAGGATGCCTTACTGTTTGTGTGCTGATTTTGGGAACAGACATGGGTTGTGGTTGGATACTGTGGTGCGGAAGGCTGGTTGGCTGCTTCTGTTTTGTGAAGGTGATGCTTGTTATGCACCAGGTTGCCAGTGCTATGCACAGTGATCATTTTAATCTCCTTTTATATCCGCTTTCCTCTCATTTTGAATTGAGTGAGGAATTCAGGAACAAAGTGGGGGGAAGAGGGATGTTTCTAAGTGTGATGTTTGTGTGTTTCTGGATCATTCAGCAGTACTAAACTAGATACATGCCATGTGTCTGTTGACGTTTCTGTTGAACCAGCCAGACAGGCCATGTACCCCCAGAGCTTATGCCAGCTGCTGGAGAGCAGTCTGTTACCTGATCCAGAACAGACAATACCAGATCCAACAAAAAGTCAAAGCAGTCCAGACAGCTGATACCTGACATAGCAGAAGTCATGCCAGTATGAAGTTAACTATCAGTACTTAACACTGCATGGCGTGTTTTTATATGGTAGTAAGAGTTGCAAAGCTAGTTTAATTATACTGCTCTACCACTGCCTATCTCAGTGGAAGCGTCACTATTGAGGGAACTGAGATTTGCTCACCACTAAGTCTCAGTGATGCTGTTTGGCCATGGCTGCCTTGGAGAGCAAGCCACTGAAGATGGAAATAGAGCCTAAGTCCCCTCATGGTTATGCAGAACATAAGGTTGTCTTCTAGTGCAGCCACTGTGAACTGAAAACTGTCAAAAACAACCACTAATGTCTGCATTGGAAAGCAGCTGAACATGTGGCTGGCTAGGTCTGTAGAAGCCTCATCTTGTTTTGGAAGTTGGCAGTGTGTTGATTTTCTAATTTTTTTTTTCTGGTTGGATCCATAGGAAGGATATGAGCCTGCTTATGTAGCATTTAGTATTACTGTTTCCCAGGAGGACAGGGAGGTGAAGAAAGCAAAATTGGAATATCCTGTTTACATAACGCTAGTGTTATATTTTACCACCCATCCCGAGATTTTTCATATTTCTAGACTAGGACAGGCTTTTCAGGCTTTTCTTATGGTCTGAGAGTCTTCCTGTTCTACTGAAAGAAGAGTTTAATTGTTTGCACTAGCACGGAGCTCCTTCCTGTGCCTAACTGCTCAGAGAAAACTAGGTATTTTGGTGAAGCTAAGACAGGGAAAGTGGGGTTTGCCAGGGTAGTTATTTTAGAACTAAAATGTTTCATGAGCCGGAGGTGTGAGAGGCCTCCAGCAAATGACTTTCTGAAATTGCTGTCCCTGCAGGATCCCTTTACATGAAGGTATATTCCACTCCCCACTGCATTTCCAAAGCATTGTCTTGCTTTACTTGCAGTGACTAAATAAAAATAATCTCAGATATTTGAGGTCACAGAGGTTTTTAGGTAATTTCCAGCTTTAATTTAGTTATGTCTTTTTTAACTGTTGTATAGAGCCTACCTATGTGCTTGTTTTTTATGTAACCAAACTGTTTATACTTCTGGAAATGATAAAGAACCTCCACAACACATGCTAACGACTGTGGCACCATTGCAGGGTAGGTAGTAGGAGTTATGCACTGACATCAGCTTCAAATGCTTGGGCAGTGCTCGTGGAAGGAGTGGTTGAGTTTATAACCACACTTGTTATGTAATGTCATGCCTTTTCCAGAATGTCATGTTCGTTCTGGAAATAGACCATTATCTAAGAAAATAGAAGAATGTACCTGGAAACTGACGAGTGTCCCTGTTTAATCATAAGCCCATCTTAAATATGTTAGGGAAGGCAGCTGTAATATGACCTTTTTCTGCCATACATTAGTGATGACTCATACAAGCAATGTCAGAAGTGAAAAATCTCTCCAACTTGACCTGAATGCAGCTGATGTTTCCAGATCTGATGTGCTGTGTAGTTCAGGATATTTGCACTGCACTGCTGGTGCTTTAGTGTCACTGTTGTTACCTGGCTGTATGGATTCTTCAAAGCCGAAGTGTTAAAATTGGTCATCTTTTCCATGTTATCTCACAAGGCTCATACACCACCTTCCCAACAGGAAATTCACCCAGGGGAGCTTTGAATGTTCGTATTAGATCTTTCTGGACAGAAACCAGGGCTTTCAGGAGCCTGAGTTATTTCTGCTTGTAAGCATGACTTCTGTGCCTCTCTGTTGAGTTTACTTGGCCAGAGGCAGCCTCTGGGTGCAGTGGTGTGTCCTCTGCAACCAGTAGTTGTACAAACTCAGGGCTTGGTGGCGTCAGCCTGTTTTCACAGGCGTCAGCCTGATTGCTGCTGCCACTGTGCTAGAAATTGCTGCTCCTCAAATGTCTGAATTGTGCGTGATTCCAGGGAAAAAGAGCCAAGCTAAGGATTTTGAGCAGAAAGGCCTTGTTGACCTGGGCCTGTTGGGCTGAAATGCGATAGAGCATGCAGCCAGCTTTGCTGGCAGAACTAAAGGGATCGTAGTCCCTGGTCGGAGGGTGGGGGCAAACAGCTGGAGATGGCTGTGATGTGGCATCTGCATAGTCATTGTAAATGCAGTTGTGAGGATGCATGCCCACAGTGAGATTTTCTGATGTTCAGCAGTGGAGAGTGGGTAGGATGTGGATGGACATTTATTGACTTGTTTTTCCCTCCAGAAGTCATTAATTCTCACTGGTGCTCTGCTTTACTAACAGTTGTGCATTTCCTTCCTTTGATAATTTCAGCCATAACGAGTTGCTTTTAGGATCTTAGTCTTTTTTTTTTTTTCTTCCAACAAGTCAGTTTTTAAAGTTATTTGTAAGTCCTCTTGTGCTTCTGGCTGTGATTGTCAACTTAGTCATGAAGCCTGAGCAGTCAGCTGAGCTCTGAATCGCAAACAAAGCAACCCAAAGCAGCAAAGACGATAGAGTAGCCCACCAGAACTATTCGGTCTTCCAGTTCATTGCCTCAGCAGCAAAAGATCTTTCTATAAATGCCAAGAGAGAAGTATAAATCATCCTGGAACTGCCATGCACTAAATCAAGAAGCAGAGAAATGAATGAATATTTGTAAACCAAGTGTCAGTGTAACTGAAATATTGTGAAGAACAATAACCCTGTGATATGCCTTGTGCTGTTGTGAGGCTCTGGCAGAGTTAGATATCCACACAAAAGAAAGTTATGTAGAGGCACGCTGGCTGTAGTCAAGGCAGGATGAACTCTGTGCAGATAGTGTCAGTAATTTCATGGTTCAGAGCAGTAATTTCACATACTGTATGAAGCAATAAGTGTTTTCTGTTCTAGCTTCAGGCTTCCAGTGTGTGATTGAGTTTAAGAGTAACAAAAGCCTTCCAGTGTCCAGCAGCTGCTAATCAGAGCTGTTACTGGCTCCCACTTTACCCGCTCTGTGATGCTGACCTGGAGCTGCCTGAATTCACCAGCACAGATGTTTGCTGAGTTGATAGCTCCTAAATTACAGTAGGAGAAAGTGGTATCAGAGAGTCATTTCTACAGCCTTCTGTCTATTCAAACTCACACCTGTTGTCTCACAATACATTTGAAACTTTGGAAAGCTTCCAACAAAACAACCCATGTATCAACTAAGCGAGTCAGAATAGGCAGATGCCAAACCCTACTGACCTGCTTGTTGGCAGCACAGATTCCTTCAGGCCCATAAAGCTCCGCTCCAGTGTCCCGATCAGCAGTGCCATGCCTGGAACCGGTCCCAGTGACTCCTTTCCTGACTTTACCATCTTTCAGCAGCCTTGTCCAACGCAAGCCCATGACCTTGTTTAGCAATAGACAAAGTGGAGGTAGTTGGTTGTTTTTTTGTTTTTTTTTTTTTCAGGAGTTAATGTTTGAGCATAGAGCTTGCTTCTACAAAACTTTCAGTGAACGTGAGCTTCACTGCATGAATTCATGCCTAATTTCTGTTTTCTGAGTAAGTTCTAAGCGTGCATACCTCCTGCTCCAAACCTTGCTAAAGCTAATTGAGTGATAATGCCTCCTCCAGAATGCAGGCGCTGAGACAATGGAGATCTTTTCATGCTGACAGATGAGTAGCCCGAGTAGTAGTATATTGATGGTATTTTTAGCCTCTCCAGGAGGAGGAAAGCCAGGGTGGTGTGTCAGAAAAATTTAATAACGGTAAAATATCTTCAGGTCTTGCTTTGCTTAAGACATGATTTCTGTTAGGTGATGTCGTGCCTATCTTTCCCACAGTTTAACCTTACTGTTACTTCGTGTGGGGTGTGTGTGAACCAGAGCAGAGTCACAGGATTGGGCCAACCCCCCCCCCATCCCCCCCAGCCATGAGGAATCATGACTGTGTGGATGGGTTGTGGCTTGGGAGGGAGTTTAAAGTGTTTATTGGAGCATGTCTGCTTCTCTGAGTCTGTCATTTTTCATTTTAAAGTTGTGACGTCTTTCATCTTCCCAGTGGGAGCAGTGTAGGCAGCGTACCCAGCTGATCCCCTCGTTGTACCTATTGCAAAAACGCTACGGCCAACTCTCAGTGCAATTATGTTGCTGCTCAGAGCATCTAGAGTATATTTTTCTTATTTATAATGTGCACATATCAGATTTCATTTTATGTTGGGTACTGAAGTCTTGGAAAAATTGCCAGGTATCTGTCAGGTGACAAATTCAGTAAGAGCTACCAATGGTGACAAGGGCTGAGAGGGGTTTCCTCAACTCCTCCCTGGCTGCTGGGAAAAGGCTCTGCTCCTTTGTCCTTCATAGGTGCCTTGCTTTTTTCTACAGTCTCTTGCCGGGAGATGACGTGTACATCAGAACATCGGTCCTCCTGTGTTTGTTGGAAGGAGGGAAGCATTTTTCTCTCCTGAAGTCACAGCATCCGGAGCTGCTGCAGACCAGGATGTCAGTACAGTAGCAGCTGTCAGCTCAGGCAGGTACAGCTGCAGCACAGCCTGATTGGCTGTGCCTGAAGCAGCTTTGCTGCTTTCCTATTTACGCAGCTTCCAAGCAGAATACTTTTTAAAGGTGGTAACAACACCCTGTTTAAAAATTGCTTAGCTGTGAGGCTGCAGGCCTTTCACTGAAGGAATGCCTCCAGTGGTATGGGCTGTCTGTGGAGGTCTAGCATAGCCCATCTGCAGTCCTCGTGCTTTCACAGTTAGCTCCTTGTGCTGCACTTTACTTTCTCTGAGCTAAAGTTTTTTCCTCCTTTATAATTCTTGCTTCATGCCTGTAGGTTTTCATTCCCTGCACCTTGAGTATGCCAAAAGGGTGTGGAAAGCTTGTTACTGAGGTTTCTGGAGATGGTCGTTCTCTGCCAGAGAAGAGAAAATGAGATTTTGCAGTAACCCGAGGGTAAAATTCACTCAACCTCTCTTCCCAGCACTGCAATGTGAACAGAACTGCTGAGGCAGGGAGGGATTCATCTGTGCCATGTGTTAGTTGTTAATTTTAGCTTTGCCATAACTCTTGACGACAGGGCATGGTTGTTTCCTACTGTAGGCAGCATGTAGCAGTTATCCAGGAGATACAGTGTGACTGTAAGACAGTAAAGCTGCAGCTCATCCCTGAGCTGTGGAACGCTGTCAAGGAGTGCAATAGTCAGATTCTCATTCTGACTCATACAGCTGCTTCTTGCTGAAGTTGAGGCCATATGGTACCATTTTTCTTGTATTTGTGCTAAACCATTGACTTTAGGATAAGTGAGGATAGAATTAGGTGCAGGCTGATTTCCACATGCGCCTGAGGACAAGGGCTGGCCAAAAGGTCGTACATCTGCTGTTACACATACTGCATTTAATCTTTGACTACTGCCTTTTTTCTAATTCTGGGTAACTGGTGAAATCTGGATGAAGTACCAGTCTGCTGCTTGTACTTGCACGGTCAAAAAGACCCAGGCTTGGCAGGAGAGAGATCATCCCAGAACTGGATGTACGGGACTAAAACTGACCTTACTCCAACACGTAGACTATTGCAGGAGTGTTGCAGCAAGTTTCACTGCATAGCTTTAATGTCTTCTCTAGGTAGCTGCTAGTAGCTTTGTTACACTGTGTGCTTTGATTTCTTGGGTCTAAACCAAAAACAGGCTATGACAGAAAATGCATATCTAGGCTGATAACAGTTTTTCTGTTTTCTTGTGATGTTTGTACCATGCACGTGTTAGCCGGGGAGCATTGCTTTTCTGATAGCTCTGTTGCTGTGCAGCGTTGGAGCTTGCCCTGGCTGCACCTGGAGATGCCATTCGGACTGATGCTGTCAAGCTTGATGAAGTGGGCTGGTTAAAGCGTGGGGAGCGCTGGCAGCATGCTGTAGCTAACTCTGGCAGCCTCTCAGGGGACTCATTCTCTTTCCAGCATTGCTTTTAATGATGGACTTCAGCTGAGGTCCACAGAGCACGTTTGTTCAGTGGTTTCTCCCCCCAGTTCTATTAAATGCTGTGTAAAGATGCAGACATTGTTTTACCTCAGCTAAGGAAGGATGCAGAATCGTGCTGCTGCTGAGGAAGACTTCACGCAGACTTTGAGCCTATATACAACATCTGGTAACATCTTTTCTTAGCTGAAGAGGGAGACCAGCTCTGTAGGAGAGCTTTGGACCTGGGTGAAAATACAGTCATTAATGTGTTGAAGAACTGGAGGTACAGTTGGAAGCTTAGTGTAGAGGTGTTGGGAGGGATAAGGAATTGAGTGAGAGCTGAAACAGTTGACCTGAAGTCAGGTAGAGTGAGGAGTCAGAAATGAGATGTGCTTGCTCTGTAACAGTGCATTCTTCATAGGCAGTTTAACAAGTTTTGAAATTAAATCAGGAAAAAGAAAAAGTGATGTAGCTGTTATGTCAGGGCTTACACAAGCTTGTAGTGTGCAGTCTGGGCTGTGACCGGTGGAAAACCAGACCTGAACAACCATGTGATCAGTGCTTTTCCAAGGCAGTTATGAGCTTACACTATGCTCGCACCACAGCTGCATATATACTTTCCAAAATACACTTTTGGAATTATACATATGCCTTTTTAGCATGCTGATGGTCTCTGTGGTCATTTATTCCTGGAGCTAATGACTGCTCTTTCAGAGAATATAAGTCAACAAAGTGACAGCTGCTCTAAACGAATCACTTGCTACAGAGACCAATATTAACATCCACAGTAAATCCTTTTGCTTCTGATGGTTCACTGGAGCAATGGCAAATAAATTAGGCAATACCTTCATTTATCAGAGCAGTTCATGGCTGTAGTAGAGAATATGAAAGCTCATTGACAGTAACATCAGAACTACAGGCTGGATTTCTGTTATTCTTTGGATAAACAGGAAGGCATAAATAGAAAAAGGTGTGTGACCTCACAACCAGGCTAGTGTTAGCCATCCACCTCAGGTACGCAGGTGGCATGAAGAGATGGGAAAGAAGAGAGCTGGGGAGCTCTCTTGGGCTCTCTCCTGGCTGCTCTACCTGGAGTTAAACTGAAATATGGTACAACAACCTTATGCTGAAGTTAGAAGATTTCTGATTTCTGAAACAGTTGCTTTCTTTGCTGTGTATGCAGCTCCTCTGCCCCAACAGCCAGGAAGGACAGCAGTTATTGCGGGGCTTGTAGCCTGTGGTGAGACAAGCGGGTTTGGGAGTTGCTATGGCTGCTGTTGGTTGCAGTGCTGTTGCTGCTAGCTCCTCCTGCAGCTGCTGGCTGACAGACCTGTTTTCTGATCAGTGTTCTCAATAATCAGTAGTGGTCTTTTATCAGCAATTAACCATTAACTCGTGGCTAATAGCAGACTTTTTTCATAACCTTTGTCTGTGTATAAATAAATAGATGTAACAGCCTTGGATAAGGCAACAGATACGCTGAAGTTTCCCTTTCCTGTATCTGAACTGAGCTTGTCTAAGGAAGGACCAGCAGTACAGTGAACTGATGGATATAGCTGGCGTCTGGTTCAGTATTACAGCTTTATCTAAGGACATCAGCTTCAATAATATTAGATACCGTAGTTCCTGCTTCACTGAAACACAAAACTCAAGTTCAGGATTTTTTTTAAACTACTGTTAATTGATTTGCTGGTTTCTCTAAGTTTATAATTTCACTTGATAGACAGATATTCTCATGGTGCAAAATTACAACATTGTTGAACAAGATGAATGAAAAGCTGATCTCTTTTCATGATTTGTAAAGAGGTAGTTAAATGTAGAAACACCAAGAAACACGTAACTTATGGAAGGTCTTCCCATTTTAGTACTTGGATTAGTAGCATAGGAAGTTGCTTTTTTTCAAATACATCTTTTTAAACGGTTCATCCTATACAGTCCATATAGATGCACAATTCAGTTTCAGAAGTGGTGTTTAAAGTAAGTCTTGAGTAGCTTAAGGGACAAATATTTCTGGGTTGTTGTGTTGTTTGACTGTTTCTTTACTGAGAGATCTGGTTAAATCTCAGCTGTATTGGTGGGTCCTGCTCTTCTGCCAGCTTTGCTCATCTCCTTACTGCTATCTGCCAGAGATGGGTGGCATTTTTTTTTCCTTTCCAGTTCATATGCTGGAAGCGTATAAAACCTGTGGAAGGGGAACTGAGGCACCGAATGATTTGTTAGCCTTTCTTTTTCCTGCTATATAAGTTTCTACTAATTCATAATATACTAATTTTCTCTGAGCAGCTTGCATTTATATTTTTGTGTGTGTGCATATGTGTATAAATTAAAATGCTCATAGCATAACAGGGAAGAATTCTGGGTGATCAAAGCTTGGTTTTGTAGTTCTTGAGTTCCTAGGCTTTCAAGTACATTAGCAGCTTTGTTGATGCTAGTAATGCTGAGCTTGTGCATGCATTTGTAGAAATAGGGCCTTGAACAGCCCATAGATCACAACTTCCTTATAAAGCTGTGCAAGATAGAAAACTCAGTTTCTATTTTCTACTGTAGTGTTTCCAAATTCAGAGTTTTGAGATGCACTGTACAGCTCCAGTCAGAGACCAGTGATCATCTCAGATGAACTTAATCAGTTCTCTGGAGTATGTGGAAGAAGGATGCAGATTTGTGAACGTTTCATTTCCGCTTCATAGTGAGCCTGCGCTGTGTGAGACTGACAGCTGAGTTTGCTGGCACTGTGCTTCTTTGTACTTTCATCTTATGTAGTCTATACATGAGAAACATCCCCAGCTTCACCAAGAGCAGGCTTTAGGCACTGAAGGTGAATTTCTGCCCCCACTGCAAAACGCCAGAGTTTTTGCCCTTAGACCATAAGAAAGGTGGAAGCTTTGCTCTTCTGTTTTGTAAGCTCCCAGGTTATGTTTTAGGTTGCATATTACTAATTGTGGACAGTTAAACAATTATTAAATGCAACTAACAGGGCCTGTTTCCCTGTGCTTGCT
>JAOWBP010004096.1:1565497-1589607 GCA_028571105.1 Tragopan temminckii | reverse complement strand
GACATCCGGGTCGTCCAACACCGCGGCTTCCCCGTCGGGTCAACTCCTCCCGCCATCCGGCTTCGAGGCGATCCTCGGCGGAGGAGCGGCCGCGCCTCTCCCGGGGCCGGAGGCGCAGGCTGGGAAGCGGCGACGTGCCGCCCCGCCGGCCCCCGGGGTGGCTTCGTGCCGTGATGGGCGCGGAGCTTAGCGGGCTGGGATGGAGCCGTGCTTTCGGGCGCCGAGCTGTAGAACCGCCCGTGCTGCGAGCCCGCTGCGGGAGCTTCCCGCGCGCCGACGCTTTCGCTTTTGCTTCCTGAAGCTCCTCTGCGAGCGTGGGAAGGGCGGAACTCGGCTGAGGGCGGCACGGGGCGCCGGACCCAGAGAAATGGCCCGGCCTCGCGGCCTTTATTCGGCTCTTAGAGAAGCTGAGAGAACTGCTTTCAGAACTTCACGTTAAGAGGCCGCGGCGGTGCGGATTCAGGGCTGTTCTGCCGTCTGTGCTTTAGCTCATCCGTGCTTTGCCAGGAGCCGCTTCTGAGCGGTTCCTGTGGCCCGTGAGGAGTTTGTCCCTGCACTCGGACCTGCTGAGCCGAGCTTATCAGAAGCAGCTTCTCTCAGCGCTGCCGGCCGGTAGCAGAGCCCAGCCGCCCCTCGTTCGCACAGCTCAGGCTTTGCACTAAAATGGATTTGTAGGGTGTGCTGAAGTGTAATTCCAAATTGTCCTTTTGATTTGAGTCTGCCAGTGGGAGCCTACCAAACTTCAACGCGGTGTGAGAGAAACGAACACAAGAGTGGAGACGTGATTTCTGTGCTGTTTTCTGTGCTTTCTTTTTTTTTTTTTCTACCTTATTCTGGCACTCGTGTGCTCCCGCAGTCCGCTAACGTACAGCTTAGTATCTCCTGGCTTTCCAGTTAGTCATTAAGCATAGATCCCATTGGAGTGTGCTTGTTGTTTCCTTTAGTTAGATCTTTTTCTGATTGTCTTTGGAATCTGCCTGGATTGGATTCCATTACCTTAAGCATGTGTTGGATCAGAGCCATTTTCATTTAAAAATATTACTGTCTTATGTAACGGAGTAACGTTTTGATAGCGTATGGAATGGATGGGCAGAAGACAAGGTGAGAGCAGGAACAGAATTGTGCGAACGGGCAGTTTGATGTCAGTTGAAAAAAACTGTTTGTCATTGTCCGTGGTATTATTGGGGATTTCCTTTGGTTGTTACAGATCAACGAACTCAAATGTCTGAGAATACTTGTTTGTATAAGTAAGCCCTGGGGTTAATTATTTATTTATTTATCGCAGCATTAATACTAAAAAAGAAAAAGAGTTTTGAACAGGAGCCCTTCAGAAACATGAAGCTTAACTAAATATACTTTGTTGAAAGTAGAACAAAATTAAATGTCAAAATACAAATCTGTATTCAGAACACAAAAGTTTATTCTTAGGAAGTTCCTTTCTTTCTAACTTTCAAAAATGAGAGCAGTGTAAAGTTGCTGTAGCTTGAGGACTGTCAAATTCGGATCGTTCTCAGCTGAATTGTAGCTTTGGTTGGAGTCCAGTCAAGTACTCTCTTTGGAGAAAAATTTCCATTACCTTTTCTGTCTTGGCAGCACTGTTTGAGATCAGTTTTCATTTGCAGCTTATGTCAGTTACAGTCTCCAGTTAAAGGGCTGAAGGCTTTTAGGCAGTTGGACATCAGCAGATGAATGCACTCCGTTTCTCTCGAAGTTCCCAACCTTCATGGCTTTGGACTAAGCGGGCCTTGTGGCTGTCGTACGGCAAGGGAGGTGGAAGTGTGTTTTTGGGCAGATATCCCTTTTGATGAAGGTTACAAGAACACGAGTGGTTGGGGGGCACCATGGGTAATACAGATTGACAGCCTCTACCTCCTCGTACCTTACTGAAACAGCTTCTATTTTCTGTGTGCTCAGTATCCACAGGTGCTTTTATGCAGTATTTAACTAAAACTCTTTGGCTAATAGAGTGTTCAGCACGTTAAATTTTAATCCTTAAATTAAACACTTAATTAAATATTTAAATAAATACTTCCTTCAGATAACATCAAGTTGGAACTTTGATCTTGTATGCAAAGAGTCCTTCATGGGAAATGCGTGATGTACTTTTACATTTATTCAAATTTGGCTCGTAAAATTAAAAGCAAATGAGAGCACCTCCAGTAGCTGGTGTGTGTAACCTGAGCACTGAGCATACCCTCCATAGAGCTGAAAGTGTTCTGTGCTGAGTATGACAGCATTAGCAGTGGGAGTCTGGGGGTACTGCAGGATCAGGAGAGCTGTCACCTCACCCTCCCTGCTGCTGTTCAAACACGTCAGGGACACAGGAAGGCCTAACGTGAGTGTAAGTGACGAGTGGTGACAGCACAGGTAGGAATCAGTCCTCTCACTGTTGGATGTAAATCCAGGTTCCTGTGGGGCGAATACATTTGTGATTATGACGTTTTTGTGTGTGCATCGATAATTGGAAACGTGGCTCTTAGGGGAATTAAAGTTATGACATACTTTCAGGTTGTGCAGTGTGAATATTTTGTGGTGTATGTTTTTAAACATCTTGATCACGTGATTCAATTTGTTTTGTTCTCTAGGTGAATTTTGTGTTTTTTTGTACGCCCTTGCCTGGTTGCAGGCAGTAAAAGCTTGCCTTGTGCTGTATGCATTAGGTGACAGTGCAGCCTCATGTCCTCCCAGCCACATTCACGTGAAGCTGGACGCTCCCATTGGTTTGTGGGACAGCCTTCCTGGCCCTGGGGAAGCACATGCAGGGGCCTTCCTATGTGGTGCCACCAAATCCTGTGGCGTTTCCTCCGGTGTCCGCTGTGCTCCTAATGCTTTCTCACTAAAATCTTCATCCAGCAAGAGATAGGAGAGTCAGTTATTGACATTCCACCAAATGTTCTGCCTATGCATCTCAAAATTGATGTACTTTTTTAGTAGGGACTCTCCAAAGAACGTTTGTTGTCATCATATAGCTCTCAGTATTTGAGGTGTGGTTCCACTGTTAATAAACATTTAAATGAAGATTATTTATCCCTGAAGATCGTGGTGCTTCTGTGCTTCTACAGTTGTGCAAATGTAATACGAGTATGGAGGTCCAATAAGGAGTCTGTACAGCTTTTGTGATTTAGTTAATCACATTTGATGGCTTTGTTCCTTTTATTTCTGCAGAAGTGAAATGGCTCTTTTTGTGTATTTGTAGATTGATTTGGATACTATTGATGTCAGCAATCTCAACAGGCAGTTCTTGTTTCAAAAGAAACATGTTGGAAGATCAAAAGCGCAGGTGAGAAAAATGTCAAAGCTCACGTTTTACTCGTTTGATGTTATTTTGTGGCCATTGTTAGAAACCTATCACAGTTTTGTTGATGCTGCTGAGAGGTAAGTGGTGGTTGGTTGCTTGTGGCTGTCTGCCAAGTTTCATTTAAAAGTATTAAAATCTCTAAGGTAGTCAATTTACTCAGTACTCAACTGGTACTGAGTCTCTTTAGAAAGAAGGAAGAAATAATAAGTGTTGTTTTTGTTTTTGTTTTGTTTTGTTTTTATTTCTAGGTTGCCAAGGAAAGCGTGTTACAGTTTTATCCAGAAGCTAATATTATAGCTTACCATGATAGCATCATGAAGTATGTTTGTTTTTAAGCTCTAATTACGTGTTCTGATTTGCAAGTACTGTTATTTAAATGCTGCAGTGGTGTGCTTTAAGGTACTTCACAAACCTTCCGCAATCAGGTAGCTGTAAATATGAGACTGCATTGCTCTGAGTGGGAGTGTGGATTTTGCATGAACTTTATTAAATTCTAGTAGCTGTAGTTATTTGCTTATGTCTCATTCTCACTTTATTAGCAACATTACTACTTGAGATTCTACGCTGTACGATTTCTTGATGTTATGAGTGATAATTAGAGGAAAATAAGTGTGAATGTTGAGTACTTGATTAAAAAAAAAATTAAAAACCAACCAAAACCTTCGTCATGCATAGGGCATAGAATCATGGAATGGTTGGGGTTGAAAGGCAGGTGTAAATATTACTCAGTTACCAAACTGTTAAAATCTAGTCTTTATGGTCCATAGCAAGTCAGGGAAATGCAAGATCATGTAGCTTTTCATTAGCTATTTCCCAGCTATTAATGTGCATTTGTCCAGTTCTTACAAGAGGTCACACTCTCAATTAATATTAAGGTTTCAGCTCTGATGTTGTGATCAGCCACTGAAACATTGGCTCATTGCATCCTCCTCCTAAAACTAGAAAACCATTAGTCCTGTTTACTTGCTTCTCTGTCATCTTTGCTGCTGCCTTATTTAAGTCAGAAAAATGTGAAGATGCTAAGGTGTCAGGATTTTCAAGTCCCTCATCTTGGCTTTTAAGGATATGCAGGCACAATCAAAACCAATTGAGCTTTCCCACTGTAATGAGATATCAACAGTCTGATGAACTGTGGTAATTACAGTGTCCACATCTTACCCTCAGCTGGTGGTTTTTAAGGTCAATTATCAGAGATTATCCAATTTACTCATTAGGACAGAGCAGTGTAAACACTTTTTTTGCCTGCCTGTTTCATTGGTCAAAGTGACAGCGATTGGAATAGCATCCTTCCAGTGACAGAACAGTCATGCTTCTACCCAGTTTTAAAATGGGCTGAAGACAAATGGGTTGCTTAAGAGCTATCAGTAAATCTATAGTGTAAATAATCCATACGTGAACATCAGTCTGCCCTTTCTGTGTGTGTTGTTTCTGTTGTGGCATAATAACCAACAACTTCGATGTACCATTTTGAATATTGTTTTTCTTTTCTGTAGCCCTGACTATAACGTAGAGTTCTTCCGCCAGTTTACGTTGGTTATGAATGCTCTGGATAACAGAGGTGAAGTTTTCATTATGATTTCGTATTGAAGGTGAAAGTGCTGTTGCTTGTTCATGGGAAACAGAACTCTAATGTGTTCTACTACGAGTTCTTAAGCAGTGTCAGTTAAATAAGTATCCTCTTAACCCAGCTGTAGTTTAACTAATGCTTTTGTGCACTGTTAGAACGTTGAGAGCGTAGTCAGAGCTCTTACAGGTGCTTTGAAAGTAAACAAGTCTGCTGTGTTACTGCCTTGTGGAAACTGATTTGTATTTTGTGTAGACACGTAACTCTATTAGATTGTCTGCTGTATTTGATAGCATCAGTGTATTTTGTATCAGTTGGAAAATGGGCTTTGTGAAAGAGGCATAATGCTATCTGTAGTGAAATAAGGCAAATTCAGGACAAATGTGTGCGTAGGAGTCCAGCTTGTGCTTGTAGAAGTCAAACTTATTTCGACTTACTCAAATTTCTGTAAAACCTCTTGCTTTGCAGCTGCCCGTAACCATGTGAACAGGATGTGTCTGGCCGCCGATGTTCCTCTTATAGAGAGCGGAACTGCAGGCTACCTTGGTCAAGTAACAGTTATTAAGAAGGTCAGTTGTGTTCTACTCCTGTCACTTTAAGTTTAAATCGTTGGCTATTTTAGCCAACAGAGTTGGGTGCTCTGAGATGAAGTTACAGTTTGTCTGATAGTAGTGTATTCTGTCGGTAGCCTCACGGTGTGATGAGTAAATATTTCACTTTTCACCAGGGAGTGACAGAGTGTTATGAATGTCATCCTAAACCAACTCAGAAGACTTTTCCAGGCTGCACAATCCGTAACACTCCATCAGAACCTATCCATTGCATTGTGTGGGCCAAGTATTTGTTTAAGTAAGTCTTTTTTTCCTTTTTTTTCTTTCAAAACAGGGACTGTGACTCACTCTCTTTGTGTTGGTTTCTAAAACTACAAATTGAGAAATTAAGGACACAATTTGAAAACTAATGTAGATAATAGCAAAAACCTCCAGTTCTTTGACATTTTTTCTGTTTTTTAAAATACACAGATAGCATGTCAGTTAGTACTTAAGCCTTCTTCTGGTATCACAGAAAATGGGTCAGAATGACTTTAAAATAGAGTAAGGTTTGCTGGGATCGTGGAGGTAGATGAATTATTGAGGGAGTTATATGCATCTCTTTTACTAAATTCATTTTTTTGTTGGATTTTCTGCACGGTCCATGTTAAGTCTGCATGTGATGAATTCCAACGATTTAAAATGCCGTGGAGGAAGTAGCACTCTGATAGCAAGAATTCTAAAGTGAGCGTATGCTAGTTACCAATATTTCAGTCTTCAATAAGATATGATTAAGATCTAGTGTTGTGTTGTTCTTAATTGCTGTACAGTCAGTTGTTTGGAGAAGAAGATGCTGATCAAGAAGTCTCTCCTGACAGAGCTGATCCTGAAGCTGCCTGTAAGTGTGATATAGACTGTACTTACCCTGTTACTGAGACCTGTCAGAAATTGACTTCCTTCTGTCCATTTCTTAAAGTTATGGTTCAGCCCATTTTCTTCTGAGAGGGTTCCACTTAAAGCGCTCATGAACAACATGAATTTAGGGTGTGCAAGCAGCAGGTCCTCTTTGTGTGCATCATACTTACTACTATGTATTAAAAGTTTGCAGTGGTTTCAGTGTTGTTGGCTTTTGTTTTGGTTTTAGTTGGTTTTTGTTTGTTTGTTTTCAGGTTAACTTAATGCAGTGTATACTGAGAGCTTTATGTGGCCAGCATGCAAAAAGCACTCTTCAAAATGCCAGTGTTTTGATAGTTTCAGTTGTCAGAATTGGAGCCCTTGTGGGCAGCTAAAATGTTAACGAAATGATTACTTCAGCTGTTATAAGAAACCTTTTCATACAGTATGAGATAGGTCTCTGTCATTCATTAGTTCTTTTCAGTGAGAGTGTGGGTAGAGCAGCTGTGAGGAGCAGTCAGTATGCTTTGTAATCTTTGGAAATGAAGTTCCAGTTAATACACCCAGGTTTGTGATAAATGATTTAGATGAGTAAGTTTATATATATATTCAGAGACTCCTATTCCCTCCGGAGCAAACTTTCTTCCCTGTGTGCACGGAGAAGTGAAGTGAACTTGAAGTGAGAATTAAATATTACTGGTCTTTGCAGGACAGCATATTTTCCTGTGTATTGAATTTGATGGAGTACTTCATTCCCTGCAGGTGGGAGGCTTGCTTTCTGAACCAAGGACTGAAAACTGAGTGCTGTATGTAGTCACACTGCATTTTCCACTCCTAGCTGAGGGATTGCAAAACTGGGGTCGAGTCTGAACTCTTCTAGTTTGAGACACTTCCACATTCATCTGCATAGATGCTCATTTTGTGTGATGTTTTTGTAGCTATTCTGCATTTTTTTTTATATGGACAGTGGCTGTAGTCACTGCAATGGTGAATAAGCAGCTTTACTGCTTCTCCTCTTGGATCCTTTTAAATGGTGAACTTGGGAGAGGGAGCTTAAGAAGAGCCTCAGAATCCCTGAACAACAGATAACGTTCATGTGATGAATTGTTCCTATGAGGCGTCCTTAATGAATGGCTGACCCTTAAGAGAGTGGCACATAAACTCATTTACAGCAACAGCTGTGGGAGTACTTGAAGGCAGCAGACATGCTGCTGCTATCTTGAAGAAGGATCCCAGGGCAATCCCAGGGAGGACTGAGCTGTGGCCTCATCTCTGTAGTGATTAAACTGTCAGTTGCTCTATTGCTGCTAAGAATCAGGGGACCTTCTATGGTATGTCGAGGAAAAGTAAGGGGAAGGAAGCTGTGTCGTGTGTCTGTGAGCGTCCTTTGAAAGCATTGGCAAACCTGTGGACAGGCATATCTGGTTTACTCTGTTATGAGTCTGCAGGTGGCACTCTTTGTAAGGAAACTGAAGAAGCTAAGATGTATTGCGGGGAAAAAGGATGAAGATCCTGAAGTGGATAAACTACTTAAATGATAGGGATAAATGGTGATTAGAAGAGTCTCCCAGCGCTGTTCAGCAGATGTGAATAAAGAGACTTCCTCAGAATAATAAAGATGATGGTTAAGAATTAAAAGTAGAAGAAAGCTTCGCAATACAAAATGACTAGACAATGAAATGCTAAGTAGATTTTGGTGTGGATAAATAAAATGATGCATTGGAGAAGGGAAGGGAGAACATTCACAAATTTGCATGTGAAATGATGATTTTCTGAGTTGATTTTCTTCATTCAGTCAAGATTTTAATAGTTGTCTGAAAATATCAACTTGCTGCTTACTAGTAGCCAAGATAACAATTGCTGGAAGGGACTAGGAGAAAAAATGAAAATGAAAAGCACCTGTATGGATAGAATAGTATCATATAGGGATGATCACAGGTAGAAAGCTTATAATCTGTCTTAAAGTTCTAATGAGACTAAAACTCTTAAGCCAGGAAAAAAGACTACTGAAAGGAGATTGTTAGAGATTTATGAAATCACAGCACAGTGAGAAGAAAAGAAATAGGAAACAATTGCTCATTGTTTCTGCCAGTAAAAGAATTTGATGGCATTAAGTTGAACTAGAGAACTGTAGTTGTAGAAATGAACAGTCACAGTTGCACTGTGTCTAATTTAGCTCTTAGTGGGAACAGTAAAGCCATTTTATGGTGCTTGAATAATTTTGATCATTGACACTATAGGAAATATTTGGATATGATTTCCCTTTTTTTCCTGTTAACTAACATTTTGTTAATGCTTTATTTATAGGGGAGCCAGCAGAAGCAGAAGCCAGAGCACGAGCATCAAATGAAGATGGTGAGATTAAACGTGTTTCAACTAAGGAGTGGGCTAAATCAACTGGATATGATCCTGTTAAGCTTTTTACCAAGGTACATTTTTTACCCCCAATAAAATGTCTTTATTTGAAGTGTATGAGAAGTTTAAAAGTTTGATCAAAATCCAGTTTGAACACTAAACGTTGGGCATCAGTCATGCAATTGTATCATGACTTGACCAATTTGCTGTTGAGTTGGTCTTTTACAACATTTGCTTGTCTTAAGGCATTCTGTTTGTGTCTATATGGACAACTTCAGCAGCTTGTCCATATTGTAGAGAAAAAAAAACTCAGTTGAGTTGTTCTAATATGAGAAGGTAATCTCTTGAATTCTGTGGAAATTTCACTGCGGCTATCAGAACCAGTCTGAGGATCAGAAATATATAATTCATGGCCTGTACGTAATCAGATGCTGGCATAAGAAAACATAAACTCTTAAGAGTTTTGCTTCTAAGTAGTTGCAAAAAGTGTTTATAGAGAGGAAATGAGTGTAGAATGTAGTGCTGATAGATAGTAATAATTTTTCTTATGAGATTAATTGGCATTATAGGTAACAGTATTGCAGGGGGTTACTATACAAATAGTTGTAGTGATAGCTTCACATGGATCCACTGTTTGGATGACTGTTTCTTGATTTTGGTGCCCCCTAAATTAATGAGAACTGTCTACTTTCAGTACAAAGCATTGAGAGTTTTTTTATTGTGGAGTTTGATTTTATATGTATTGTTTAAAACATTATCAAGGAGAAAAGCAAAAACTCATAAATCTAGTGCTGTTTTTTCAGTTTCAAAGGAGATGAAAAAATAAAATCTCTCTTTTTCTCTTCTTCCTCCTTTTTTTTTTTTTTTTTTTTTTTTTTTTATTTTAATGTTGTCTAGCTTTTCAAAGATGACATTAGATATTTGCTGACAATGGATAAGCTGTGGAGGAAAAGAAAGCCTCCAGTGCCACTGGACTGGGCTGAAGTACAAAATCAAGGTAATTGTTCATTCTCCTGATACATACTTGTAAGTCACATTTCTTGTTAATGCAGCTCTGTGACACGTATGTTTTCTCACTTTCACAATTGGGTACTGATACTGAACACACTACTTCTTCATAACTTTTGAAGATGTTTTTTTCCTACATAGAAAGCATTTTTTTCTAAAAACTGTTTTGAAATTCTTATTTTGAGTAATCAGTGTTGGTTATGGAAAATTCCTATTTCACAAAATTACATGGCAGTTTATTCTAGGGAACCTTAGGGCACACACTGATACATTTTATCTAAAAGCTGAAAACCTACATTTGTTTTAACTTGTGCACATCTGTTGATGCTGTGAAGTATAGCTATTAGTTGCGGTTTAAAATGCAGACTTGAAAAAAAAAAATCTCGGGGCTGCTGTAGCTTAAGAATACTGTTCTTCAGTTCAAAAGCATTTAATTCTGTTAAATCAGCAAATTCTTAAATCTTTTTGATAATTTTTTTTGAATTTATAAATATTTCTGGTATTTTTTTCTTTTCCTGAAGAGAAAAATGTACCTGACCAACAAAATGAATCCTCCTCAGTTTTGAAAGATCAGCAGGTTCTCGATGTCAAGAGCTATGCACACTTATTTTCAAAGAGTGTTGAAACCCTGAGACTTCACCTGGCTGAGAAAGGTGATGGAGCAGAGCTTATATGGGATAAGGTTAGTTTACCTCATAGATAAGAAACTTATATTTTGTGTACTTAATACAAATGTTGGAGTCATTAAGTTTAATTACAGCGTAGTGCTACTAAGGACAAAAATGGCTGACACATCACTAAAAGCACTTTCTGTAAGTAAACAAATACATACCTTAGGTACTTCATATGTCATTGAATGTGTGGATTAAGTATTGTGATGTAAAATAATTTACCAACTTTGAAAAGCACAAATTAAGAAGTAGGTGCCATATTTTCATTTTGAAAATATTTTAATAATGCCATTCCATTTTTCTTTTGCTGTAGCTTTCTCTAAAACGTGTTCTTGTACAGTAGTTTGTAGCTAGAGTTGGACATAATTAGCTCTGACAGTAGATATGAGACATGTTACAAGTTCTGCAGAAGAAAAACAAGAAGCAAGGAATTCTTCATTACCAGGGACAGTGTGATCTTCCTGTGGTCAGTTGTCACCTGACATAAGAAAAAAATGTAGTGTGTCAGTAGGGGGGGAGTGACGACCAAAATAGAAAAACAGTACTGCAACAGCTGATGAAAATACTTCTTATTTGTAAAATACTGTGATTGAAACCAAGCATAAAACACTGTAAGATTTATTATTTAGACATTATTTTGAACATAAAAAGGCATTTTATTAATACAGTAATGCAGTATTAAAATACTAAATACATTTTCTAAGCATGTTTTTAAAGTACTGCTGCTCTGTCTAAACATACTATTTAAATGAGGAAGTATACATATTTTACAGACTTTTTTATGTTGCAAAGTTTTTCCAGTATGTAATCTGATTTTTAAATGCACTTTCCATTAACTTCTTGTCAGGATGACCCTTCTGCAATGGATTTTGTCACTTCTGCTGCAAACCTCAGGATGCATGTTTTCAGTATGAATATGAAGAGCAGATTTGATATCAAGTGTAAGAGTTAAAATATAATGCTTTATTTAATAACTTAAACTTCTACATTTCATTTGCTGTTAAAAATCCATGCACTCTTGCTTCTTTTGCAGCAATGGCAGGAAATATTATCCCAGCTATAGCTACTACTAATGCAATAATAGCTGGTCTGATAGTGTTGGAGGGTTTGAAGATTTTATCGGGAAAAATAGATCAGTGTAGAACGGTAAGTGGGAATAAGACACTTCTCTTTCTTGTTATTCATTATTTATTCAACAGTCATGTTTAACCTTCTTTTACTAGTGTGTAGTTTTACTCCATATCACTTTTTGTTTCAGTAATTCTGAATGTGTTAGGAACATTCACCCGCTGTAGAAAGAAAAATGGAAGTCTTGAGGATACTGACATCACTTGAAATATACTATTGTCATGTTACAGCTCTGTTTGGCAGTGGCTGGTTAGTCAGCACAGGTGTCATTGTGGGCTGGCTGTATTACACACTTTCTCCTGTTTAGTAGGCATGTCAAAGAGGATTAGGGAACAAGAAAACCTGGGATTCTTAAGAGAACAAATCTGTAGGGAAACAGATTTTATGAGTGCTTTACTTACAGAATAACTTGTTTCATTCTTGTCTGTCTTCAAGATTTTTTTGAACAAGCAGCCAAATCCCAAAAAGAAGCTATTGGTTCCTTGTGCTTTGGATCCACCAAATCCTAACTGTTATGTATGTGCAAGTAAGCCAGAAGTGACTGTGAGACTTAATGTACACAAAGTTACAGTGCTAACTCTCCAGGACAAGGTAAATCTTGAATATTAGCTAGGACTTTTGCTTTGATTCCAGTATTGTACATTATTAAAGGTTTTGTTCAGTATATTTCGACTGAATGTTAGCTTTGTCATATTTGCCCTGCTCTTTGTGTTTTTCTCAGGTAAAAGAAAAGCTAGATTAGCCAGTATGCATCTTATCTGTGTGTCCTTGTATATCTTGTGAAAGAATGTATTTTGTCTTTCAAATTTCGATTCACAACTAACAGGAAAAAGAATAAAAACATTTCATTTGAATAGTTCAGTAGCTATATTACAGTTCTGTAGTAGCAACTGATTTCTAAAACTACCATTTTATGAAAGAAGTATTTAAAAAATCAGCGCATCATCTGAACTTGTAAAGGTGAGATCGTAGGTGTCATAGACATTGGTTTTTTAGATCCTGAGATTTCAGGTAACAAAATGATAGGTTTTTTGGTTTTTTTTTTCATGAGAAAGAAACAACAAAGTTTAGGCTTTTAGCAAATGCTGGAACATGGGCCAGGATAGGAAAAACAGTGTAATTTAAGGTTATTTGTCTTATGAACATTATAAAAGCAGATCTTGATTATATAATCAATCTTTTCAGATAGTGAAAGAAAAATTTGCTATGGTAGCACCGGATGTACAGATAGATGATGGAAAGGGAACCATTCTTATCTCTTCAGAAGAAGGAGAAACAGAAGGTATGTGTACTGAAGCTTTTTAGATAAAAGTAGATAAAAACTAGGAAGAAACTGAAATACAAGGAATTGTAGTAAGTGGTTTAGTGCTCAGCCTGTAGGCTAATAATTGAAGAGAACTGGATTTGCAGGTATGTAAGTGGCTTAAGAGTAGCTAGTGGTGTTGTCTAGCTGTATGTACTGTTCTGCTTTCCCATATCAAGTACTTTCACCTGGAGCATCAGGATTCCACTCAGGAATCAGGTATTCAGCTATAAAAATGCAGCAGTTACCTTCCCCTGTTGGTAGTCCTTTTCACTTTCTTATTTATAGATTCTTAGATTGTGTTATTTTCATGTTCCTTGTAAGCCCTATTGCAGTACACATATTATCTCCAGATGTTCTTAGATGTAATAGTAGTTAAGTGAACATGACACTTGAGACATAGATAAGTCAAAATCTGAAGTTTTAACTTCAGATTTAAATCTCAGCTTTTACTTTCAATTCAGATTTAAGTATTAATGTTCAGTTTATAGGTTAAACTTCTGAAATACTTTTTTCTTAATAGTAAAACCAGACTATATAAATAGCTGTACACACCACTGTGTTTCACTATTTTTCTAGCAAATAACCACAGGAAATTATCAGACTTTGGAATTCGAAATGGCACTCGACTACAAGCAGATGATTTCCTCCAGGATTATACTCTGTTAATCAATGTGCTTCATAGGTAAGAATTCTGAAATAATTATTTTTGTGTATATGTATAGAATAATTCCACAGAGTTTTCAGTTACGAATTTTAAATTTGTGAATAAAGCTAAAACATTTAGTTGCTTATATAATGAAATTAAAGATATATATTTTTAATAAATGGATATAGTTCAATGTGTTAGATTTCTTAATTTCTATTTTACTACAAAAGTAATTGGTAAGATTTTATCTGAACAATTTGCTCATTAAGTAACATAAAAATAGTGCAAAGCTAAATTTGCTTTTAGAGCAGCTAAAGGGTGTGAAACAGCTGCATAAAAACAGATAAAGACCTGCTGAAGTAGTAATTCATCTATCTGTGTTCAGATATGGTAATGCAAAGAGAAGTCACTTTGAAATAATTGGTGTGTGCATTTAACTTTGGATAAGTAATACACTTATTATACAGAGGTAGATCAACATGTTGCAATTTTGGTGCAAATAAAAATGTGAGATTGAGGAAGAAAAGTAATCTAAGGTAATGATTTCCTTTCTTTCCTTAGCATTTTGTGGCACAGCATTGGCAGGGGAAAGATTCATGAACAGACTAAGCACAAATTATAGAGGAGGGATGAACAGATTTTCCTTCTTTTAAGTATATTTTCCTTACTTTGTCCCAGTTGGAGAGACTCTGATAATTTGAATGTTATATTTTGTTTGTGGAAAAGGCAATATTTTTGTTGTTCAAAACTGTATACATTTTTTCTGCAGTGAAGACCTAGAAAAAGATGTAGAATTTGAAGTTGTGGGTGACACTCCTGAAAAAGTTGGCCCTAAACCATCAGAACCAACATCCAAAAACATTACCAATGGTAGTGATGACGGAGCACAACCTTCAACATCAACGGGTAAATAGCAGTCAATATTAAATAAAGTGAAATAGTCTTTCAGTCCAATAAAAAATACTTGAATTTTATGACTTAACCTTGCCAATATGAAGTGAAAGACACTTGAGTTGCCCCTGTATAAATGTAATATTAAATAGTAAAAATGCATAGACTGTTTAAATAAAAGTAGTTTAAATACTGCTTTTCTGAAAGAGTGGTCAAGCACTGGAGTGGGCTGCCCAGGGAGGTGGTGGAGTCACCGACCCTGGAGGTGTTCAAGGAACATTTGGATTCTGTGTTGAGGGACATGGTTTAGTGAGTACTATTGGTGATAGGTGGATGGTTGGACTGGATGAGCTTGAAGGTCTTTTCCAACCTTGGTGATTCTGTGATTCTATTTCAAAGGTTTATAGTAAATACAACTTAATATATAATTTAACTTGGTGCTTGAGGGAGGTTGTCAACTGAAACACACTATTTGCATGGCGATTCAAATAGAGTTAAATCTATTCTATCTCATGGTCAGCCTATTGTCTGACAAAAAAGAACCAAGTTTGTTGCTTTCTCCCTACAGATTAAAAGTTACTTTGTGGATCTCTTTGATCACATTTTATTCTGTTAATTTATGAAGGTGTCTTTTTAAATCTGCTTGAAAATAATGATTTTTCACCTGCTGAGTAAGGCATGGCAAAAAAAAAAAAAAAGAAGTATTTGCTATCTAAAAAGTACCACCATGACTTTTTAAATACAGGGTATTCTTTTGAATATGACCAGAATAGCTGAACTCAAATACAAGATGTGTAGGCAGTAAAAGCTAATGTGCTGGAAATGTTGTAGTGTTTTAGTGACATCTGTAGCTCCATCCTGATGACATTGGATGACATTCATTTACCTATCAGAGAGTCCTACTTAAGACAGACACAGAAGTGTGTAGTCAGTTGCGTCTTGTGTTTTGTTTCATGAAAGATTAAATGTTATGAGTACTGATATGGGTTCAAATTAAGTACAAAACAACCCCTCTGCCCCAGATAGCATTAGAAACTAACACAAAATTAATTTTTAAGATGAGTTTCTTCTTGAAGTCCACCAAATGTCCTGAAAGTTCATGTTTGGTTCTAGTTTCCCTTCTTTACGCCATCCATTGTTATCCGTTAGCTCTTTCAGGTCTGCCACTCCACCCTCTCTATGCATGTTTTCTCTCTCGTAGAGCATGGTTTCTAGTGGAGAATGTTATTGAATGCACTAGTCACAGGTGAGGCTGGACTACAGCTTTGTGTTTGTTTAAAGGTTCTTAAGGACTCTAGCAGATAGCATGCAATTCTTCTACTTCATACCTGCAAAAAATTGTCTAATGCGTTCACATTAGCTAATGTGGGAATCCCTAAAAATATGGGAATATTTGAGTTATTGAAATGTTTTCCATATCTCTAATGAAAAGGGAATAGCCATGTGAAAAGCATATTTCACAGGTTTTGGAGAAATTCAAAAGATTCTTGCTGTTTGTTGGCAGAGATTATGGATAAAGAATGATTCGGGATGTATCTGTTATATTAGGGGCATCCTGTATGCACTTTGTTTTGAGAGCAGACTGTCCTTACAGTACTCATTGGAATTTTAAATATGTATTTTGCAGCTGCAGATCAAGATGATATATTTATTATTGATTCTGAAGATGAAGGCCATTCAAGTAATGCTGACGATACAGAAAATAAGAGCCGCAAGAGAAAACTAGAAGATAAAGAGTGCGTCAGTACAAAGAGAGTGCGTATGGAGCAGACAGAAGAGCAAGATGAAATCATAGCATTAGACTGAACGCGCAGATGTCGTTTGACAAAATGATTGAGTTAATGTAATGCAGCAACAGCATATTATTTGGGGATGTGAAAAATGTCCAGAACTAGACTAATCGTAAGGCTTTTGTTCTGAGGAAATACCAAACCATTGGCTTAAATAATTTTTGTCTGTTTCTCTTGATGATAAAGCTGTCATCTCAATAGAGTCTTCTAGAAGTTTTTCCATGTTGAATTCCATATATTAAATGTAGTAGAAACATAGTTTTTAAATACTTGCATATAAGTATTTACTTAAACATGAAAATAAGCATGTTATTTTTGTGTAAATACCTTATAAGTATAATTCAGTAGGACAAAAAAAAAACCTACTTTGGTTTAGTAAAGGGTCATCACTTGATGCCCAGATTTGTAAGTACCTAAATTTTTCTTTTGCTTGAAGAAAAGTATTTTTAGTCTAGTCCTAAACATTTTTCATACCCTGAACAAGGAGAGAATTCACTAAAGCAAATTAGTGCCACGTTTTAACAGTGTTCTTAAACTTTAACTGGCACTGTGTACATTACTGTAAAACTGTTAATTTACTCAAGTTTTTCAGCTCGTACTGCCTGGTATGTCAATGTAAGAAGCAAATTTTTTGTGTATTGTTACAGTTTCTGGTTATTTATATTTGATGTTTTGTAAACTCAGATACTACTACTATACTGTACATCTGACGGACCAAATAAATGACATCTGAAGTACTTGCTATATATGCTTGCACAGTCCAAGTTTATGCTGATTTATGGGATTTTAAAATGTATAGCCTTCAAAAATTACTGTACTATTTTCATTTTTCTAAACATAACCTAGTAGTACAGAACTTAAGCTTCACTTGTTTGAGATGAATGGGGAATTTTTTTAATAAAACCTTTGTGAATGTTTTTTTCTTCCTTGGACACTTATTGGCTTTTCAGTTGGAGCACTTGCATCACCACACGCATGCTTTCAGCGCCTCATGCCTTCAGAAAGAGAAAGCACTGGGCTTTTATGTGCTATACTTTGTGCTTATGGCAAAAGTGCAGTGTTTAGGAGCAGTGTCTTAAAGCCTACTGCATTTATTGACCTGTTTTAGTAGCTCTCTATACTATCAGTGTTGATTCTTAAAACATGGTAATCTGCCATTTCTGTCACTGCACTGAAATTTCTTGCTAGCTTTGTGTTGATGAACCAGAACAGCTTCTATTCATAGATATGTACTCAGTGGCAGCCTTATGAAGTAGAGAAGTAGAATGGACAGGATTTATTTTGTTGCAGTTTTTAAAAATGCAGTCAGTTTACAAAGATGTTAACCATGTAATGAATGTAAAAACCAAACATGGCACTTCTTAGTTTCTGCATCTGCTTCTGTCTAATAGAAGACCAGGTTTTCATCCGTGTTGAATTGCCAATGCAGTATAAAACTATAATGCAATGCAATTAATGTTTTTTCTCTACTTTTAGGAAGTAATAGTCACATACAACAGCTTGTTTGAGGACATAATACTCGAAAATGAAATTAACCTTTGAGTTAGTTGCTTCAGTGAAGCCAGCGGCAGTGAAGACTCAGAGGTAAAGATGTAACTAAGAGATAGAGAAACAGTTTTCAGCGCTATAATGGGAAGCTTTTATAGTTCTCACTATAAACAGTTGAAGTACTAGTATTTAATGTCTGACAATAACAAAGATCAGCATCTTCTCTTTTAGCTTCACTAAAAATAAAATTATTGGTTTATTAAATAAGTTGTCAAATGGCTTGTTACCTGTGTAATAGGATGTGATTCTCACTGTGGCGTGACAAAGCTGTATCTAAGCTGCTGGCGTATATCGTGTGAAGGAGTGGTCTTACTGCAGGATGAGTTTTAGAGAAGTGTTGAAAAACTTAAGATATGCATCATTGTGATTTGCAGCATAAAAGGTAATATAGCATTTAATTATATAAGCAATTACAAGTTGACATATTTAGGAGATATGTTTGTACTGCTTTTTGGGGGGATTAAGTAGTTACATAGCAAAAAAAGGCTCTCCTTCCTGTAAAATTATCTAAAGTGAATTAATTCTTCAATATATTTTTTCTGTATACCAGCAGCTTCTGTAAACATGACAGGATGTTCATATAGTCTTTGTTCTTTTGGGTTCTTGTTAAGTTTGGTAATACAATACTGAATGAATCACTAAAAATGCAGAATGATTCTATGCTGGATGAAAACGGCTCTTCAGAACTGATGGAAGTATGAGCATCCTTAAGTAGCTACTGGCCACTAACATTGTAGTGGTGTAGAAGGTCCCAAACTGAACTTGCTCTTGCAAAAGCAAATTATACATTGTATAATATATAAATGTATAAGCAAATTATATGTTGATGTATTTACTAAGCTTTTAGGTTTTTGTTTGTTCTTAAAAAACAAGCACCTTTTCAACAGACAATTTGTTAAAGCCCTCGCAGCAGTAATATTAATATGGGAGGAAATACAGTTGGAAGACACAACACTCAGAAGTTAAAATGAATGAAATATTCCCTAGTTCCTTAGCTTTGCAACCTTGGTACAAGCTCTGTCTCCACTAAGGGTTTCTGAGCCAGGCTCATTAAATCAGTTTACAAAGTGCTATTTGCAGTGATACAAAGTGGCCTTTCTGACACGCAGCTTTTTCTAGTTGTCTGCATATATTGATGCTGATTTCTGTGAGACAAGTAAGCCTTTCTGGCTGGTTTTCATATTAATTCATTCTTAATGCTTGTATTTTTTATCTGTGTGGTGAATTTGAGTGCTGTATATAAAAAGAACAAGACAAACTGTAATATTTTAGTGTAGTTGATTGCAGCTGTGAGCATATCTAGTATCTGCCTTTGTATGCTATTAGTTCAATATCGTTGTTGTCTACTGGAGCACAGAAAGGAGTATCGACCACTACTTATATACAGCAGTTACTATGAATCCATTAAGTTGTTCTGACTTATGGTGAAGAAGCATGTAACAGTTTTCCCATAATCTTATTGTTTTAAAAACCTGTCTGATTCTCAAAGCATACAGAGAATCACTCTTTAAGGGGCAGATGGTGACTGTTCAAGTCAGGGTAACTTTTTGGGTGATGATGTGATGGTCTATTAACCAGTCCATCTCCTGAAAAGCAACTTTAACATGGAGATACCAGTAAGATGTCTGTAGTAGTGAGGTTTTAGTTTTGCTTTATAAAACTATCTTCTTGTTGAATGGCAGGGAGATGTGCATGATTTTCTGGCTTTTAGACTGTGACAGCTGGCAGGCAGATTGATGTGCCATTTCAGGCTGTGACCTTTACGACAAAGAGCTCTTGCTAGCCATTTGTTAGATTGCAAAAGATAAAATGAGCCCATGTTCAGTGAGTATATACTGATATTGTATGTGTCAAGCTTTATCTCCACTGTCACAAAGTTGTAAATCTGCATTTGAAAACTGAACAAACACTGAATTAAGGAAAATAGTCCCCTCCTCTCTACCCTGTTCTGTTTTCTTCCTTTAAGTGGAGGTATTTTCTTTCTTCTCTTTGCATCTGTTTTTATAGAAATCTTCAATTGTGCGTATCTAAAATGTTGAATTTAGAAGAAAGCAGGAACTAGGATAAAAGTAATACAACAAATCTTACACAAGTCAGTCATTTATTTGTTGCTTGCCTGAGATTATTTCTGGGCTACTGTCTTAAGCAGAACGATTACGGAGAGCATATACGCACAGACAAAGGGATAGGAAGATGCAACTTAATGATTTGGAGGCTTTGATTCTTTTTAAAGAGGCATAGGATGAAGGAAATAAATGTACTTCTAGATACAGGTTGATATAGTATATACAGTTCATATTAACAACATAAAATTGCTGTTTGGTTACTTGTCATTATATTTGTACTTCTCATCAGCATGCTACTTCGCTCACATGAGAAAAGTAAGACATTTTCAGCATGGCTTCCTAAAGAAAAGAAACTTAGGGAATTGCTCCACCAGTCCTCTTCAGCATTTGAAGCTACTTGTATTGAGCAACTACATCTCAAATGTACTGTAATTCTATAAGTGGCTGTAGATAGAGACCCACACAAGTGCTTCTGTAATAGCATTCAGCCTTTAGGTGCAGCACTCACACACAGCTGCTCATGGGCCTTTGCTGTTTTTTGTCCGTCTAAGTATGGACTGAAGGCAGCAGGAGTCTGTTGGGAAGGAGGGTGACTAAGATAATTTAACCTAGAAGCTTGGGAAGCTGCCTGGAGCTGTAGCTATCAAGGGAACAAGAAGGCTGTATATTGGTGGATGTATTGTAGAGGAGTGCTAGAGACAAGAGTGCTGACAAGTCTGTTGAAGCAGGCAGGCAAATACCATGGAGAAACCTCAGGGTATTGCATGTGGCAGCTTAAAGCTTGGGTAAAGCTTCAGATACAAAGAGATTGCCACTGCTGCAACAGTACTCGGAATTTGGAGAAGTTAAAAACTGGAGAATGCAAAGAATGCAGAAAGCAGACATATATAAGACCAGCTTTCATTGGTTCCATTGTTTGTGGAACAGCTCCTTCTTGCAAATAGGTTGATTATTTCATTCAAGGGGTGTTAAATCTATTACATTATGGAAAATACCGTAAAAAGTAAATATAATTCATATTCTCAACAAAAGGATGCCCCATTTCTTCTGAAAAGATTCTTCTCATCAGAGCTGAAGTGCATTGTGTTGTCAGGGCGGGAGGCCAGTGCTTGTAGCCTGCCATCTTTCTTCAACTGGTATAAAAAGGCATGGTTAGTCGTATTCTTCACCAGAATGGAACAGGACATATATAGCAGGACCTGTATATGTAGTGTTTCTGTTTTTTTGTTTGTTTGTTTGTTTGTTTGTTTAATGAAATGTGTTAATGCAATCTGATCTTTTTTAATGGATGATGGTTTGCACTGCTGTAAACAAGCCTTTCTTTTTATCATGTCAGCATAAATTGTAAATCTGTGTACTCCCGTCTTTTATATTTTCACTTCTTTGAATGTCTTTTGAATAAGACTTCAAACATATTAAGTGGCTGCAATGTTAACTGAGCCAGCCAACTAAACCATGCATTTATGCATATGTAGTGGCTGCTATTAAGCTAATTGATTGTGTTTGAATGTATGGTATTATGTCCTCTGATTGCAGGGAAGTATGACTAAGGTTGTGCGCAGTCTCCCAGGTATGAGCCAATTAACTGCTTTGGCCAGGAATGCCAAAAGCAGAAATATGTAAGAGAAGTGGAAGATGAAGCTATAAAAGAAATAAGATACGTAAATGGTGTAAGTACTTACATACATAAGTACTTAGACACATGTTGTCTGTCTAATGTAGCACGTTCACAAAGTGGCCGTTGTGACTAGAACTTTTCAGTGTCTGTCCCAAGTTACATTTGTGCAGCATGGTGAATAGCTGCATTTGCAATGAATAAGAAGAATGTAAAAAATGTTAAATAGTGTTTTATTGCAGATTGAGAATGAGAAATGACCCGTAAACCTGCAGAGTAGTGTTAGTGAAAAATACTTTAAATAGTTGTGTCCAGCAGTCGAAAGTAGCTGCTGAGCTACAATGCCTTCTGACCACCAGAAGATGGTGCCCTAGAACACATTCGGTAATTGCAATTTTTAAAAGCAGTGATTTGTGAATGAGTATTTAAAAACAAACAAAAACAACAAAACCATGCTAAGCTACAGTCCTAAAAACAAAACAGTGCAGCCTCTGTGATGCTTGTACTTTCATTCATATCCTAAAGTAGTGTAAAAATAGCTGCATGATCTGCTGCTTACAGTGAAATGGCTATCTAGATCTAAAGTATTTTGGAGAACTAGAATGACCTTAATTGACTTTAATTCCAAATAATCACCCAAATATTAATGCATATTCATATCCAGAGTTTATATTCTGAAAAGCTTGCTTATAATCAAATTCATCACAATACAAATGAACATACAGGACTCAAGCAAGATAAAGCAATATAAAACACAATACAGCTACAACTTAAATGAATACAAAATAAAAGTTCCAAATTAAAATATTCCTCTTCATATTTTTTATATAAATTTCACAAGTATTTCTTTTTAAATCCAGCTTTGGAACAGAGGGAGGAACAGGAATAATAGTGATATTCTTTACCAAGAACCAAATCAATTTTACAAATGGAGATCAGAAAAGCAAACCCAAGTAGCACTAAGTCTTATTTACTTGTGGATTTCAAATTATAATTTTGTTGTTTTCTTAATAAGGGAGAGAAAGAAGGAAAATGCAAAAAAATCAGGTTCAACACGCAAATCTGCCGAGCAGCTTCACATTGATAAATGGGTGAAATGAGAAAATTAACTCCCTCCTGTGCTGTATCAGGAAAGACATACATTGTAAAACATGCTACAGTGCAAGTCAGGCAGATTTTTGCTACAATCTTAAGGGGGGCCAAAGTTTCACCAGTGAATTCTTAAATCTGCAGATTCCCTGCTTTGTTACAGCTCAGAGAGACAGAATCCCCAGCAGACCGTTAATTTTCCCTGCCTGCTGGCTTGGCCAGGGTTTTGCTGAAGGCACTGGCAATTAGAAGAAACAGGAGTGTGCTGCCTGTGAGGCCCAGCCGGCCAATATTCACAGATCAATAACTCCACCTGGCTTTTTTGCTCCCTCTAAATCTCACACAAAGGAGTTTATTTAGCAGAAGCAGCTGGCTTTCCTTCATATCTGATGTGCTGATATAACTTAACAGCAGACACAAGGATTGCCACAACAAATTACAAAATGAAGTTCCCCTCTTTTAATATTCCATGACAGCTCTTGTGTTCTGAGTTTTTGTGCAATATAAACGTTTTATTTCAGGTTGTTAAAATTAAACACATGTAATTAAAACAAATTGGGGAGAAAAACTTGTCAGCATTGTCATGCTGTAATTGCCAATCATTTTTTCTTTTATATAGCAGTAAGGAGCGTGGTAGGAGCACTTTTACAGCAACAGCAGCTTTAACTCTACGCGTCTTGTTTGCATAGCACTGCACATATGGTCCTCTGTGAGAAACACAGCGCTGCTCGAGTGCATTGTGTACCTTGCAAACATATTTATCTCACCCATGTGGGCTACATCTGTGGCTGCAGCATGGAAAAGCACTATGTTCATTACATGTGTGACAGGAGGATGATTTGCTGGAGAGGAGCAGGCCTGCAGTAGGGACGGAGCGCTGTGCAGGAACACCCCCGGCCCTGGGCTGCAGCAGACCCGACTGGGCCTTGCTTTGAGGAGTTACTTATCCAACGTAAGCTTTCAACAGTGAACGTGAGTGATTCACATCATTTGATCCAAGCTACTTGCTAAAAAGGGCTATTTCCTCTGATTCCCCAGCCTCTCTCAGAACCCAGTGTGCTTTCCCATGAGTTAATACCAAAGAAAGCACGTGCTTGAACTGCTGAGGTACCAAAGGCGCACTGAGGAGCTTGCTGCCTGCTGGCAGCATTGTGCTGTGCTGCCTGGCACTGGCTGGCCGGAGCTCAGCGCAGAGCCGCCAGGACCACAGCCTGTGCCTGCGCCTCAGCCTCACAGCTCTGCAGTCCGAACAGCCACTCAGAACATTTCCCTGTGTGAGCACACAGGCGCAGGCCCTACGTCCTGCTCAGTTAATTGAGAAATGAAGAACAAAAACTCCCAAAACAGCATCCATCAGCTTATTGTACAAGGCTCCGATGCTCCAAGCTGCCACACAGCCGAAAGGAGAGCCTGGCTCCCAGGTGGGCTGCGTTAGCACGCATACACCGACTCATGAGCGGTGCCCCAAAGGTCTGCTATTCAGGACCGGTTCTGCTTACTTTATTGGCTTGCAGGATTTACTTATTTATTTATTGCCTGCTACCCCGCACGCGCAGGTTGCCCGTCAGTCGCCCTCCACAGCTGCGGAGGGTTCTGAGTACACAGTTGCATTCAACGTTTAATCAGGAGCTAACAGGACGACACGTCCCTGGCGCGGACAGAGCACCTGCAGCCCTGGCCCGCGGCCGTTCCTGGGCGCAGGGTGCTCGGT